>QEPC01003796.1:3909200-3983947 GCA_003113815.1 Sphenodon punctatus | reverse complement strand
TAATAATAATAATAAATAGGCAAACTGAGCGGACACTTATGAGAAATACAGGCTGCATGAGGAACCCGCCTGGGTGCCATGCAGCTCTCTACTCCCACCAGGAGGAGGCCCCACTGACCGCCCCCCACACACTCGCCCTGCCCCGAGGGGGCTGGGTGTGAAGGCCACGCCTATAGGCGGAGTGCGCAGCCGCCGCCACTTCCCTTCTCCCTCCTGCCCGGCCCCCCTTACCTGCCCCGAACTCGGGGACCGTCAAGTCCCGCTCCCAGCCGTCCAGCTTCTGCACGTGCTGATAGACCAGGTTCTCCTTCTCCCGCGGGGTGAGCGCCTCCAGCAGCGCGCACTCCAGCTGCGTCTGCGCGGGCAGCAGCGCCGCGACCCCGCCAGCCGCCGCCATTTTGTCTCCCTCGCCCAACCCCCCCCTCCTAACTAGGCTTGGTTACTAATACCCACTTCGCCTCGGCACTTTCGCCATCACGCGGGCAACGGAAGCGATTGACGTCCATGATTCCGGGGCCTGTGTGTTTATTGTTTTAGGAAAATAAAGTTGGAATGTTCCGCTGTTTTCAAATTTAGATCTTAACCAAAAAAAAATAAAAAATTGCCACCTGAGTGGCACATTCGTCAAATAGGCATATTTAAAAAAAACTCAACCCATATCATTTCGAACCAGCAGATTCGCCACGCCATGGACGGAGGGGGAAGAGAGATTTTGACTGACTCCGGTTTGAGTTAAAACGATTTTAAAAAAAAGCCAGACGTGCCCCCAAAATGAGATTTTAAATGTCTGGAGTTATATACGGCTGGGCTTTTATTGCGTGGGGCTCGGGTGGTGAAAGTGCGGGAGCGGATAGAGTGATAGCGGAGGAGGGACTGGACAGCTGCCAAGGAGTGAAGGGACTGGCTGCAGCTGTTGCTGGCAGTGTCAGTGTGTCTGCGGGAGCAAGGTAGGTTTGCCACCCGTGCACATTTTAAGGGCACGCTTATGAACAAAACATGCTAATGCAGGGCCTGGAACATGTATTTTTCATAAGCGTTCCCTTCAAATGTGCATAGGTGACAACCCCAGAGCAAGGGGCTGTCCTGTGCTGGGGGTGGGGTGGGGATAAAATGGGTGACTGGTCTCATGGCTGCTCGCTCTCTTGAAAGGGAAAACCATTCATTCATAAAACCCTAGAACTGGAGGGAAGTTCATTGGGAAGACGGGGCCCTTCAGTTCATTGGATTTTAGCTAAGGAAGGTGGGTTTTGAGAATGGATCCCTGCCCTGCAACATGTGTTTTTCATAAGTGTCCCCAGGGGAGGTATGGCCACCCTACCTCCCCCACCCTGCAGGACTTAGGGGTATTTCTTGAAATGGGAACAAATTATTGGTTTGGATGATGACACTTGGGGGGGGGGGCATTTCTGTTTGTGAGAGTATGCAAATGGTAGCTCTCTGTCTGCTGATTCTTGGCCCCTCAGAGGCCCTTTTCAAATGGGGTGCGGTGCAAGGGGGGGGGGAATGGGTGGATGCCGTGGTGCGTGTGTAGGGGGGGGACGTTATACAGTAGCACACCCATCTCCACCTGTGGAGCGACTGCTGTTGTTACAGGTTGAGCCATACGTGGGCTATGGGTGGAGCACGGGAGTGCATACGCCCCCCATCCACTGGCTGCGGCAGTCACATGAGACGCCCCCCCATGCCCACACAGCAGATCTGCATGGGCATGGGGGGATGCCTCTCGTGTGAAAAGGGCCAGAGGGTGTGGTTGTAGACAAGTGCCTCCCCACCCACCCATCATGCATGTTGGAGGGTTGCATAAGGCGCCAGTGCGGCCCTGCAAAACGCATAATGAGTTGGGGGGGGCACTTGTTTAAAAACACCTGGAAATGGTGCTGTTGATGAGTGTTGGCTAACTGAGGGGATGAAGAGGTTTAGGGTGGTTTGGGTTTTTTGTTTGCATGTATACTAGATTGTATTTATTTTACATCAGTGCTTTTAATTTTTAGACCTATTTTATGTGTGCTGGACCCTGTTCTGAGCCCTAGGGATAGTTTGGGTTGTAAATCTACATAAATATGGGGATGGCTTTTGTGCCGTGCGCGTCACTGAACCGTGCGCTAAAAATCCAATTCAGTTTCTGTTAAAGTCAGTAGAAACATTCCTGCTGATTCTGCTGGGAGCTACACTGACGCTTAAAGCAGTTCTTGGAGGTTCGCTGTTTTAATAGAACATTTTGTTCTGTGCATTTAAAAATTGGGCATGGAAGATCTCATTTATATTTTATTATTATAAAATAATAATGCTTTATTAGTAGTGGTTAAGAGCACAGTACTTGGACCAGGAGGTAGGAGGAGGCCCTGGTTCAAGTCTCACCACTGGGTGACCTTAGGCCAGTCCCAGATCTCTCAGCCTAACCTATCTCACAGGGTTGTTGTGAGGATTAAGAGTTGAGTTAATTAGTCAGTTGTTACCGTTACAGTTAATAAGTTAAAGAGTTGTAAACCATCTGAGCCTAAGGGATAGGGTGGAATAAAAAACTGAATTAAATAAAATATATTATTTATATAGTGTAGCAATGTACCTGGCACTGTACAGTTAGTTGTCAGAGATACATTCCTACTCCAAGGGTCTTACAGTCTAGGAAAGACAAGGGAGGGGAGATGGAGGAGGAAAACATAGCCTTTACTCTTTACTTTTTAATCTCTCTTATTTCAGGTTTTTTGAGGCCGGTGAAGAATTCAGGGTAACAGGTGAAACCAGAACTCATGGTTAACAGATTTCCCAGTGGTTGATTCTGGATTAACAAGAATTTTCTCACTGGTCATACAGAAACTGCAGCAAATGTACCTTGCTGTTAATAAGTGCACTTCAATATTTTTTTGTTCAGTTCAACAATGGAATTTTAAAACCTACAAAAACTTACTGAGCTTTATGAAGGTAGAGTTCATGACCTCTCAAAGCTATCTGCAATTCTAATCCAGTTCATGCGGCCCCAGGCAACTCTGTTTTTTAATGGAGTACACGGGAATGGAAACCGTGTACCCATCTACTGCATATCGAGAAGGCGAAAGGAAGTGTACTTAAAGAAAAATCCCCAGACATACGAAAACTGAGATGCTGTTGTTGTGTGGTATTGTTTGACCATGTTTGAAGATCGCCTATTGGAAGAGGACATTTGGGAATACCAATCTGTTAGGAAACTCCAATCAATATGTCATAATAATAATAATGCAGAGGTCGTCTCTACATCTCTTCAGAAAACAAATGATAGCAGGCGCAAGACAAAAAGAAGCAGAGGTCGTAATAAAAAACAAACACTGGAAGACAAGGATGCGCCAAAGAAAAGAGAGCACGAACCCACAGAGAAAAGTTCCCAAGTACTTGAACTACCCAATCAGAACTTGACGACCAAAGATGACCAGGTGGTTCAGTCCCAGGGAAGTGCAAGTACTCCGGCGAAACGAAAAAGGACGCCCAAAAAGAAGCAAAGCCCACCAAATGCCCGACCAATTTACGATGGGTACTGCCCAAGCTGCCAGATGCCTTTCTCTTTGCTGCTAGTCCAGACGCCTCGGTGGCACATTACTGAATGTTTGGACGCTCCAGGGTCTGCTGATAAAGGTAAAGTCGCATTGTGGGGGAAATAGTCTTTCAGTGAGATTTTAATAATAATATTAAATGAGATTTCATAATCATATTAGAGGCGAGTCAAAGAAAACTGGAATAGATTTGGGTTAGATTTAGAAGTGCGTTACTTCGCTTGGATAATACAGCTGGAGCGAATTTGCATTATGGCTGGAGCAATTAGAACTAATTATTTTAGCATTATTTGTTAAATCGAGACCTGTAGCAACTTTTGGGGTGACAGAACTGAACTTCCCTCATGACTTTTTCTGTGTCAGCGATAAAAGCTGTCTTGCAAACAATTACTCATGCCAGTATTCCTTGAAGGATTGAATGCCTGTTTATTGCAGGGAAGTTAAATGCACATGTGTTTGCAGTATTGGGGCTTAGGGCTCAATATTTAAGTGATTGTCACCGTCTCAGCATTTCCATGCGCTTTCCTGCTGTTTGTTGTACACAGCCATCCTATATTTTCTTATACTAAACCTGCAAAGACTTGCACGCTTGCTTAACTTTAGGCGCTACTGTATCAGTAGTCTTGGGAAATCATAGAATCTTAGCGTTGGAAGGGTATCTCAGAGGTCATGTAGTCCAGCCCCCTGCTCGATGCAGGAAATCCACAGCTGCAGCATCCCTGACAGATGGGCCGTCCAGCCTCTGTTTGAAAACCTCCAGCGAAGGAGAGCCCACCAGCGCCCTAGGCGGCCAGTTCCACTGTCGAGCAGCTCTTACCGTTAGGAAGTACTTCCTAATGTTTAGCCGAAATCTTATTTCTTGTAATTCGAGCCCATCTGCCCTCAGGAGCAACAGAGAACAAGTCTGTGCTATCTTCCATGTGATAGTACTTCAGAGATTTGTCTTTTCTTCTCCAGGCTAAACATACCCAGCTCCTTCAACCTTTCCTCCTAGAACTTGGTTTCCAGACCGCTGACCCTCTTTGTCACCCTCCTCCGAGCCTGTTCCGATTTGTCAATGTCCTTCTTAAAATGCGGTGCCCAGACCAGATGAGGTCTGACCAGCGCAATAAATCAATAAACCTACCTATGGTGCAGAGCATAAAGCACACGTGTAAGTCTTTGCAGAACCTGGGGATGGGCCTATAAACTTTTCAGAATAAAGAGCATCTATTCTGGAATGTTCACATGAAAAAAAAAAACCTCCAGAAAACAAACAAACTGGGATTGCTCAGCAGATGCACAGGTACCTGTGAGGGGAGAAATTCCCTAGAAGGGTCCCCTTTTCTAAGAAAGTTGCCCCTGTGTGAATCCTTGGTCATATGACCATGGACCAGCCAGCCATCATTCTCGATGTAACCAAGCCAAGCACGTGCACCTGGGACCTCCCATCTTTGTGAATGTTACACCCCTTGTCTCTCCCTCTGTTCCCCTTCCTTCATCTCCCCCCCCCCCCCCCCCCCCCCCCCCCCCCCCGCCAAATCTCTCACATTGTAGGGACCATGTCTATTCCATTACTTTGTAAAGCGCCAGGTACATTGCTGGTGCTATATAAATGCTTGATAATAATAATAAATAATAATGAAATGCTGCCCAAGAGCAGCTGTAGAGTAGAGCTCCCTCATGGTAGCGGAAATATGTGCAGGGACTTGTGTTCACTATGGCTGTTTTTAAACGAGATCCTACCCCGCATGGCCACCCAGGAGCCGCCCATCTGAAGGTGGTGCGTGGGGCCGTGTGCTCCTGTGAGCCGTGCAGCACCCACTCATGGCCACACACGGCGCGCTGCTGAGAAATCTGGAGTGCGCCGTCTGGGGCAAGCCAAAAAGGTGCATGGCAACCAGCAGCCCTACATCCCCTGCCTGTAGGAACTGGGACGGCCAGCCACGCCGGCAGACCGGTCCGCTGCTCATGGGCACTGCGAGTGGGGGACACGGCCTTTACCAGTCACATGGACTGGCTGTAAGCGCTGGGGAGCCCAGGTTTCCCAGTGCTCACGCTGGGACATGTCCATTTCAAAGGCCGGCCCCGGTGCACTTCCCTTTCCCCCATGGACCCAGTGCAAGGCGGCGACCACAGTCGCCACGCTGGGAGCAGCCCATTCGAATCCCTCCCCACGCACTCCACCGGAGTGGCTGCTCTGCAGCTTTGCCACTGACCCGCCCCCTCCACCAAGCCTTGCTTGTTTGAAAACACTCCGTGTTTTCCCATTGCCACCAATCCTTATCTAGTTCACCCTCTCAACAGCCCTGTGAGTTAGGTCATTATTATCCCCATTTTACAGAAGTGGAACTACAGCTGTTTTCACACTCTCCACCCATCCGCTATACATGTTGCTAGGCTGCAGTGTTGCCCTATGGGTGCCCTGTTGCTTGTATAGTGGATGGAGAGTGTCTTGTGTGAAAATACCCTAAGGCAGAGAGAAAGTGACTTGCTCTAGATGGGATTTGAACCCTGGTCTCCCCAGTCACTAAGCTTCTCTGGCTAACTTAGCTCTGGTCTTCTATAATGGCATTTAAAGTCCTTGAAGAACCATATTCCCGCACTGAAATAACAATTGTATATAGTTGCATGCACAATGCATTTCTTCAACAACAACAAAAAAGAATTAACAATGTTTTTTGTTGTTAGAATGTCCCGATGGCCTGCTGTGCACTTCCACCATTCCTTCTCACTACAGACGCTACACCCATTTCCTACTTGCTGCCAGTAGAGATGGGGATTATCTTATTGACTTTCCAACATGCATCCCGGAAAGCAAGCTCACAAGTTCTGAGACTGCTAAACCAAACGGCTTCCTTGGCCTGAAGGATGAAACACTACATCATCTGAAAGACACCAGGAATGTAATACAGGATGAGGCTTCATTGATGAGACAGAGTTCAGCAGAAAAAAAATCTCAAAACATATCTAATATAAAGGCTTCCTCTTCCACAGACATTCAGAAGTCCCAGCAACACTTTACACAGTCTGCAGATAATAATGACCAGTTTGAGTGCTCTGATTTTCCCCTGTCTCAAGAAAGTCAAGCTGGTGAGGTCCGGAACAGTCAGGATCATTCAAGCCATCTGATATTCCCAGAAACTGATTCTAATGACTGTGATATTTCCTACTCTCCTCTTAATACCGATGAAGAAAATAATGAAGAAACAGAAGAGGAGGAGAAAGAGCGAATACAAAATTCCCGAAAGAGACTGTTTCATAGTGAAAACTTTGAAGACAAGAGCACTGGAAAAGAAGACTCTAGCTGGTTTGCATTTAATAACGCGGTTAGTGCTTCACAGCAGAGGAATTATAAGTATAGCGACTGCATTAAAATAGGAGGTTTCATAATACAAAATGAACCTGCTGAAGAATTAAATCTTCACCTCAGTTTGGATGGTGTGTTAAAGCCTGTTTCCCAAGATCACGTGCCCAGCAAGGCTTCTAATTCAACATGTGCTACTAATCAGTTTAAAGAACGACAAGGAGTAGTCACCGCAGAACCCACACTCCCTGTTAGTTATGGCCCAACTAAAGGGGAATGTGATTGGCCCAAATTTAGTCCTTCTGTATCTAGTGCAGGTAAACGGGAGCTGAAAGGTTCTGGGGCTTTTGAAGATTTGGTTGTTAGCGGTGCATTTCTGCCCTTAAGAGTGAAGGAAGATGGTGCTATGCTTTTTCCATCAGGGGAAAGTGGTCTCTCGGAAGAACTAAGTAGCCCATTAGATAACAAAGGTATAATGATCTCTGGTACCTGTGGAAAGTCATTGCTCCATAACTCTCAGTCAGTAAAGGAAAAAAACTTTTCTAGTACAGCTACTGGGCCTGTCTTTCCTAGTACTGTCTCTAAAACATTGCCGTCCGTTGCTGATATGAATGCCAAATCGGTGCCTGCCAAGGAGCTGAAACAAATGGACATTGGTGTTTTCTTTGGGCTACCGCGAAAAGCAAAAGAAGAGACCAGCCAAGAGAAAACTCTCTGTGAGAGATCGCAGACCTTGAGCCCGTCGACTCCTAACGGAAAGAGGCCCAGGCAAAGAAAGAGGAAAGCTGAAGGCTCTGTGGGAGACTCGGATGCAGCTGCTGAAAACTCAAATAAAAGCGAGGTGTGTGTAGATGAAGGATTGGGTGGACAGAGAAGGTGGAGAAAAAGGTATAGAGAATCATCTACTATGGAAGATGGAGCAAGAAGAAAACAGTGTCCCTTCTACAAGAAGATACCTGGTGAGCAGTACTTAGTATTAAGTTAAGCATGTCCACCTGCAACTTTTCAACTTCATGAATGTCTCCTTGTCTCTCCCGATGTTCACCTCTCCCTTGTCTCTTAGATTGTAAGCCCCCTCTGGTACGGACCTGTCTATAACTATTGATTGTACGGTGCCAGGTACACTGCTGGTGCTGTATAAATTATTATTATTTATTATTAATACTAATGTGTCTGGCATTGAA
Source organism: Sphenodon punctatus (assembly GCA_003113815.1). Classification (NCBI taxonomy): domain Eukaryota; kingdom Metazoa; phylum Chordata; class Lepidosauria; order Sphenodontia; family Sphenodontidae; genus Sphenodon; species Sphenodon punctatus. Next base: position 3,975,953 of record QEPC01003796.1, on the reverse strand, counting down.
CAGTCTTGAGTAGAGACAGGTCTCTGCCCCAAAAGGCTTACAGCGTAGGACAGGGGTGGGAAGCCTTTTCTCTCCCAGGGGCCACTTTGAAAATGAATACGAGCTCCAAGGGCCATGCAGAAGTTCGGAGTAGAGGTGCTAAGAGGTGCGCTCAGGAAGAGGGTGGTCCAGATCATGGATCTGTCCCCTATCCTTGTGTACATGCTCTCGGCTTTGCTTCCTTATCCCAAGCTCAGTCTTTTTAAATTATTATTGTTAAAGAAAAAACAGAAAAAATACAAAATTATGATAACATAAATAATATTAACTTAACTAGTTAACAAAACAAAAATATATATAGATCTATATTATAACTTTACACAGTAAAGTTTTATTTGGCTCCTTTCAAGTTCCTGGATCTGGCCCCTGAAGCCAGTTCTTAACCTCAAGCAAGACAAAGACTGAGCTCGGTTTTATATAATTATGATAACTTAACAACATAAATAATGTTAACTAGTTCACAAAACAAAATTGTATGTTTTATATATTTTTGTTTTGTTAACTAGTTAAGTTAATATTATTTATGTTAAGTTTTCATAATTATATAAAACCGAGCTCAGTCTTTGTAGTGCTTGAGGGTAAGAACTGGCTCCAGATCCAGGAACTTGAAAGGAGCCAATTAAAACTTTACTGTGGGCCGCATTTGGCCCCTGGGCCTGAGGTTCCCCAGTTCTGGTCTAGGATCTTTCAATCTTGTAAGCATTAGGCTAGAAATTACTTTTTCATTTTTAATAATCATATTTATTTTTGTATAGCACCCCCCCTGCCATGGCACTCAGAGCTCTTTACATAGGACAATTTAATGCAATTTTTAATCCTCACAACAACCCTGTGAGGTAGGTCAGGCTGGAGAAAATACTGTGACTGGGCCAAGGTCACCCAGTGAGTTTCTGGCCAAGGCGAGACTGTTTTTCATAGTCCCCCCTCCCCCTTTCATCCTTTTTCCTGTTTCATAGTTTTACAGAGCCTGCAGTCTTCAAACCACCTGTCCTAGAGTAGACAAAAATCCTTGGGATTACTCCAGAGCAAGCGGTTTGAGGATGGCAGCCAACATTTCTTAGGTTTTTTTCCTGAGGTAAATATAAATTCCAACTCTGGATCTTTAATGAGTTCCATGTGGGAAATAAACTATCCTAAAATAACAAATTATGTTTGTTCTGCATTTTTTAAAAGTTTGAATTAATAGGTTTCCAAAATCAGTTAAGGGATTTAGAAATTCAGTTTCCAGTGATTCCATAGTACCACCATCTTGTTGTTGTTGTTTTAGTCACTTTCCGGGAATTTTATGACAGTTTTACAGTACTTTTATGGCAATTTCCAGCACTTCCCCGGTGCTTAACTGGCCCATTTTCATCTTCCCTGCCCCGGGTGTGAGCACTGGACACGCACGGGACTTGGGACCAGCCTGTAGCAGTTCTGTTCAACTTGCGGAAAATAATGGAAAATGGTAAAAACAGTGGGAAAGCTGGTAGGATTCTGCATTTGCGCAGACTGGCTACAAAACAGTAATTTGTTTTATTTTTTATTAAATTAAAGAAGATTTTTAAAAATGAGAACGAATGCAATCAGATGTACGTTGTTTGCTTATTCATTCCTTTTTGGAACATTAGTTACTATCTAATGCGGGATCGCCTCACCCTCTGGGTCCTCGACCGGCCCCTGCAGTCGACTGTGAGCGCCCTCCTTGGGGTCCCCTGGGTATCTCGGGGGATGAGGAGGAGGAGGGCATTCTTGGCGGCCGCACGCCGGCTGTGGAACTCCATCCCGACAGAGGTCCACTTGACCCCGGACCTTCCCTCTATCTGGAGACAGTGTAAGACCTGGCTGTTCTGCCAGGCTTTTGGGTGGGGGGGTTTCTGCTCTGCTGTGGGGTTTTTGTTGTTTTTATATTGTGTTGTTCTGTTGTGTTGTTGTTGTATACTGTTTATTTATTGATGTTTATGTTTATATGGTTTTAATATATTGTAAGCTGCCCCAAGCTGCTATAGCAGGAGAGTGGGGGGTGGCTAAGAAATCAAAGTAATAAATAAAAAAAACGAATGGGGCTCCCTTCGTTTTAGTAACTAATAAATGAAATGAATTGCACATCCCTACCAGGTAGTATTCATGACTTAATGTTACATATAAGGTTACTGGCTTGTCATATATAGGGAATAAAGTATGTTGTCAGTTGTGTTTGAGGACACTTGCAGTACAGTTGTCTGCCATAGACATGCTGAAGGATGTTACTATTTGATTCTTGTCTTCATGAATGTGCAAACTATATGAAAAGGTCAGGAGGAGCAGTGTAAATGGACATGTACTCTGCCGCTAATGACAGATGAACGGATATTTGGAGGTATATTCTAAAGTTTGTACTTGGAGAAATTTCAGATCGAACTCTGGGAGCAAAAAAAAAAATCCAGCCGCTAGACTGTTCTGCTGTTAAATCGTTCTTGCCCCACTGAACCCATCGTCAGCCTCCGTTTTCTGTGCGCCAGTGGCTGCCAGGCACCTGCAAATCTTGCACCCTGATTTCACTAAATTCACGTTACGACCCACCCATCTCATCGCCCTGTCTGTGAGCTATGTTGAATCTAAAATCCTTCCTTTCTTTCGATACAGTTTTGTTCGATACTCTGCGGAAGATGCATTCAGACGCTGGTGTTGGTTATTCCATGCCTTTTAACCACCTTGCTCTTCTGTTTGTCTTGCAGGAACTAGCTTTGTAGTGGACGCATTCCAGTATGGGGAAATTGAAGGATGCACAGCCTATTTCCTCACACATTTTAATTCAGACCATTATGGTGGCCTAACAAAAAATTTTGCATTTCCAATCTATTGCAATAAGGTAAGTTTCCTAGAGTGGCTTCAGATAAGCTCTGCACCGATTCTTCTGCTCAAGGGCCGGGTCTTCGGATCCTGCAGCTGAGATGGATAAAGGAAGCCTCACAGGGTGAGTCTTTCAGTGCAGCCAGAGGCTGTGAATGCCAAGAAGCTGTCGCATCTAGCGGATGTTGGGTACTCGTTCTCTTCCTTACCTGTGCCTGCTTCTGCAGTGGCAGATATCACCCGTGGGGGAGGGGTGTTTGGGTGCAAGAATCTCACCACCCCAGATTGGCCGAGTGTAGAGTTCCTTCGTAGCTCTGAAGCGCTGCAAAAAGAGTAAGGGCATCCATAGCTCAGGAGCCAGGCAACCATCTGTCATGATACTCCCATGGTACTATGTGGTTGTGCAATCCCTAGTGGAAATGCCACATATTATAATACAATATGAAATTTGTATTTACCAATTGCGTGGTGATTATAGCTTCAGGGAACTTTACAAATATAGGTTGTGTTCTCCCTGTGATACAGATGCAGAAGGTGATTTTGGTGTTAACTAATGGTACAAAAGCCCTGTGTATGGGCTGTGAGTCCCTTAGCCCACCCATTTGACCTGGAGGAGGACACCATTGGGGGTGGGGGAGGACACAGACCAGGATCACACATTCCTGATCCATGTCCACCTAGTATACGGCCCTAATAGACACCCATTCGTGGGAGGCGATTATACCGTTTATTAACACCCAGAGTGTCGGATCACACCCCAGGCCTATCGCACGCACAACCAGGGTAGAATTTAGGAGTTTCTGGTTCCATGTCTTGCACTCTGACTGTTGGAGATGCCGCCTCTCCATAATGTTGTTCCTTGGGCTGGTGCAAGGATTTCTGCCGCCCTGGGCATACCCCTGCGTGCGCGCCCCTTGCGCAATACATGCAGGCACCTTGCATGTATCTCACCCGCACGTGCTTTGTGTACAATGCATGCACGTACAGTCTTCATCCTTGGGCACTGAGGGGCTGGCGGACCCGCCGCCTGGCCTCTGATCCAGTTGCCCTGCTGGGCAGGAAGTGGGAACTTAGCACCCTCTTCAGTTTGCCACCCGTGGCAGCTGCCTGTGCTGCCTAGATGGACCTACCAGCCCTGGTCCCTTGTCATCAGTTTACCACCCATATTGACATGGGTCTGTTGGCCTTCCGTCAGGCCTGTAAGACATGGCTGTTCTCCCAGGCCTTCGGAGGCGGGGAGGGGAGGGTGGGCTAAATTTCTGTGGGGGTGTTCTAAATGGGTTTTAATGATGATATTGTAGATTTTAATGTTTTAATGCATTGTTTTCTATTGTGTTGGAAGCTGCCACGAGCTGCCGTAGGCACAGGGGGTGGATTATAAATACAATAAAATAAATAAATATGTGACATGTCCATTTGGGATTTTCTTTGTCAGCGACCAATAAAAAAGTGACTTTCAAAATCTGCAAGCTCAGAAGAAAAATGTTAACTTCATTTCGATGAATTGTTTTCTCTAAAAATAATAATATTTAGAACAGGCTTTCTTGGTCTTTCCGCGTTATCTATGAATGAAAGCATGATTGACTGGCATGCTTGGTAATTTCAGACGTTACAAAAACGCCTTTCACCACAGTGGATTCCTTGTGGTGGCGGTGTCCCGTGAACGTCTGTTTGACCCCCGCCAGATGTTCACCACAGTGAATCTCTGGCGGGGGTGAAACCTAACCACGGTTCTGGACCTCCAGCTGGCCGGAGGTTGAGAACCGTGGTTAGCTTGGCCACGATCCGGAAAGGGGCAAAAGTAACGTCAGTTACCTTGCCCCAGTCTGGAATCGCGTCCCGAACCATGGTACGGGAACAGGTGCAGCAGCCTCATTGGCCGCTATGCCCGCCCGTCTCCCTGTGGGCAGGCGACTGAGGGAGCGCAGGGGGGCGGGGCTTGGCAGCCACATGTCGCGCAGCCCCGCCCCTTCCCCAATTCCCTACAGCGATGGAGCCGGCACGTCTGAAGGACGGCCGGCTTCATCACGGACCGGGATCTGAGAGCGATCCTGGTTTGGGGTTCAGTGTGGCGGGCCTCCGGGCCCATCACGTCTGAAATTACCCACTGTCAGGATTGAAGTCTTACAGTGCAGTCCTGAACCCATTGAAACCAATGTGGTTTTAGCCATTGGTATCCATAGAAGCAGGATCGCACTTTTAGTCTATTTTGGGTCTTTGCAATAAGCCCATCACCATGTTATCAAGATAGTAATCTTCACAGTGACTGGCATGCCATATTTTGTTCCTCTCTGTCAACCTTAAACATTTTCTCTCTTGCAGATTACTGGAAACTTGGTGAAGACAAAACTTCGAGTGCAAGAGCAGTATGTCCGTACATTGCCAATGAATACAGAATGCGTAGTGAACGGGATTAAAGTGGTGTTGCTTGATGCCAATCAGTAGGTGTCCTATGGCTGGATTATAGCATTTGCAGATGGTAGATAATTCCATATAGATAAATTATGGCATAGAACTATACAGAGGTGGTATATATTGTATTCTTTTAAGGCTTCAGTGGATCTGGCATATCAGGATATGAAATTTCAGATCGAACTCTAGGAGCCAAAAAAAAAATTTAGTCACTAGACTTTATCCTAATATTAAATTGTTCTTGCCCCGCTAAACCTTGAACCAGTCACCAGTCTCAGTTTTCTGGGCACCAGTGGCTCCCAAATGCCTGCAGATTTCATGCCCTGGGGCATATTAAGGCTCTGATCCTGCAAGCACTGCCTTGGCACAAGCCCCAGTGAATGGGATTTGCGCAGGTGCACTTTTATTATCGGAGTTTTATGATGCAGTCCTGAACCCACTGAAGTCAATGATGGGATTTCAGTAGAAGCAGGATCGCACTCTCAATCTCTTTTGTGCATGCAACATAAGCCCATACCTATATTATCTTCACTCTTTTATTTTTAACCAGATAATAATAAATTGAGACGGTGTTGAACTTAGACCTGGGAGATCAGGGTTCGAATCACATCTTAGCCATGAACTTACTGGATGACCTTGGGCAAATCATGATCTCTCAGCCTCAATTCTGCACCTCCAAACTCAGTACTATAAGGCAGCTTAAAATCCAGTTAAAACTGTTTAGAGTGAGGAAAGGTAGAAGGGGGAGGGAGAAAATGCATTAAAGGGAGCCAGCAGTAGAACCTCTAAAAAGCACCTGCAGAATTTAAGTTGTCAGATGCTTCCTGAAGGTGAGGAGGGAGGAATTGAGATGAATATCTGGAACAAGCAAGTTTCACACTGGGGCCTGCCACAGCAAAGCCCTGATCGGCTGTTAACTTAAGGTACAACGTTGGGATCCTCAAGCAGCAGACAGCATCTAAGCTCAGATAACCACCAGGGCAATGTCCCAGGAGCAGGTTTCGAATATAGCCAGGGCCTGTAGCAGTCAGGCCCCTGAAAACCAGCAACGTAATCTTAAATTCAGCCTTCTGCTGTACAGGCAGCCAATGCAGAGAACACAAGGCAGGCATAATATGATCGCAGCTGCCCAAACCAGTAAGCAGTTGCTCTGCCACATTCTCAGTAAGCTGCAAGTGACAGAGGCCCTTTTCTATGTGGGCAGCACCCATGCTTGAACATCCAGAAAGCTGGGTGTTCATGCGTGTAAATCCCGCAGAGGTGGGTGGGTGCACACATGCACACGCATCGCCACGGACGGAGGCACTGGCGAAAATGGAGGTGCCTCCGTGCGTGGGGCTACGTGGTGTGTGTGTGCCTTGCAAAAGGGCCACTGGAGCACCACTGGAAGCCCACAATAAATGGGAAATGCAAGAATCAAGCTTCCTGATCACTAAGGCATGGGTTTTCTATAGAGCTGCAGCAAGTACCCACAAAAAAGGCAATACCTGCCAAATTTCTGGTACCTGAATTGACTCAAAAATACCAGGCGCTAATTGATACCCAATTACGACCCAATTCGGGTACATGTTTTCCTGGAATGTTGACTTATAGTTCTGATTTTTCAATTTTCTGTCCCGATTTACCAGTCGGTACCGAAAAATAAAAACTTAAAATGATCAATTTTTCAGATAGCCGGGTGCTGACTGGTGATTGAGTAGCCCGTCGAATACCCAACACGGTACTTGAAAATGCGGTTATTACCCACAGATACCAAATTAGATACCCACTTCAGATCTAGTTTGTAGTGACCTACCTCATAGGACTGTTGCAAAGGTGATCTAGACAAGGATTTTTAAGCACTTTGAACACTGGGTATTTTCAGATGTTACGATACCACACTCAACCACGGTGAATCCCCCATGGTGGTGGGTGGTCCCGTAATGTCTGTTTGCGCACCGCCAGATGTTCACCACGGTGAACCACCGGCGGTGAGCAAAATAACCAGGCTTTCGAGGATGGTCCAGGCACCATCTCCGAAAGCATGGTTAATTGAACCACAGCCCGGAATCGGCGGATGGTAATGTCTGTTACCGCTGCCGATTCCAGGCCGTGGCCCAGACCCCGGGTTGGAATTGGGCACAGCAGCCGGATTGGCTGCTGCGCCCACCCGTCTCCAGGAGGGCGGTTGGCTGGGGGGGCGGGGCTGTACCGCCTCACGTTGTGCCGCACAGCGCCCCCCCCCCCTCAGATTCCCTGCCGGAATCAGCTGGTACGTCTATTGGACGTGACTTTTTGATTCCAACGGGGAATCAAAAGGTGATTCCGTGACGGGGGCCAATAGGCACGCCGTCACGTCTGAAATCACCCACTGAAAGCATTCTAGAAAAAATAAGGAATAATAATTAAGTTGATCCTCACAAAGCCACCTGTGGCAAGGTAACTGACAAAGAGGTTGAGGACCAAATTTTCAACACATGGTCTTTAATTTTGATTGGTTCAGTGTTTGGTAGTCAACTTTTGTGGCACAGGCCCTTTTTACACAGGGCTCTCCCACTCCTGAACATGCAGAAATCTGTGTTCAATCAGTGGGAGAGCCCCGTGTGAAGGAAGCAATGTGCGTGCGCACTGTGAGTGAGGGTGCGTGTGCACTCCTGCGTAACACGCATCCCCACGCACCCCCCACTCATCAACATGCACGGACAAACCAGGGAAAACAGGTTGCTCCGTGTGTGTTGATGAGTGGGGTGTGTGTGGGGATGCATGTGCGGCTGTGTGCACACCCCGCCCACGCACCAGCGCGCCCATGGACACACACACCCCCACCCCCTTATGGGGGCGGTGTAAAAAAGGCCATAGTTTGATTTTTCAGAAATCTGGAGAACTTACTGCTGCAATCGGAGTCGATGGGAGCTTCAGAGGCTGAGTATTTATTTTTGAAAAATAGTGTGTCAGGTGCTCCTATTGCTGTCTGCAGCTCGTCACGTTGCCGCAAAAATGATGATCCCATTTTACTGATAGATTATGATGTTGTCTACTTAGCAAATCAATACAGCTATTTAAGCAAATATGCAGGAGGTGGAGGTGGTTAGGTAAAAAGTCCTAAGTCTTGGTCAATCAAAACACTTGGTTAGATATCTGGAATGGAAAATGCTTTATAGCCGTTGTCGTTTGGAAGTTACATAGTTTGTGTGGTAAGCTATTATCATCAACCATCCTTGATTCAAGGGGCGGCAACATGATGAACCACCTTTCTCCACAGCTGTCTGTCCATTGCCGATCTTGTTGTTCTGTTAATCTCCATTCCTGTCCACCAGTCTATGGATCTTTTCACACGAGATGCCCTTCCCCCCCCCTCCCTGGCTCACATGTGCAACTGGGGGGGGAATGGGGGGGCATCTGTGTGACCACCGGTAAGGATGGGTGAGGGGTGGGCTCCTGCGCTCCATTCATCTCCACCGATCCCCCCCCCACACGGAGGCATTGGACAAAATGGAGGGCATTTTCACACAAGACACTCTCCACCTACTCACTACATGTTTCAGGGCTGCAGTGTTGCCCTATGAGTGATGTGGGGAATACTGAACTGAACATGAGAGAGGCTGGAGAGGCAGGCGGGGAAATCAGTTGTTTACTGTAAACAAAAGCACACGGTGACCATGCGGGTAGGCCCAGTGGAGTTTCCAAGCCTGACTTCGAGTTCAGAGGGACCAGTCTGAGCACGGTTGGCCAGATGCCTGGGCTGGGTGGAGTTGATGGTGCTTGGGAGAGATCGGGGTCAGGCCCTGTAACTAAGGAAGCTGCAGGAGGGAGCGGTTGCGTGCGGGGACCTGAGCTGAGGACTTGGAGCTGCAGCTTGAGGAGAGCTGGCTCGACTGGGTCTGGACCCTTCTTGCCGGGCTAGATGGGGAGCGCCGCGAAGGAGAAACCACTGAACGGAACGTGACAGTTGCCCTTTTGCTGCTGTAAACTTGCTGATACGGCCTGTGTGCCATACCGTGCCTAGCCTCTCCCCTTATCCCCACTGTTCGTAAAGTGAGGTGTTTTAGTCCGCTCATTGCTCCAGGTAGATACCTCTAGGGGAGAGGGAATCTCTCTCGCAGCCTTCGCTTCCATCTCCAGGGCAGCGGATTTCCCCACTCAGCCTTAACCTCCAGGAGCTGGCCCAGCAAGGTGATGGTTGGCTGGCTGCGGGAGAGGCGCGGGCCTGCCAGGAAACGGGCCAGTGAGGGGGGGAGGTCCGTGACAGGTGCCCTGTAACATGTATAGTGGATGGGGAGTGTCTTGTGTGAAAATGCCCGGAGATGCCTCCGCGCGCGGAGATGGCTGTGCGTCCATGTAACGGGCCGCCCATGCGCCACCCACAGACCACGGTGCATCCCCATCCCCCCCGCACCGCGGCTCCTGGCCCATTTGAAAAGGGTCTCAATCCCTCATTCATGAGCTTCTCGGAGCCTCCCTGAATCCGCAAGATGAGTGGGGTAAAAATGTAAATAAATAAATAAATTCCTCTCCTTCCTTCCCTGTATCCTTGAACGATTGACTTCTCGAAGCAGTCCCCTTCTCTGGCCACAAGACTGAAAAATTGACAACCTATTGCCCTTTGAAAACCAAGAGTCTTTTTTCCCCCTCCAGTTGCCCCGGTGCCGCAATGATCCTTTTTTCCCTTCCCAATGGGACTGTCATTCTGCACACAGGAGACTTTCGGGCAGACCCATCTATGGAACGCTCGCCTCTTCTGGTTGGGCGCAGAATACACACCCTCTACTTGGATACCACGTAAGCTGTGTTTTCATAGTATTTGCATCCTTCTTGAACCCCAACGACTCTTGTGCCCAATAATAATAGTACCTTTGTATATAAATATCATAAATTAATTCATGTTGCCTTACTGTTTTGCTCTGATAATCACTATATAAAGATATAGGCTCCTTGCGAAAATGCTTGTTCGCTTATATGATTCAAAAAGATAAAAATGCTGGAGTGCATGTCAAGGCTTTTGCGGATGAATACGAAATAGCCATATTGCATATAAAGTTGGTAGTAAGCAGAGGATGCCAAAACAAACACGAGCACACACAGGGGGGGTATAGCTCAAGTGGTAAGAGCACGTGCTTTGCATGTATAAGGTCCCAGGTTCAATCTTGGCATCTCCACTTCAGGATCCCTGGTAGCACGCCTGGGGGAGGCCTCTGCTGTGGGCTTGGAGGGGTCTCAGGTAGCACACCAGGATGGCCTCTGCCAGAGACCCTAGAAGAGCTGGATTTGGACCTGAATTTGAAACCCCTGCTGCCGTGTCAGGTTGTGACAATACTGAGCTAAGATGGACCATTGGTCTGACTCAGTTAGGCAGTTTAGTTATAAACACCTGTAATTTGTCTTTGGCGTAGGTGGGCTGAAGGTTATGAAATTGAAAAAAGAACTTGCCTTGAGTCAGGCTTTTTATGCAAGAAAAGCTAATTCACATGCTGAACGGTGGCATCCATTGTCCAAGCATTCAATAGATCTTTCTTTGATTCATCCGTACAATAAGATTTCTTTTCAGATGCATGATGATTAATGCCCAGATACGATCCTTTATTATGTATCTCATATATTAGCACTGTAAGTGAATAAGGATTTAAAAAAAAATAGTTTTCATGCTACAGGATGTAATTAGCATCTGACACAAACATCCAGGGTGTTTAAAAATGGCACTTAGGAGAGGAAAGGCCTTTGTTATTTATGGTGGCTCTAATTCTACAAAGAATGACATGGGCACCTCACTTTAGTTCTATGCACAGCGATAACCTTAAGCCCCATTGCAAGAATGGGTTATAGCACAGAAATCCGGGAACTGCCTAAATTGCAAGCTCAGCCATACAGCTCCGCGGAGGCCAGCTTCTATCTCAATCTCAAGCAAGACAAAAATTGCTACTTCTAAAAATAAATAAATAAAATCACCGTGTAACCCATACCCTAATTTAGAAGTGGATTACTAATAAAATAGGTTGGAAGGGACACCCGGGGTCATCTAGTCCAGCCCCCTGCTCCAAAGCAGGATATCCTCTGCCTACAGCGTCATAGATTGAATTGATATCTAGAGAGAGAGGGTGGTTGTTGTGTTGGTCCCAAATGTAAGAGATGGAGACAAAGTAGTTCAAGTGATCTCTTTTATTGGACCAGCATTTCTTGGTGAGAATAGGCAAGCTTCTGGGCCACATGGGATCCTCTCTAAGAATAAAAACAGATGTGATTGTGGCCTGCTTTGGCTCACTGTGGTCCAGCACCCACTGGCACATCTGTTTAAGCGCCGCCAGATGTTGGCCTGCTTCTGCCCCAGGGTAGGTAGGCCGGCAGCTAACCCGGGCTGTGTTCTCAGAAAATCTCTGAGGTCACAGCCCGAGCTAAGGGCCGCCCATGCGGACCAGCTCAGGCTAGCACTTCTGTATGGCTTTGCCATACCCGCCCTGGTTCGGGGGGCTGCTTATAGCCGATTGCTGTGGCTGTCCGTCTTGGCGGGGGGGACAGCCACCCACATGTTTGTTTAGCTCCCCACCCTACCCGGGTGGCGGGGCAACTCACAAGCACGTTAGTTCTGTGCTCTAACCAGGGCCATGTTGGCTGAGGTTTCCTACCCGGGAGCAGCCACGCCACCTACACGCCTGTTTTTGGAAGGGCCTGACAGCTTGCATGTTTTCATCAGCAGAAGGTGGTCCAATAAAAGAGATCCTTTGAACTCCTTCATCTCCCCCTCTTGGTATTGATAGGGAACTCGGCTTTATCCTCCTGTCATCTGCAGATGATGGTAATGAACCTTGATTGAGAAAGTAATGCACCCCTTGTCTTTTCTTCCTACTTCTCCATTAATATTTCCCTTTCTTCCCTGCACATCTCAGGTATTGCAGTCCCCAGTATACATTTCCTTCTCAGCAAGAGACTATTCAGTTTGTGGTCAACACTGCCTTCGAGAGAGTAACATTAAATCCCCGTACGTTGGTGGTTTGTGGCACCTATTCCATCGGAAAAGAAAAAGTATTTTTAGGTATGGGAATGAACCTATCTGGCAAATGATTTATTTGCTTATATTTCTATCTCGCCCATTCCCTCGAGGCTCAAGTGGGTTACAATGCATAACCAAAAATTAAAATACCACCATAAAACCAGATCAAATCCCTTAACCCACAACCTCCTGACCCTAGCCTTGCCTACCAAACCCATGGCCAAACAAAAAGTTCTTATGTTGCCTCTGGAAAATGGCCAGGCTTGGGCTTAGATCTCCAAGGGGAGGGAGTTCCATAATTGTGGGGCAGCTGCCAAGGACGCCTCTCTGTGTGTCCTTGTTGCGGAAACTTGATGGGTCCCTTGTAGATGGCACCTGCAACAAGGCACTCCCAGCTGACCTTGGAGGTCGTAATAGAACATGAGGAATGGGACGGTCTTTCAGATACTTAAGGCCCAAGCCATTTAAGGCTTTTATAGATCAAAACTAGCACCCTGAATTGTGCCCAGAAAACTATTGGTAGCCAGTACAGACTCCGGTTACAGGCTACAGACTGGTGTAATGTGCTCCTGGTGACCCACCCATGACAGAAGGCAGGCTACCGCATTCGGCACCAGATGCACCTTCTAGTCACCAAACGCATTCCCCACATAGAGCGTATATCTGAGTTGAACTTTCCTTGAAGGATACACAAAGAGAACATAGGTTCCATATTTAGACAAGAAAAACTTATTTTAAAACTAAATATTCATTATTAAGCAAACCACGTCTAGAAAATTTCAGCTTGAAACAGGTTAGGGTAACAACACTTTTCTGAAGTGTCTGTGAGCCAAATTAAAACAACACGATTAGTCTTCTGCGTTGAACGGGGAGAGCAAGTGACCAGTCAGGTTTCAATGTCCATTTCTGAGACAGTCCTAGTAGGGATAAAATAAAATAAAACAAGGATGTTGAGATTTTTAAATCTCTATCCATTTAAATAATCTTTACTATTTTCAAACTTTTCAACTTCAGTTGTGTTAATGTTTTCCCATGTGTGTCATCTTCCCTGCGAGCTGGAACCAATCCACTACTTACAAAAAAGGCTCCAACCATGAGCAGCCCAGTCCTCAAACTGTTTTTTGCTCGTGTGTCCCCTTAAAGTGAAACGGAATAGATTTGTGCTGGTACTGGACCGCTTGAGGGACACATTGTAAATGAATCTTTCAGCTATTTTTTTTTTTGTCTCTTGTACTGTACGCATAAGCTGGCTGTAAGGTTTAATGGCAAGAATTGGTTATTGGTGCTAAAAATCTCTCCTGTGACTATTCAGGGTATCATTAAAGCAGGGATGAGGAACCTCAGGCCCAGGGACTAATGCAACCCTTGGCTAGTTTTTAATTGGCCCCTTGCTAGTTCCTGGATCTGGCCCCTGGGCACAGTTCATACCCCCAAGCGCTGAAAAACTGAGCTCAGGGTAAGGGGGCAGAGAAGAGGGCGCGCACACAGAGATAGGGATGAATCTATGGGAATCCACGGGATGTTGATCTGGACCCTACGCTTCCTGAGTGCACCCCATAAACACCCCAAACCCCACTTCTGTGTGGGTCTTGGCACTTGTACTAACTTTCACAGTGGCCCCTGGGAGGGGAAAGGCTCCCCATCCCTGTATTAAAGTGTTGCTTTCTCCATTTTTCAGTTTTTTGCATGATGCTGGCTGCTTAAATTGAAATGTCCACCAGCTTCCTTGAAAATGAGTTATTGAGAGGGTGTTGCCTAGCAATATATCTTCAGTCTTCCCTTCTTTAAAGAGGATTCAGTGACTCCAGGGGAGAGGAGAGCAGTCACCAATAATCAGTGTGTGGCAGTCATTATCTCAAGTTTCCCTTGTGTGTTACAGAACAGAAAATACAGCAGCTCAGGGTGTTTTTAAATGAGATGCTACCCTGGAGCCACACATCCGACTGCCCGTCTGAAGGTGGGAGTGGCTAGGATGTGTGCTCCCGGGAGCCTCGGAGCACCTGCTTTTGGCCACTCACGGAGCAGTGCTGGGAAAAGCAGAGTGCTCCATGTGGGGCCAGCCAAATGTACAGTGGGCCCCTCCGAACTGCCCGTTTGAAGTGCTCCCCACACACTCCGCCCATGTGGGTAATCCACGGCCGTGCCACTCAGTCTCCACAAATCTCTCCCCCCTCCTCCCCACCAGTGCCTTGCTCATTTAAAAACGCCCTGAATGGCCAGCCAATGAGCAACCCAGAAGGAAATCCTTTTTTGTTATTTGTCCAATTTTATATTTTCATTGCATCTAATCCTTTCCCCCTTCCATCTGCAGCTGTTGCTGAAGTTCTGGGCTCTAAAGTGAGTATGTCCCAAGATAAATTCAAAATGCTCCAGTGCTTGGAGTCGGAAACAATTAATTCGCTCATCACCGTGGACTGGAACAATACTTTGCTTCACCTTCTCCCCATGATGCGAATGAATTTTAAGGTAAACCTTGAAGATCTCCTCTCCCCAGGGACCCATGTTCACTGCTTTTTCCTCCATTGCTGCCAATGGAGGGGAGGGGGGGAACCACAGCAGTGTTTTTAACTCTTCTGATCGCCCCCCCCCATCAGATCGTATTTCTTCAGTGCTGTTCTGACATGTAGCAACACAGTGAAGATGAGATGCAATTAAACATTCGTAACCAGTTCCAAACACAATGCGCAGGAAGCGTCATTTCACTCTAATGCTGGCTTCGTGGAACAAGATGAGATGAGGCTGGTTCAAAGGCTTGCTTTTTGATGTGGCTTTATAGAATGATTGCAGGGATCTGTCCTATTAACAATTAATGTCCTGTGACATGCAGTTCCTGTCTTTTGCCTTTGCATGTCATAGAAAATGGGTTGGTGGAGGACGAGAGGAAGAGTGGATTTTGGAAGTAGATTCTAGAGTGCAGAGCGGTACCACAGAATCAGTGAAAGGAGAAGGCAGCAAGGATCAATTGTTTCCTTTTAAGAGAAGTTGGTAAATGATAGACCAGGAGTGGGGGAGACCTCAGTAGCAGTTTGAGGTGCTTTTTACATGTGTGGGTGCCGCCCGTGTAAACACCACGGCGAGAAGGCAAGTGGCTCCGTGCGGGGGGATGGGGGGAGGATCGGTGTGTGACTGTGTGCACTCTCGCCCCCCCCCCCCGGCACTACCGCGCAACCTCCACACCCTAGCGCAGCCCGTTTAAAAAGGGCCTAAGTCTTGCTTGAGACTGGCCCCCGGGCTAAATTTGAAGCTGGCCCGGGGGCCAAACGCAACTCATAGCTAGCTTTTGATCTGGTCCCTTTCCAGTGCTTGGATCTGGCCCCTGGAGCCAGTTCCTACCCCCCAAGCACTGAAAAACTGAGTTTAGGGCAAGGGAGGAGAGCACGCAAAGAGAGGAAGGGCTGAGGCCCTTGGATTAAAAGTGCTGTGCAAATGGGAGGTACTTTTCATGACTATTTGGTAGCCAGTCAGTATCTGAAAGTCAAAAAAGTGGGAAATGATCATTATATGCTAACCAGAGAATAGTTTAATTTCTCTTCTCTTCTTATATATTTATAGAACACCATTAACGTGCCTGGCACTGAACAGCCATGAATTAGAGACAGGGGGCTTGCGATGTAGGATAGACAAGGGAGAGGGGGGGAACACAGAGATACAGTCACAAAGTTGAGAAGCCACAGGTGCATGTGCTTCACTTTTGAGACTATTGGATCTTCTGTGTCGTGAGGGGGAGGGATGTGGTTTTTTGTGTGTGTTTTTTTTAAAAAAAATTTTTTTAACGTGCTGCTTTCTTGTTAACAGGATTTGCAAAACCACTTGAGCAAATTCTCTGGACGTTTTGACCAAGTTCTGGCTTTCAAACCCACCGGATGGACTTATTCTGGCAGGAGTTGCTCTCTAGCGGATATCCAACCGCAGACGAGGGGAAAGATCACTCTCTATGGTACGCGCCTTACGTTTAATTCTGTGTTGCCTGTTCTCCTGCGTGTCGTTCCAGGCCCTCATGGTCACAGCCTGCTTCTGCTAAGAAGCTGAAGGGTTCAGTCCGTCCGGAGCTGTGCGTTTCATAAGGCTATAAGGAAAGGTATTTAGATGCTTGTCCCTCCTAGCCCTCCTCCACCAAACAGGTCATTGGGATGGTTTAAGAGTGGGGAACCTTTGGCCCCCTTAGTCATACCTGGCCCCGTGGCCTTTTTTATTTGTCCCCTTTGCAGTTCCTTGATTTGTCCCATAGATCTAGGGTGTGTTTTAGGGGGATGCAGGGGCAACTCGCCCCTGGAGCTGCTCTGGGTTCTCCACCCCGTTTCCTAGGCCATCTGCACCCCTGCATCCGCCCACGTCCAGCCCCGTTTGGGTCCGCTTTAGACAGACCCAGCGGGTTCCCCTGGCCACGGTCTGCCCACGCCCAGCGTAGCCTCCCCACACGCACCGTAGAGTTGCGGATGGATTGCTCAGCGCTTTAGGCTGGTTCTCGCTACTCCTGCGGCGTTGCCGGGCAGTGGCTAGCAGGGAGTGGCAGATGGACAGCCGCTCCTCTCCCAGGCCGCTGTCCCGCTCTGCTGGCGGCGCTTCGAGATGTCCTGGAGCCCCACAAGCGGGGCTGCCCCAGAGCAGAGCCTGCCCCACTCCACGTTTAGCAGGCCGCCTTCAGACAGACCGGACCGTCTCGGTGGTGGAGTGGGCTGGTGCTGCCGCCCACGGAGCTGTGATTTGTCTGTTTCCGCCCATGGTCTCCGTTCTTGAGCACTGACCGAGTGAGCTCAGGGGAAGGGTGGGGGATGAAGACGAGCCCTCAAGAATGAGGGATGGATGAATGGCATAGATATATGCTCTGGATCATCCCCATCCTGAGCCCATCCCTTATGCTCCCCCCAACTCCTATCCAGCCTGTGGAGCCTGTACTAATTTTTCAAACTTGCCTGTTGGGAGGGAAAACATCCCTCACATCTGGTTTCAAATAAGGATGTCTCTTCTCCTTGGCCAGGGGTTGGGATGCTTTTCCCTCCCGGGGCCACTTTGGAAATGAGGCCAAGCTTCGAGGGCCTCATGGAATTTGGGGGCGGGGACACTTACAGGGTGCGCTCAGGAAGAGGAGCGCCCAGATCCTGGATCTGTTCCCGTGTCTTGTGCGCAGGCCCTCATCTCTGCTTCCTTCCTGTGAGCGGAGTCTTTCGGTGCTTGGGGATAGGAACTGGATCCAGGGGCCAAATTAAAAACTAGTCACGGGCCACATTTGCCCCCTGGGCCTGTGTTTTCCCACCCTTTTCCTAGGCCATCTGCAGAACTTCCATGGGCAGAACCCCTCTCTGTTCTTATTCTGATTGGTTTAGTCTCTGGCAAGAGAGACTCTGGAGGGGGTTAAACCCTGTAGGCAAAAATCTTCTTCCTCCTGGCTCCTTAACAAAGCACTTTCTTCGCCCAGTGAGCCCTGGTGAGTGACGCTGTCATTGATGGAAGGGGATTCTCTCAGTAATAAAGTCTGAATTTGGACTGGATCCTGGGTGGGGAGGTTAAATCTCTTTTTTAATTAAAGTGCTCTTTGCAAGCCTCTTTCTGCTTCCTGCAGAAATATCTTTGTCCCTGAAGTTTGCAGCTCTGCAGACTGAGGCCCGTCTGCCTTGTTCCATTACAGGGATCCCTTACAGCTAGCACAGCAGCTACCTAGAGATGAAGCGCTTTGTACAGTGGTTGAAGCCTCAAAAAATCATCCCCACCGTCAATGTGGGTGACTGGCGAGCCAGGAACGAGATGGAGAAGCACTTTAGAGCCTGGAGAATGGAAGATACTGGCTGCACATAGACCAAGGAAGTTGTACTTTACAAAGGCTGCGTGCCGGGGACAGAATTAGCTACCCAGACTGCATGGTAGATATTTTGAGACTCTCTCTTTCTACTGGGCGGGCATGTTTTGGATGGAATCAAAGTGCCATATTCTCGTGCAAAGGTAGAAGCATGATAAGGCCGCCTAATTTATTCATGCATAGCTCACTTTTTAAAAAAAATGACAAATGTCTCCTTTTTGTGTCACTTTGTAGTGTCTGCGCTTAATACAAAACCTGAATATCCCAGCACAGGCTTCTTCAGAGCAAAAAAAAGCGCTTAAGCTTGTGTGTATCTCGCTAAGCATCAGAGTAAGCCCATTCACAGCAGTGGACTTACTGAGGTGCTTGAAGTTAAGCACATGCTTTACTAGGTAAAGGAATGGAAGCGGTAACTCAAGGGAACAAGCCAAAGAGAGTTATGTAGGTATCTGCCTTAGGAGAAGACTTCTAACAGGATCAACATGAGTTCCTGCTTTTTATCTGCCCAAGGAGAAGCTAAGAAACTGCCAGATTCAAAGGAAAGGGCCTGGATGTTTTCTTGAGAACAAACTGTGGCTTTCTTTAGGATCACCCAGTGTCCGAATGGGAAACACAGTGGCCTCGAATATAGGGACCGTGCCACCAGCCAAGGGCCTGGCAGGGAATTTGAAATGGAGTGGAATCGATGATGATTATTATTATTTTTTAAAGAGACATGGTTTTTTCTGTAAATTCAGGATTGAGTATTTCTGATGGCAAACCCTAGTAAAGAATGAGGGGATCACACAGAGTGTGAGGTGGGAATGGGGTGAATTAAGGTCCAGAGTGAGTAAATCCCCTCGGTATGAGGCCCGGCAGGGATTTAAGCGCTAACCATTTTGACCCATGTGCCAAGTTTACATCCTAGCAGAGCCTCGCTTGGGGCTACCGCTGCATTGCGGAGTAAGGCAGCAGCACAATGAAATGTTTTTAAATGCGTCCTATTGTCAGTTTTGGTAAGAGAAATCTATTTTAAATAAAGAGTCTAAATCAAGCCTGTTCCAGTTTATTAAATCAAGGTCTAAATGAGAGAGAGGTTCTGAAACGGTAGCCCATGAGGTCATAGAACCAGCTGCAGAGGCTTCAGTCCTTGCCTGCGTTGTGGCCATCTCTGGGGGGTGGGGGGGTGGGCCTGCAATGCATGTGTGTTAGCTGCCTGCCCTGGGGCAGCTGTGGCTTGTTTTCGAGGAGCTTGTACTAGGCGCTGGCTGGACTTGCCCAAGGCCACCCAGTGAGTTCATGGCTAGGGTGGGATTTAAACCCTGGCTTTCTAGGTCCAGGTCCAGCACCTTATCCACCACACCCCACTGACACTTAACTTCAAGCATGTCAGTAGGCTCAGTGACATGCAAAATCAGGGTTTGAACAATTTATAGGGTTGCCCATCCAAAATGATGTAGGAATGTAAACTTTACCAATTGTTTGGTTTGCCTGACCAGTACACAGGCAACAGGCACCCTTTCACAAGGGATTTGCCTGGCCAGCAAACAGGCACACAGCCGTTGCCGGGTGTGTGTGTGTGGACATGTCAATTTCACCACCTTGGAACTTTGCCTTCTAAAAGGAACTTAGTCTTGTCAACTTCACTAAGTAAGGAACTTCGCAGAGGGAGCTTTGTCTCGTCAATCACCAGTGAGACTTTCCGGCTTTCCTTATTTGTGCTGCCGCCTGATATGCTCCTCTCTTGGTCAGAGTACACAGCTGAAAGTCCCTACCGTAGGCTGCTACTCCACTGTCGGACTTAAACCCAAGAATCAAAGGATCGTCCCATGCAGCAAGTAAATACCAAATAACGAGAGTTGAATATCAGCCTCTTGTGCATCAACAATGGAAAGTTATTCCCCCGCCCGCAAGAGCTGCCTATAATAACAAGGTCCATATTTGTCCCTTTAGGTTCCTGCCTTCTTGGGGAAATAATAGCTGTGTTTGTTTCATTTTATTGAAGAAAAGACTATGTTGGCTTCCTCCCAATGTTTTTTCTTTTTCTTTTCTGTTTTTGCATTGTGTGGCAAGCGACAAAATGAATTCCATCTGCACTGAACTATTCACAAAATTCTAGGACTTTTTTTGGCGTATCTTTCTCTGTACGTGTGGTTTGGAGTCCCTGATTAATCTCAATTATTCTCATTACAAAAGCTATTGAAGGCCATTGTATTTGAGAAGCATGACGGAGGGTTTCAGCCCTTTTGAGCTGAGGATGGGGGCGTGGTGGTGGAAATGGCTTTTGTCCCATTCTAATTAGGGCCAAATCAGTTCCTGGTGGAGCTTAGAACCGCCTGAGAGATCCAGCGAGGAACAAATAGTTCTTTTCCATGCCTCTTTGGGGAAAGGTGACAAACCTGGGGATAGTAAGTTAGAGCTGCAGCTTCCTGTGGGTAAAAATAGACGTGCAGGTAGTGTGGCAGCTCCCCGGCCTGACCCAAGGCAGGAAACTGCAACCTACACAGCCCATCTCGGGGCCCAGAACTAATGTGCCCACAGCTGGAGAGCTGTCCTGCCGCCCGCATGTCCTGGGTATCAACATGTGCATCGACAATGGAAAGTTATTCCACCGGCCCCAAGAGCTGCCTTTAATAGCAAAGTCCATATTTGTCCCTTTAGGCTCCTGCCTTCTTGGGAAATAATAGCTGTGTTTGTTTCATTTTATTGGAGAAAAAATGATGTTGGCTTTCTCACAAGGGCAGGGCAGGAAGCACAACAAATGGGCGGGCAGGCAGGCAGTCCTACCCACCCCCTGCTTCCAGCGCCGCCCCCCTCCCCCCCGCCATGGCAGCTTAGGATGGGAATTCATGGTGGCCGATCATGGCAGCCCCTGACCCCAGGCAGGTACGGCGGGGCTGCACGGATGTGCTAGCCCACATCGGCCTCCATCGCTGGCCCTTGTTGTCAATGGTCCTTTTGATAGCCAAGAAGTTTACAATCACACGTGCTTTTCAGTGGAGAATAAGACTATCCTGTCTGACAATGGGACGGATCCCATGCCCCACGTGTGCCCCATGCAGGCCGTGCAGTATGCACGTTCACACAAACTGCTTCTGCACCCATTCTGGGAGAATTCTGCCACACGCAGGAGGTTTGGTTATTGCGGCTGTTGTTGCCCGATCTAAATTGATTCTAACTAAGTGGGTCAAAAGACTCCATCTTGGCTTCATTTGAATAACTTTGGAGGGCTTCTGGTATTTTGCTCTGCAGCTGGGATTAATAATAATTTTTAGGGCTGGAACCATTAATTGATTAATCAAACTGATTAAATTTTGTCCCCCGAATAATTGGTTAGCTGTTAGGCCCTTCTGGCAGTCCATAGTTCTGAGTCCGTAGCTTGAGGGGACGCGTTCCAGCGGCAAGCTGTGTCTGTTGCCGTGGGGATTGGGGCTGTCTTGATAGGAGGAGTTTACGGCCACTGTGCCCTTCCCTCCTCTCCAGGTAATAACACCCAAGGCGGGGCCCTTGGGCACCAGCCCGAAGGGTGTCGGCCATTGACTGGGGCCATTGGCTGGGCCAGGGGGCCCCTCTGCTCGAGAGACACCACATTTACTATCATGCGGCCCATCTCTGTTGCTCCCCCGCTGATACCATTGCTGCCACTGCTGTTGTTGGACCTGCTGTAGGACCCATTGTTTGCTGTCATTATTTTGTACCTTCTTACTTTGTTTTACGGGTTTTTGGGGGGGATGAGGTGGGTGTAGCTTGAGGGTGGGGACCATGGGGAGTGGGTTGGGGTGGACAGGGTCAACCCCCCTGGTGAGAGGAGGGGAGGTGCTCCTTGGGGAGGGTCCCCCTGTGAGAGGGGGAGTCCCGGGGAGGTTTGGTTGTATATTGTAAAAATGATTGTAGAGGGGTTGGGGTTATTTAATAATGCATATTGTCATTTTTTATGTTGTATTGTGGAAGGGCCCCGCTTCCTGGTGAGAGCAGGAAGATGTGGGGTGGGTTGGAGAAGGACCCCTTCCCTGGTGGCAGCAGGGAAGGAGTGTGGGGTGATGATGGGGTAGACTGTAATATTTATTTTATTTATTTATAAATTTATACCCCGTCCCTCCTGTAAAAACAGCTCGAGGCAGCTAACAATTTTAAAAGAGTGAAAATACAATAATATAAATATAAAACAATCATAATAATATAAACAATTTAAAGCAAGGTTAGGACAAAATAAAAGAATAAATAAAAGTAGGGTGGCGCTAAAACCCTAACCCACCCTCCCCAAAGGCCTGGGTGAATGAATTTGTTAGGGTTATTTAAATATGGGTGGTTTTTTTTTCTTTATATATTGTGGGTCCTGCGGACTATATTGCGTTTTTTGTGCTATGAGCTGTTTCATTTTGTTGTGAACCACCTCGAGTCGCCTGTGGCGAGAGAGTGCGGGATACAAATAAAAAATGAAATGAAAACGAAAAAGGTAGGTTCACTCAAAAACATGCCATTTAAGTGAATCTATGCAAATATATGTATGTTTATGCAAATTTGTGCACATTTTAATCTATTAATTGACAAAAAAGGCTTAATTGATTATCAACTAAAATTTCTAACCAGGTTGCGGTCCTTATAATTTTATTTTTAGAGCATCCCCCACCGAATGGTGCTCAGGCCACTTTACAAGTAAAAACAATATATACAATCCATTTAAAATATAAATCTATCTAAAACAGGAAGCAACCCGGGGGAGGGCAACACACATTAAGGAGAATCAGCAGTGGGTCCTAAAAGCACCGGGAGAATAAATGAGTCTTTAGGTGGTTTTTAAAGGTGAGGAGGGAGGGACTGAGATAGACGTCGGGAGGGAGTGAATTTCATGCTGAGGGATCTGCCCCAGCAACAGCCTGATCGCCTGCCGACTTAAGAGAGGATGGCATTACCCATGGGTGGCAAATGTGCTTCCTGTTTTAGCTGTATTCATGGTATTCAGCTAGTTCTAGAGAGAGGGGCAATACCTCCTTCCCCCCCCCCCCCCCCCCCCCCCCCCCCCCAAGTAACCTCAATATCAAGGTCCAGCTGGGCAGGAGTGAGTCCAAAATCTAGCAAACCCAAGGTTCATGGTGAGCAAAAATTATAATAAACATAGGGTGAAAACAGACATGACGCTAACCACCCTTTAACCACCCTTGGTGGTGATTTATGCATGTTTCAGGACTGCATAGGGCACCAATACAGCCTTGCAACATGCATAAATAACCACCAAGGGTGGTTAGCGTCATGTCTGTTTTCACCCATTAACTTTGAATCACCCACACACCATGCATGTTATAGGGTTGCATAGGGCACCAATGCAGCCCTGCAACATGCATGATGGGTGGGGGGCACTTGTCTAAAACCGCCCTTTATTTCTCCCAAAGCCTCCTCCTGTTAATAAAATCAGATAATACTTGTAAAAATAGAAACCACCAGCTGTTGCAGTTCTACTCTCTCTGCACCCATCTGTAGGGTCGCCGCTTTTTTGCAGTTTGACCCCGAGACTCCTGTTTCGGCCTATGGGAAGGCCAGGAGGTGGCCACCCTGTCCATCCGGTGTATAATAATAAGCCAGTGTTGCATTGACATTGTCGTACTGTAGCAATGGAACCTGTTTTCATGTTAATATCTTACGTTGTAAGATATTAAGAAGAAAGGAAGATAGAAGGGAGCTAGAGCTGAAGAATACAGACTGTATTAGGAAGAGAGCTGACTCTGTATTAAAAACTGCTAAACGAATGCAGGAGGAGGAGAGGGGACCTCCATGGACACCTCAGAGCTAAGAGGCCCAGAAAAGCCTACATGACAAGACCAGATGCCTGGAATTCCTGGCAGATAGATTTAAGAAGCAGCAATTGGATATTACTGTCTCTGGCCAAAATCACAATAAACCATCAAGGGTGGGTCGACAAGATAACCCTGTTGCCCTGGAACCATCAACACCTGGTGGGCAACTTGATAGGCCCAGAGTGGATGACTCTGACAGGAATTGATCCCCCAAGGCCAGAATGGACAGGGTGTTACAATAAAGGTGGTGATGCGCTCACAACGATCCATAAACAATGGAAGAGACCTGCCCCCTTAGCCCCCCCACGAAAGGAGAGTGACCTCACCTCTCCCACAAACTCTTTTCCTTGAGCACAAGGGAGGCGGTAACCATGACTGGGCAGTTCCCATTGGCTTACATTGCCCAAAGATCTGTAAAACCAGTGTACTTTGGCCTAGAGCTTGGTGCCACTTATAGTGAGCACTGTGGTCTTGGTCCCATCTTTCTCATCACTCTCAAGGGGTAGTGTCAGCTATCCCACACTGCCATGGGTCGCCTCTCCGCTTCTTCTGAACCAGCCAGCCCAACTCCAAAGGCGCCTCGGACACGTAAGACATCTTTCATAGGATAAGTGTGTGAATAGTTTCTCTCGCCCTCCCATGTCCTCCCTCTCTCGCCTTCCCCATCTCCCCTAACTAGGGATGGGTGAACAGAACATGGTTCGGTCATTCGGTTCGAAACCCGAGTTCGGGTTCGATGGTTCAGTTCAGCCGAGTTCGGTTTGGCTGAACTTGGCAGAACATTCAAAAATAGCGAAACCCAAACCTAAGTTTCGGCCCTGGAAAGACGTTTTTCCTGCCCCCGAACTCATCCAAACTCATCCGAACATGACCAAACTGTTCGGTCATTCAAGAGTTCGGTTCGGACGTCCGAACAGACCGAGTTCAGTGCGAACTCCGAACATCCGAACCGCATTCACCCATCCCTACCCCTAACTGCCTTCGTCCCTTCTCCCTAGCTGCCTCCCATGCCTGGAACTCCCTCCCTACCCACATCCGCCTCGCCCCCTCCCTTCAAATTCCTCCTCAAGACCCACCTCTTCTGCTCTGCCCTCCGACTCCTCACTCCCCTCACCTAACTCCTGCTGATACCGTCTATCCAGTACAATCTGTTACCTGAGGTCTGTGTACTTGTATCCTCACCACACGGACCAGCCAGTCATCATTCTTGATGTAACCAAGCCAAGCGCGTGCACCTGGGACCTCGCATCTTTGTAAATGTTACACTCCTTGTCTCCCCTGTTCCCCTTCCTTCGTCTCTCCCTCCCCCCGTCACTCGGATTGTAAGCCCTAGGGCAGGGACCGTGTCTATTCCACTACTTTGTAAAGTGCCAGGTACATTGCTGGTGCTATATAAATGCTTGATAATAATAATAATAGTTTGTAAACTGCCATGTCTGGTTTTCTGGGGTGTTGATCCCAAATAAAATAGAGTTGTACCTGTATACCTGGTATCCTTGATTTATAAGTGATCTCAGTCCCAGCATAACAATACAATGTTATACGTAGGTAATATAATAATCAGTTCACTACGTTTTTCCCACGCGTCCCTGATAATTCTGTCAGTATTATACGGTAAAGTATTATATATGCCAGGAGAGGGGGACCTTTTCCCACCGAGGGGCCATTTTGAAATTAGTACAAACTCCAAGGGCCACATAGAAGTTTGGGGCAAGGGGTGTTTAAGAGGAGGAGGGTCCAGCTCATGGATCTGTGCCATGGAGCTGTCCCCTATCCTTGTGCTCATCTCTGCTCAGTCTTTCAGAATACGGGGATAGGAACGAGAAACTAGTTACAGGCTGCATTTGACACTCAGGCCCTGGGTGCCCCACCCCTGATATATAAATATATATACCTGACGGTGAGGGCCAGGTATTGAAAGGGCACAGTCCTACTTGGTGGCCGAACTTTTCTCTCTTGCGTTGTTAACATGTGCATTGTGGAAACTCAGTCCACCAGCCAGAGGGGGAAATGTTGGGGTTTTTTTAATTAAAAAAGTATTTGTTTTACATAAGCCCATGTTAGAAACCTGTTTGTGCCAGTTACTATCAGCTCCGCAATACTACAGAGCCAGCACGTGTGACAGAGTGGAAAAAGCTCTTCTGTGCCAAAGTAATCATCAGAGACTTGATAACAAGGTGCCATTGTATAATCACGGAGAAAGTGTCAGAGAATCAACGACATTCAAAGCAGAAAAGGCGTTGGAGGACACTGCGCCGCTCAAGGGTTGTTTCCTTCAGTCGGCCCATGCTTCAGTGCCGTAACATTAGATGTCTGAAGCATGGAGGTTTCCGTTGCTTACGGAACCATTCTTTCTTCGTTGTGGACCATTTCCCTATGTTACTTTCAGCTCACTAAGCTTAGCTCTGCTCTACTACACCAGTCTGATCCTCTCGGGCTATTCCAATTTTTGGGTACTAACAGACCCATGTTAATCCTCAACATTTTTCATGTGACACCACAAACCTGTTGGGAGATGCCTGTGTATGGTCGACTACAAGCTCATGGCCAGAGAAGGACAGAAGCTCCAATTTCCAACATCAACTTAGCAACTCCAGGAGGAGGAAAGGTCTGGGGAGGCCACAGAGAGCATATTAGTCCCTGGATGGGACAGCCAGTTCCATAGACCACTTACTATTGGGGTTACCAACCCCACTTGGTTTTGAACCATCATCTCCAACCTCTAGATGAAGCCCCTATTTCCTTGGATTATTTGGGGGCACTGCTAGTATATTGGGTGAAACCAAACATGCAGCCAGTGGGCTGGCTACATGCTGGGCCGTTCCTGTTGGGATCAAGTTGGGCACAGAACTGATATGTGCCTGACTGAGCTGGCCACGAGCACTACCTGCCCCTGCCCGCCGGGAATGGAACAAACGCATCAGCGACCCCCAACCCTGGTGTGCCCCCAGTGACCCCGCCGCACCCCTAGTGTCCCGCCCTCCACCATGATGGGCAGCCATGAAGGCCAACACTTGTGGCCCCCCTACGATGGTGGGGATGGTGCCACGAACAAATATGCGGGCCCGCTATGGCCCACCTGGATGGCCCTTGGTCCAGGATCATCCAGGGGACTACATCTGAGCCAGCCGCCGATCCAGGTTGGGGCAGCAGCAGTCCCACATCTGGTGGCCTGGAAACCAATGTGACGGTGGATCG
The DNA here is from genome assembly GCA_003113815.1 of Sphenodon punctatus. NCBI lineage: Eukaryota > Metazoa > Chordata > Lepidosauria > Sphenodontia > Sphenodontidae > Sphenodon > Sphenodon punctatus. The sequence goes on along the minus strand of QEPC01003796.1, from coordinate 3,948,967 downwards.
CCGGCCCTCATCACGTTTGCTTTCATCCATTGTGAGGAGGGGCAGAGTCATGTCGAAAAGGGAGTTGAAGAAGTTCTCCTGCCCCCTTTCTGAAATAGCGCCCCCCACTGCAAAGCACTGTGATGGCGTGATGCTCCAAAAGGGGGTGTAGCTGAATGAGAAAGGTATGGCCCCACCCCTCTGGCAGCAAGCAATCCCTTGCAAACCAGGGAGCTAAAGAACTGACATTTCTAATTCTTCACTTAATACAACCAGCATTATTAATCAATCTCAAGTGGTTTCACTCATGCAAGCTGTGCTTTCTTTTCTCCCCACTTGCTCCAACGGGTTCTTTTTTAAAAAAAATAAAATACAATTTTTTTTAAAATCGTCTTTTGGAGCAACAAGCGTCCTCTCACGCCAGCTCCAAGTTGCCTCCCCTCACCCCACTTCCGTGCTAAACCCCTCTAAACCCTAGAAATGTAAACCAACCTCCCTGAAATCCAATGCTCTGGTATTTGTTTGGGTTCTGAAATTCAAGGCAGATGTTTCCGCCTGAACCCGGACTCCAAAGCTGGAATTAAAATAAAATAATCTACAGCAGGGAGAACTCAGTGCTTCCAGATTTATTGCTCACCTGCTCTTTGTCAGAGAGTTGCTGCTAAAAATGATTCCATTGACGCGTGGACACGTGCCAAGAAGTTAATTGGCAGACTAACAACTCTCTTACATAACCCCCCAAAACCCCATCTTTGGCATCCAAAAGACAGAGTTTTGGCGGACAGTTTCTCGGGGACAGCTTGCGTGGCTGAAATCCTTGTGGATCTCTACAACGTCTTTCTAAAATACAGGAGCGCTCATTCTGGGTTTGCCTGACAAGTATGCACAAAAGAGCGTATAGATAGATGATAGGACAGATCTGCCCCATCCCTCTCCATAGTCTCGAGATGGTTGTAAGATTCTCAGATGGGAATGAAGACTAATAGAGCAGGGGGTGAACCACCTTACTCGCATCTTGCAACACTCCCATTCATAGAATGGCCTCTTGTTGATGCTACAGTGAAGGAAGGCTATGGGGAATAGTAGCTTGCTCAAGGTCAGGATTTGAACTCGTGACTCTCCCCCAGCTCCAAGTCAAATATAGTAGCCATTGGAACACACAGGTATTTGAGATATTGCCCTAGAATCTCCAAGTGGACCCAAGTGAACCAGGGCAGGGCCATTTCAAAAAGTGGGTGGGAAAAAGAGGTTCCACTGCCTCCTTTGTGATTGACCCCACCCCCTGTAGAGTGTTGGGACCCGTCTCTGTAGGATCCATCACTCTAGCCCAAGGCGGACTATATGATATCAGCAGAACGTGGAGTGATTTTGCTTTACCCAATTCCAGGGACATAAGGTAAAAACAGACATGACAGCGGTCCTCTTTGACCCACTGTGACCTGGGACCCACCAGCACATCTGTTTAGCTCAGCACATCTGTTTAGCACACCAGATGTTATCCCAGGACTGCCCTGGGGCAGGTAGGCTCCAAGTGGAGCCTGGGCTGTGTCCTTGGAAAACTCTGAGGTCACAGCCCGGGTGCCATGGTTGTCTGTCATGGCCGGGTGCTGGGAGCAGGGCATGGGCAGGGGCAGGGCCACACGATTGTTGAGATCCCCATCCTACCTGGGCCGTGGGGGTGGCAGGACGGCTCTCTGGCTGCGGCACGTTTGTCGCAGCCTGACCCAGAGAGGGACGACTGCTGTTTCCCACCCTGGGCTGGGTTCAGGGAGCTGCCACGGCACCCACACGTCTGTTTTTGCCCACAACTATAATAGGTGCAGCCACACAGAGGACCACAAGCCTGGAATCCCACCCCAGCCGTACATGTGCACCGTGGAACGGAGTGCTCCAGCAGGGGACCCATTCCCACCGAGCTACGGCCTTGCTCAGCTCCGTGTTGCTTTTCATGCAGGCATCTATTTGGTGTTGGCAAATGCGCATCTAGATTCTCATCTCATTTACAGTGTAATCTGGCATAACTCCATTGATGCTGCTTTGTGCACTGTTTACTTAATGCAACGAAGATCAAAAACCACCCCATGGTCTTTAAAGTGCAATTTTGCCTTGATAAAGGAAAACTAAAATGTACAAATGGCAGCTTCTTAAACCAAACTCTCTGAAATCCACTACTCTGGGATTTGTCCAGTGGGGAGACCCATTTCTGTAGGTATTCATTTCAGATCTATTTAAAACCTGATTGTAGGAGTTAAGAGGGGTGCTCCATCTGTAGCAGACCTGAAATGGGTATTTAATTTGGTACCCATGGGAAAAACCCACATTTTCATGAGTGCCATGTCGTGTGTTTGATGGGCTACCTGATCGCCAATCAAGTACATGGATCCCTGAAAAATCCCTGAAATTTCTGTTACCGGTTTACTGATTTTCTGGTAACCAACCGAATAATGGGGACTGGAAGTTAAAATTCTGGGATATTCTGGAACATTCTGAGACATTGGGTACCCAAACTGGGTTGTCATTGAGTACCAATTAGTACTCAATATTTTTGAGTTGATTCAGGTACCGGAAATTTGACGAGTATACCTTTTTGTGGGTCCTAACCTTTCAAGGATTTGTTGCAGGCTAAACCCGCTTTCTAGGAAAAGTGTCTGCTTTAGGATTATGCTTTGAAAACATTTCACTAGCACTTTCCAGACTAGGTTTGGTGTGTCGTGCCCATACCTGTAAAATAGCCTGTTAAAAATCCTTCCCCATCTGCTAAAGGACTTTCCACAGCTGCCTATCTCTCCTGTTTGTTGATCTAAGCAGCCACTTCTCAATATCCATCTTCTTGTTTGACGCTTTCCAATAAAGGGAACAGCGTGAATAATTTCATCCGGAACTTGGGATCCCAAGGGCCCCTTTTTTTCCACCCGAATGAAGCCAAGGAGAAGGGGGGGAAAGCAGGCTGCTATTAAATGTGAAGGCAGATGATGGGTTGATGTCAAAGAGAGCTTGGCAGGGGTGTGAATCTGAACCAGAGTGGGAGCTGCTAGGAGGAGGATACACAAGTACTGGCAGAACAGAGCACATGCAAAACTGGGCCCGGTGACAGACTGACAAGAAGTGACTCTCATACACAAACCATCCCAGCCTGACTTTGGAGATTGGATGGAGATAGACTATCAGCATCTGTTCCAAATCGGGACAGAATTCACAGACTTAAGAGCTAGGAGTGGAACGAGGCAGCTCATGCCAATGCAGAAAGCATTTTCCGAGAGAGATATTTGTGTGTGTGGTTAGTTTCAAAGACGGCTCCTTGATTAGGGGCAACATAAGCCTCTTGAAGCTCAGACGGCGAGAACGCTCTGATAGCGTGTCCTGTCTGCAAGAGCCTGAGTGGGCAATGGGTATTATTTATTATTATTATTGATTTATATCCCACCCTACCCCAGAAAGCTCCTGGGGGCTCACAACATGTTAAACAAAATACAGTAAGTTACATAAAAAACCATCCTACTCCTCTCCGCTGCACTGTCAACCTCTCCTCAGCCATCAGCTTCCTTCATCCCAAGGGTCCCGTCCTCTCACTCACACCTGCCTCCACATTCTCCAGCTCCCATCATCCCTTCCAACAACTCCCAACTCCCCATCAGCCCTTCCATATGCCCCGTGGCCAATGACTCAGGGGTGAGGAACCTCAGGCCCAGGGGCCAAATGTGGCCCGTGACTAGTTTTTATTTGGCCCCTTTCCTGGATCTGGCCACCGTATCCAGTTCCTACCCCCCCAAGCTCATGGAAAGGGAGCAGAGATGAGGGCAGGCGCTAGGGGTGCAGCAGGTAGCGTATTTCCCACTTGAGAGTAATACCTGCATTTTCAGCCCTCGCCCAGTGGGCACCAGACCTATTGGGCACCCAGTTGACTAAAAATGTGAGTCTTCCTGTGATTTTCCAAGACACTCCAGGAAGCTCCTGCCCTCGCACGGGCTGACGCGCCTGCCCGGCTGCGTTGCTGCTCCTCCCAGCTCGGCTGAGCCAGGCGGAGCACCACGGTCCCCACTGCAGGGGTGTGTGTCGGTCGTGACATGCACAACGCGCGTGGGGGCTGTGGCATGCCACCTGGCTTAGCTGAGCAGCGACTGGGCCGTGAGGAGCACTAGGAGCAGCGGCCGGGGGAGCAGCGGCATAGCAGGGCAGGTGAGTCAGCCTGAGGAGCATGCGGGTAGTCGGTTGGGTCAAATCGGCAAGTCGGGCACCCCAGATTCACGGGTTACCCATTTTTGTGGGTGCCCAGTTGCAGCTGTAGAAGGCACAGAAGGATAGGGGGATGGACCCACTGCATAGATACATGAGCTGTGCCCTCCTCTTCCTTCCTCTAACCTGTGCGTGCCCCTTAAACACCCCCACCCCCAACTTCTCTGTGGCCCTCTGAGCTTGGACTCAATTTCAAAGTGGCTCCCTGGAGGGGAAAGGTCCCCCTCTCCTGGTGTTGCTTATAGATTCCAAGATGATGTGAATCAATCAGCTGCAAGGAAAGGCAGCTGTACACCGTACAGCACACCAACACTGTACACCGATTCAGCACACCAGCCCAGGGACAGACTTAGATGCAGGCAACCTAGGCAGTTGCCTAGCAGATTTGGAGGGGCAGCAAAAAAGACCTCCCAAAGCCGCCGGCGGACATCCACTGCGGCAGCCGCCTGCACAGCTGAGCCGAAATCGACTCAACTGTGTCGGCGCTGCAGCAGCCAACTTCCCTGTGCACGCCTCAGGCATGTGCCTACCGACCCCTACCACATTTGGTGGTGGCCGGTGTGCACAGGCGTGAGGTACGCACAGGGAAGCTGGCTGCCGCACCGCAGGCCGTCCTGTCTGCTCATTCCCCGGCCTGCACCCAACCCACCTGGGCCGTTCCCCCAATCCGCTCACTCCCAGGCCCACCCGCCAACCTGCTCTCCAGCACAGCCAGCCCCTCCAGGCCCCAGCTTCCATCTCAGCCCACACCTCAGCAAGCCAGGGGCCAGGCATGGTGCCAGGGTGGGTTTCTGGGTAACAGCTCAGGGTGCTCCCCACTTTGAGTAGGATTTATTTTATTATGTTGTGTTTTTCTATTTTATTTTATTTTATTTATTCCCCCCACCCACTCAAGGGGGTGGAGAGGAGGGGAGGGGCCTTTTGGGTGTGGCTTTGGGGAGGCAGCAGCCTCAGAGGTGCCTAGGGCAGCAGAAATCCTAAGTCTGGCCCTGCACCAGTCCCTTCCAGCTTGGTCATCTCCTCCCTCTGACCATGCTGGGGGAGGCAGCCTCACTGTGCAGCCATTGGGAAACCGTGTCTCGCAACATCAAGGTCCAGTGACCTGCCCTGCCCCAGTCCTTCCCAACTATTGTCACCAAGACACTCCCTACTGAGTTGTAGCAGCGAGGGTTTATCTAATTGGGAATCACCTCGTGGCTGTCGACTCAATCAAGTTAATTAGCTTTTACATATTTCTGTGGTTCTCCTCAAAATGGTAGAGGAGTTTCCGTGAAGACAGTGGGTGTTTTTAGACAGACGCAGGGGCAGCCCAACCCCGGAGCTCCTCCAGGGGTGCACCCCTGTATCCGCCCACTTCCAACCCCACCTGGGTCCACTTTAGATGGACCCAGTGGGTTCCTCTGGTCAGGGTCTGCTTCTGCGCCCCCTCCACAGAGTTTTAGGCAATTTCCTGATACTCTAGGCTGGCTTCTGCAGCAATATAGTGTCTCTGGGGCAATGGCCAACCGGGAGTGGAGCTGCAGCATGGGTCTGCTGAGCAGACAGACAGCAGCTCCACTTCAAGCCGGTGCTCTGGGTTTGGCCAGCGCCCTCCAGGAGGTTCTGGAGCGCCACAAGTGGAGCTGCCCTGGAGCAGGCACAACATGCTCTGCTTCAACATCTGGTGAACCATCTGGGACTGAAGTGGGTTGGTGCGGCAGCCCCCATAGCTGCCGTACGTCTGTTTACTCCCAATGTCTAAGGGAGTTGGGCAAAACATCATACATGCAGTTCTGTCCTGAACCCACTGACTTCAAAGGCAGAGGCCAGCTTCTCCAATTAGGGTCACTCCCCCTCCTGCCAGGACGTAGCGACGATGGAGTGAGGAGGTGCAGGGGAACCCAGACTTGGGACTCTAGCTTCCTGGGGCCACCAGCAAGCTTTGCATTCTGGCTGTCATCCAACCAGAAAGTCGGGAGGTGTGGCTAGGGCTAAAACAGATGGGGAGGGGGGCGTGGTTAGGCCAGAGTGGGGAGAGTGGTTGGGTCTGACGTAAGAAGCAGCAGTGGCACTGCATCTCCAACCACTGCTCCAGGAACCTTGCGCATGTGGGAGGGATGGGAATTTCAGTTTTGGATGGAACCGAAACAGCCCGGAAATGGCCATTTCGGTTATATCCGAAATTTCAGTTCTCATTTCCGTTTCAGTTTGGGGGTGGGGGGTTTGCATTGGGTTGTGTTTTTTTCAATGGAAAAAAACTGGGGCAGGGGGGAAATAAATGCAAAAACCCCCCGAAACCAAAATGAGAACCGAAATTTGTGGAGAACTGAAAATGAAAAGAACAAAAACCAAAAATTATTCTGGGGTCTTATCCCTAGCGTGTGGGGTTCAAAATGTGAGCCCTGACAATCTACAAGTCTTTTCACCCACTGGATCAGGTTCCTTAGCAAGCAACTAGCCCCTTCAAACCCAGCTAATTCTGTATTAATTGTAATTCTGCCTTTTTTGCAGCCTCAAATTATTTTGGATACAAGGCATCTTGATCAGCCTTTCAAACCCCCATGAAATGAAAGGGTTCTGGCCAGAAACTAGGTCCATCTCCCAGTTAAAGGAGAATCTACAGCAAAGCCCTCCTGCTTTCAGAAAGTGGCTCAAGGGGAATCTCCCCCCCCCCCCCAAAGTGCTTAATTCTAAGCTTTGTCTGGTTCCCAAGCGGGGTGGTTTGGCGGAAGCCGACCGTATACTTTTAAAACGATCTCTTTTTTACACGCAAAACACATCCAAGGGGAAGCCGCAGCCAAGGAGGCAGCTGCTGCTAGCGGCTGTTCTATTTCTGTCCCTGCCATTTGCCTCCCTGATTCAAATCCCCTCTGCTAGGCGCCAACTTGAAGAAGGCGGCAATGAGCCGCTTGTGGGCACGAATGAAAGGAAAAGCAATATGGAGCAACTGGGATGCCAGCTGCAGGTTTTTTAGCACATCCGGCACATTCCTAAACTTGGGCATCCAGCAAACAATCAACTTTGTAACTCCAAGCGATTCCCCCCCCCCCCCCCGCCATTAATCCTAGGTGCAGTAATTACTGCTCTGGTAGGAAGTTACACATGGAGCCGCGCCAATCTAAAGGTTAAAGGGTGTTTTCAGAAGCAGCTGAATGTAATCTTTAAGGAGTATGTGGGCAATCCTAGCCCAGTGAAATCTCTGGAGAAACAGAACAATAGGGTCAGGATCACAACAGCAGCTGAGCCTGTTTTAGCAAATGAGAATTTGAAAGGGACTGGGGTGAGACTCTCCGTAGCTACTGAATGGACTGGTTAATCAACGAGGTAATTTCAGGGTTTGCTGAGCAGTAGCAGGACAGAACACCTGCTGACTTTCCAATCCCAATTAGCAGACGTTTGGAGCAGTTCATTCCCCAGTCTAGAGCCTTCTGCTTATTTCAACCAGGCCCGTCCCATCACGAGCCGCCATCTAGATGAGCAGCAAGGGTAGCCATCTCCGCGGACTCTAGATTTTGACCCAGAATCCCCCGCCTCGGGACAGAAGAGTCGATTTCTCTAGGTCAGCTGGAGATGCCTGTGGCTAACCCAGAGAAATAAGGACTTCTGGGATTAGCCACGTCCAAAGCAAGCCATAAGGATTTTCCATGGTCTGATATGGCTCCACCCCTAGGCCAAGATGTCACAACATTCCACAAGGTCAGGGTTATACCAGAAAAAGAGCGTGGCAACCCATTTGCCCCGCCCCCCTCTCTGATTTGGCACCGTCCCTGCAAGACATTGTAAAGTCACAACAATCTATCAAGTGGTACTTTCAGACATGACGCTAACCACCCTTTAACCACCCTTGGTGGTTATTTATGCATGTTGCAGGGCTATATTGGTGCCCTATGCAGCCCTGCAACATGCATAAATAACCACCAAGGGTGGTTAAAGGGTGGTTAGCGTCATGTCTGAAAGTACCCAAGGAGTGGTGTTACATTAGATAGGGACATGGCAACTGCTTTGTCCCACCCCTTTTTTTGCAACATAGCCCCACTCCCCGAGGATCATTGTGATGTCAGAATGCTCAGTAAAGGGCGGGGTTATGTTGGAAAAGTTATGTTGGACACTCCCTCTGTCATGTCCTGCCTATTAGGGGTGTGCAGAAGCCAAGGCCACCATTTGTTTTCATTTACAAAACCCCTTTGTTTTCGGGAGAGGGGAGGTTGTAAATAACCCATTCATTTTCACGCCCCCCCTCTATTTTATTCAAATATTAAAAAATAAAAATACAAACAATAAATAATTGCATATGTGCAACATAACTGCCAAACCATTCCGTGCGCGTGCACCCTTTTTCAAAATGGTGGCGGCAACATTGCTGCCATTTTGGAAAAGTGCCTACACAAAATAGCCGTCATGCATGTGAAAACTGGCCGCCCTTTTCCAAAATGGCAGTGATGCTGCCGCCGCCATTTTGGAAAAGGGCGCGCCTGTGCAGAAAGGTCTGGCGGCCATTTATGCATGCGCTGTCATTTTTTAAAATGAAAATGGCTTCTGGGGCCATTCTGCACACGCACACCCTTTTCTAAAATGGTGGCGATGCTGCTGGCGCCATTTTGGAAAAGGGAACACATGCACAGAACAACCCAGTGGCCATTTTTCACATGTGCCGTGATTTTTGAAAAAATTATAAATAAATAAAAAATGAACACGGATGAAAGCAAACGAACATTGTTGTTTATTCTTCTGTTTTCGTATCTTTAGTTACTCAAACAAATGGGGCGTCATTCGTTTTAGTAACTAAAAAACCCCAATTGTACACCCATACCGCATATCTGAATCTCCTCTTGGAGGGAGCAGGCAATCCTGCAACTGGATGGTTGAACATTTGATCCGAACGTCCAGCGATGTCCATAGGAATCTCTCCATTGACTTCAATGGACTAATGATTGTTCAGGTAGATATATTTATGGTGCTTTATAAATAATAATATTAATTACCCCTGTGAGGAATGGGGGAGGGCACAAACCACATGCAAACAACCCCTTCTTCTGGAATCTCAGTTCAACACTAATGCCACTGTCCCAGAGATTGGACACTGTCATTAGTGTCCCACTGGAACGTACTCTAATAGAGTCCAAAGGAAGGAGAGAAAAAAACTCTTCTGATGTTTGCACAACTTCTTTGCCCCAGAACCTTGCATGATGCAAGATATCCCCACCCCCCCAACTATAATTTAAAAAGTTATCCCCAAAACCAGTGCTTAACTTGCAAAAAAAATCAATTGCCGGGACCCACGCTGGCCCCAGAAACCCCATCTTCTACCCCAGAGCTTGTCAGAAAGGGAACGGAACTCATCTCCAACTATCAACCCAGCCACTGGACCATCCTGTCTCTCTACAAATGAATATAAAAATGGAATTCTTGTGATTTAATATATAGGCTGAACAGCACCAGGGGCAGGGGCCAAGGAAGTCACTGGTGAAAGCCAAATAAACCATCCAGGGCTTTCTGACCTTCATTTCCAACTCTGAAATGGCCAACATCAGCGTTTTCCTGGTCTGTCACATTTTGGCATCCACACTCCTGGGAACATTTCCCCAGGCTCAGCTCCCCCTTGAATTTAATTCCTGGGACTGAGCCCTGGCAAGCCCCCACCCCAACTCAGAATGCTGAAGACTAAAGATTTGCTCACTCATCAAGAAAAAGAACGTGAAAGATTAGGAGTCACGCTGCTGTTTTATGAACTCTCCATACAATAACAATAAGGGGTTCACTCCCAGAATGTTACAGGATAGAATCAAGGGACCAGACCCGCGGAACCGTTGTCTTTTAGAGCTGAAATGGGTACTCAATTTAATACCCATGGGTAATATCTGCTTTTTTGCGTACCATATTGACTACCTAATGAGTTACCCAGGTACCAGTTGGGTACCCGAAAACTCAAAAAATTGGGTACTACCAGTAGTGATTTTTTTATTTACCGATTCCCAATTGGTATATTGAGATACCAATTGGCATACTGAGCTGGAAAACTGAAAATTGGTATCAGAAGTTGACATTCCAGAACCAGAAGTTGCCATTTTGGGACATCGGGTACCTGATTGGGTCATAATTGGGTACCACATGGTACCTGATCATTGCCGGGTTGATTCGGGTACTGGAAATTTGACAGGTTACCTGTTTTTGCGGGTACACTCTTTCAGCTCTAGTCTTTAGAAACTTCTCGCTTGAAGCCCATGAGAAGAGGGTCACAGTTATTACACTGCTTTAGCTGGCCTCTGCAAGCAGGTGTTGCCTTTTGCCTGCTGCAAGGAAGAGTCTTTGCTGATCATTCAAACTGATGAATGGAACAAAAATGAACTCATAGCAAATAACTAGTTCTACAGTCTTGCTGCCATTTGGTTTTCTAATCCCTTATTCCCCTTCCCTATTTATAGTAATGTTTTGAAACTCAAATCACTGCCTTCTCTAAGGATCTTCTTCCTTCCTGATTGAACCCCTCATCCCGGGAGAAATAATGAGCTTTTGGGGGTTTCTTACAATTTCTGGATTTATTTATTTCCAACATTTATATCCTGCCTCTCCTGCCTAGGCAGCTCGAGGTGGCTTACAAAAATTTAAATATTTAAAAATATACATAAAATATATAAAATACATATAAGGGAGGCATAAAATAAAATAAAAAAACCATCCTCCCCATTCCGGGTAGAGACGGGCAAACAGAATACGGTTCAGATGTTTGGTCGTTCGGTTCGAAACCCGAGTTCGGGTTCGATGGTTCGGTTCAGCCGAGTTCGGGTTGGCCGAACTTGTCAGAACAGTCAAAAATAGCGCTATCGAAACCAAAACAAAACTGAAACCTAATTTTTGGCCCTGAAAAGACGGTTTTCCTGCCCCCAAACTCATCTGAACTCGACCAAACTGTTCGGTCATTCGAGAATTTGGTTTGGACGTTCGGTTTGGATGTCTGAACAGACCGAGTTCGGTCCGAACTCTGAACCGCATTTGCCCATCCCTAATTCCGGGACATTCCTGGATATTTCGGGACATTGGGTACACAAATCGGGTTGAAATTCAGTACTGATTGGTACCCAATATTTTCAAGCTGATTTAAGTACTGGAAATTCAGCAGGTACACCTGTTTTTACAGGTGCTTGTTTCAGCTTTAGTACGGTAACATTTTCTGTGATGCAAAATGACATCAACAAAGAAAGAAGCACCCTTAGCAGATGGAATAAAACGGAGGGTTAAATTTCGGGGGCCCAGTCCTTGTCTACTTGTTTTATGATGGCATTTGCATTAATAAACAAGCTTTTGAGTGCTGAAGTGAATATCCGCAGCAAATATTGTATCTGTTGATTTTTTTCTGGTTTGAGCCATATCTGCTGAAGTAGATAATCCAGAGAACATGTCGTTGGCTGAGGAAGTCGTGAGGTTCGAAAGCTTGCACATTTCTACCCACAACAATTGGTCCAATAAAAGATATCATGCAAACTACTTTGTCTCCATCTCTGAATTGTATAATAGCCATCATACAGGACCATCTTTGCTGGAGTTTGGGGTTTTCAGGTTGATTTATTTTGGTTGTTCGGATATTTGATTATTCAGTTACTTCATTTTGGCAATTTTCACATGTGGAGTAGCAAAAAAATGCAGTAACTAAAGAACCAAACATTAAAAAAACTGAATCATCAAACAGCTGATCTACCCCCTAAAAACCCCTCCCCACCCCCCCAGATATTTATTTATTTATTTACATTTTTTAGTCGCTCCCTTATGCCATGGCATCTCGGGGCGACTTACAAAAACAAAATATCAACAATAAAAGTTTTAAAATAGAGACAACAATATCATTTAAAAATTCTATAAAACACATTTCCCCACCCATACACCCACCACCCCATTCTCCCATTATCCCCTCCAAAAGCCTGGGTGAACAGCCAGGTCTTACAGGCTCAGTGAAAAGCCAACAGACCTGGGGCCAGACTGGCTTCCTCCAGAAAGGAGTTCCAGAGTCATGGCACAGCCACCGAGAATGCCCTCTCCATTGTAGCCCCCCATTTTACACGGGGGACCTCCAGGAAGGTGCCCCCAGCAGACCGAAGGGGTCATCCTGGGGCGCGGAGGGCGAGGCGGTATCTAAGATATGAGGGGCCCAGACCGTGTAGGGCTTTATAGGCCAACACCAACACCTTGAATCTGGCTCGGTACGCTATAGGCAGGCAGTGCAGAGTATGGGCGTAATGTGCTCCCATCGACCCGTGCCCATGAGGAAACAGGCTGCCACATTCTGCACTAGCTGCAGCCTCCGAAACAGCGTCAAGGGAAGTTCCACATAGAGCGCGTTACCGTAGTCTAGCCTTGAGGTGATGAAGGCATGAACGAGGGTGGCCAGGTCAGGCCTGGAAATGTACGGCCGCAGCCTCCACACCAGATACAACTGGCGGAAGGCGGCTTTAGCCACCCCCTCCACCTGTCGATCCAGGTGGAGGTCTGAGCCCAATAACGCTCCCAGACTCCGAACCTGCTGGGCTACAGGAGGGCGGACCCCCCCCCACCAGGGGGGCCAACACCTCCTTCGCCCTACCCACCACCATTACCTCCGTCTTGTTGGGATTGAGCCTCAGTCTGCTCTACCACCTCCAATTCGCCACGGCTTCCAAACACTGGGAAAGTACTGAGATGGCAGGACCTGGGTCGGTTGAAAAGGCGAGGTACAGCTGAGTATCATCAGCATATTGGTGACATCGCACTCCGAACCCTCTCACGATCTCCCCCAGGGGCTGCATATACACATTAAACAATAATGGAGACAGGATCGAACCTTGCAGAACGCTGCAGGATAAGGCCCGGGGGCTTGATGTTTCAGCCCCCAACATCACCCGCTGGCTTCTCTCCGAGAGGAATGAACAGAACTAACCCAAGGACAGTCCTGTCCAGACCCCCCAGAGCTTGCAATCATCTCAGCGGCAGCCCATGGTCCACGGTATCAAAAGCGGCCAAGAAATCTAGCAGGATCAGAAATGTTGAACATCCTGCGTCCATCTCCCGGTGGAGATCGTCCACCAAAGCCACCAACACCGTCTCTGTACCATAGCCAGGGCAGAACCCAGACTGAAAAGGGTCGAGGAAACCGATGCTGTCCAGATGACCCTGGAGCTGTCGTGCCACCGCCCGTTCAATAATCTTCCCTAAAAAGGGGAGATTAGAGATAGGTCGGTAACTGGAGAGTGCATCCACATCCAAAGATGACTTCTTCAACAGGGGGTGCACCACAGCCTCCTTAAGACTGGGTGAAAATTTTCCCTGCCGAAGGGATGCATTGGCTACCCTTGCCAGCAGCGTCCCCAAAGTCTCCCTGGAGGCTTTCACCAACCAGGACGGGCATGGATCTAATTAGCAAATGGTGGTTCTGACCGACCCCAGGACATCCACTGCATCGGCTGGCATCACTTCCTGAAACTCATCCCAAGAAGATGGACCAGACAGGGCCTCCATAACCTTGCACTCTTCTCCCACTGTTCCTAATCCGGTATCAATGTGAATATCTGTTTGTTAAGCATATCATTTTGATAGGCATATCATTTTGATATTCAAAGGGCTATCGAAAGGATATCCATGAAGACAAAACCTGCTATTTGTTACACCATTGGTTCTCAAACATTTTTGAAGTGCACTCCCTTCAACGTGTCTGGGTATTTTCAGACGTTACGTGCCCATGGCAGACTATGATGAACACTGTGGAGTGGCTGTGACTGACATAACGTCTGTTTGATCCCTGCCTGATGTTCAACACAGTGAATATCTGGCAGGGATCAATGCTAACCACGGTTCCGGCCCTGTGGCCGGCCGCAGAGCCAAAATTGTGGTTAGATTGAACATGATCAGGATTGGGCCAAAACGTTACATCTGTTACCATGGCCCATTCCTGATCGTGGTCCCAGCCACCAGAAGCAGTCAGGCACAGCAGCCTCATTGGCTGCTGCACCTGCCCATCTCCTTGAGGGTGGGCGGCCGTGGAAGTGTGGGGGGTGGAGCCGTGTGACCACACGGTGCGCTGTTTAACCCTGCCCAGACTCCGCCCCCTCCCTGATTTCCATTAGTGATGCTGCCAGTACGTCTGAAGGGGAATGATCCTGATCCGTGATTCAGCATGGCGGGCCCAGAGGCCCGTCACGTCTGAAAATACCCTCTGTGGTAACTGAGATCACACCACCACCAAACACATATACACTTTGATCCCGCCCATCCCTCTTCCTATCCTCCTGTGGCTTCCCTTTTCTTTCCCCCTTGCCAGCCCATTATTTTGGAGATTTCCCCTACCTCAGTCAAAGTGGTGCTTGGCGTTTGCCAGCAGTGGTTCTCCTTGAACCAACTCAAAATATCTTCTGCTCCACACCCCCCTGCCCCCAGGAGCCCACCCTTTAAGTATTAGCACTAAGCTACACTTTTTGCACTTCTGCCATGCCTCATCTATGGAGACTGAACCAGCAATATAACACCTCAAATAATGGCTCCCAAGCTTTTTGCTCGTGGAACCCCACTTTGAGACCTAGACAATTCTTTGACTTTAGGTATTAGAAATACCATGCAAAATATGTCAAGTAAGAACATAAGAAGTGCCATACTGGGTCAGACTAGCGCTCCATCTAGCCGAGCATCCTGTCTTTGACCTGTACTTCTCTTGACCTACCAGAGTCGGCCGCTGTCAAAGAGTATGCTGGGCTAGATAGACCGATAACCAGGGACGTAAGACCTAATTAATAGGCATTTATAGTTTTACGCTTCAAGAATGTATCCAATTTCTGTGTGAAGCTAGTTATGCTGCTGGCTTTCACAGTCTCCTTTGGCAATGGGTTTTACAACTGTATTGTCCACAATGTGAAAACATTCTTTTGTTTCTTTTAAATCTGCTAAAATTCAACTTCAGAGAGCGTCACTGTGTTCTCATTGTGGGAACGGGCAAACAACAGTTCCCTATTTACTTTCTCCATGCCGATCATGATTTTATAAACTTTTATCATATCTCCCCACAATTACCTCTTCTCCAAACAGCCCCAACCTGTTGAGACTCTCCTCCTGTGGAATTCAAACCATTCCTTAGGAACATAAGAACATAAGTAGTGCCATACTGGATCAGACCAATGGTCCATCTAGCCCAGCACCCTGTCTCCGACAGTGGCCAATCACGGTGGCTTGGGAGAAGCACCCAACAGGTCACAATGGGGGATCCATTCCCTGTTGTTTTCCCCCAGCTCCCGTCATGTTCCCTGATCCTGTCTGGCTAATAGCTGCTAATGGACCTATCTTCCAGAAACTTGTCCAAACCTCTTTTAAACTCAGCTATAGTACTGGCCCTTACCACAGCCTCTGGCAGTAGATTCCACAACCCAATTATACGCTGAGTGAAAAAATATTTTCTTTTATTTGTTTTAAACTTGCCACCCATGAGTTTCATGGAGTGTCCCCTAGTTCTAGTACTAGCTGAGAGGGTAAATAACTGCTCCTTGTTTATTAGTTCCACACCACTCATGATTTTATAGACCTCTATCATATCTCCTCTCAGTCGTCTCTTCTCCAAACTGAAGAGCCCCAACCTACCAAGCCTCTCCTCATACGGGAGCCCTTCCATGCCCTTGATCATTTTTGTTGCCCTTCTCTGTACCTTTTCTAGTTCAGCTATGTCTTTTTTGAGATGGGGCGACCAGAACTGCACACAATATTCGAGGTGCGGTCGCACCATTGATTTGTATAGAGGCATTATGACATCCTCAGTTTTATTCTCTATCCCCTTCCGAATAATTCCTAACATTCTGTTTGCTTTTTTGACTGCTGCTGCGCACTGCGCTGTGGATTTCATTGTATTGTCCACAACCACCCCCAGATCCTTTTCCTGAGTGGTAACTCCTAGCTTAGTACCCAGCATTGTGTACGCATAGTTTGGATTATTTTTCCCTACGTGCATCACTTTGCACTTGTCCACATTAAATCTCATTTGCCATTTAGATGCCCAGGCACCCAGTGTCGTAAGATCCTGTTGCAGTTCCTCACAGTCTGCTCGTGTTTTAACTACCTTGAATAACTTGGTGTCGTCTGCAAATTTGATCACCTCACTCTTAACACCCTTTTCCAAATCATTAATGAATACATTAAACAGCACCGGTCCCAATACAGATCCCTGAGGCACACCACTTTTTACATCTCTCCATTGTGAAAACTGACCATTTAGTCCTACCCTTTGCTTTCTATCTTTTAACCAGTTTCTGATCCATAGTAAGACACTACCTCCTATCCCATGACTTTTTAATTTTCTCAAGAGTCTCTCATGAGGGACCTTATCAAATGCTTTCTGGAAATCCAGGTACACTATATCTACTGGGTCTCCCTTGTCCACATGCTTATTTACACCCTCAAAGAATTCCAACAGGTTAGTGAGGCATGACTTACCTTTACTAAATCCGTGTTGACTCTTCCCCATTAAGCCATGTTTGTCAACATGCCCTGTAATTCTGTCCTTAATGATGGTTTCCACCATTTTGCCCGGCACAGACGTCAAGCTTACTGGTCTGTAGTTTCCAGGATCGCCTCTGGATCCCTTTTTAAATATCGGGGTTACATTTGCCACCCTCCAGTCCTCGGGTACAGTGGCAGATTTTAGTGACAGGTTACAAATTACTAACAGTAGGTCTGCGATTTCATATTTGAGTTCCTTCAGAACTCTGGGGTGAATGCCATCTGGCCCTGGTGACTTGTTAGTATTCAGTTTGTCAATTTGCCCTAGAACATCCTCCAACGTCACATTGATTTGTAACAGCTCTGCCAATTCCTCGCCCACAAAGCAAGGATCTGGTGTGGGTACCTCCCCCAATTCCTCCGCAGTGAGCGCCCCTTTTACTCCTTTTGTAGCAGGAAGCAGTCCTGTGAGACTGCTGCCCCTTTAAGAAGGGGGCTGTGTGGGCCAGCCAGAGGGCTGGGCGCACACAGTGGTGTGGCAGAGCCAGCCCCAGAGCTGGGGATCAGCCCATGGGGAGCACAGTCTAAGAAACCCCTGTGACAGAGTGGGCAGGTTGCTGGCCCTCTAAGGCTGAAGGGTAGAAGCCTGGCCACGCCCACTCTGCCGTGTATAAGAAGAGAGCAAGGCAGAGAAGAGGGACTCCCTGCCAGGGAGCCGAAGGAACAACATCTCCCTGAGAAAGCCTTCTTGCTCTACGCTGTCCAGGGTGCTGAAGACGGGAGAACCAGCGGGACCCAGGCAAGTGGGAGAGGCTGTGCCCAGGAGGGAGCCTCTTGCTTGGGGAAGGCTTGACCAGAGCCTGGTGGTTTAAGACCTGGCTGAATGGTCTTTGCGGGGTTCAGGTTGTGTTGCTCCTGAGTCTGCAGAGATGAACCTGTGCCTGTAGGGTGGAGGCGACTGAGCTGGCAGCCCCAGGTACAGAGGATACGGGTTGTGTCTAATAAAGGACCATGGACAAAGACCCTCTGGACCGTGTGGTGTGTCCTGAGAGGGTACCCCCTTCGTGGAGGGAGGAGGTTCAGCCGAGGTTCAAGGCTGAAATGGCGTAGCAGGGGGAGAGCTAATTTCCTTGAATGACACCCCAGGGCCCCATGTGGCCCTGGGGGACCCCTTCCCCCCTGCTACACCCTTGTCATTTAATGGCCCAACTGACTCCCTAGCAGACATCTTGCTTCTGATGTATTTGAAAAAGTTTTTGTTGCTTGTTTTTGCCTCTTTAGCAAGCTTTCCTTCAAAATCTCTTGGCCTGCCTTATAAACACTTTACATTTATGTTGCCAGCGTTTATGCTCTTTCATATTATTTTCATTGGGACTAGCCTTCCATTTCTTAAAGTATGACTTTTTGGCTCTAATAGCCTCTTTCACCTCCCCATTTAAGCACAGTGGAAGATGTTTGGTCTTTCTGCTTCCTTTTTTAACTTGCGGGATGCATTTAATCTGGGTTTCCAGAAGGGTGGTTTCAAACAGCCTCCACGCCTCTTGCAAACTTGTAGCCCTTGCAACTGGGCTTTTTAGTTTCTTTTTAATTAGTTTCCTCATTTTGTCATAGTCTCCCTTTTTAAAGGTAAATTTTACTGCTGTTCTTTTATTTGTCTTTCTCACGCCAGAAATTACGTCAAATGTGATCATATTATGATTGCTATTGCCTAGTGGCTCCGCCAAAGTTACTCCTTGCACCAGGTCCTGCGTGCCACTCAGGACTAGATCTAGAATAGCTTCTCCTCTCGTTGGTTCCTGAACCAGCTGTTCTAGGAAGCAGTAATTTACAGCATCCAGACATTTGACCTCCACGTCCCGCCCCAAGGAAACATTTCCCCAATCAATATTAGGGTAATTGAAGTCACCCATTATTATTATGTTGCCGACTTTAGTAGCCTGTTTAATCTCTTTTAGCTTTGCTTTATCAGTCTCTCCGTCCTGGTCAGGGGGGCGATAGTATAGCCCTACTGTGATACTCTTCCCCTTTATACCTGGAATTTCTATCCCTAGAGATTCTAGGGAACAGATTGCATCCTTTAAAATTTTAATTGTACTTGACTCAATGTTGTCTTTTATGTATAGCGCGACCCCACCACCAACTCTGTCATTCCGATATATTTTGTACCCTGGTATTACAGTGTCCCATTGGTTAGCCTCGTTCCACCATGTCTCCGTGATGCCTATAATGTCTAGATCTTCATTTAGTGCCATTCGCTCTAATTCTCCCATCTTACTTCTTAGGCTTCTAGCATTTGCATATAGACATTTATGTGTATTCTTTTTATTCTTCTTACTGTGCACATTATAGAGGCACCCTGGAATTGTTATTTATCTGTTCTCCAGTGAATTCCACCTGAAGTTCCTTACTTTTTATCCCTTCCTCGGTCTTAAGCAACTCTTTACTTTCTTCTAGCATTCTTGTTGACTTCTCTGAACGTCTTTCAGTTCTATTGTATCTTTCTTGCGATGGGGCAACCAGAACTGTACACAATATTCAAGGTGGGTTGTAACAAAGGTTTATACAGCACTGTAGCATTAGGATACCTTCCTTTTTAATCTCTATTCCTTTTGCCATAATGCCTAGCATTTGGTTTGCCTTTTTGACTGCTGCTGCACACTGAGTTGATGTTTTCAAGGAACTATCCACAATGATTCCAAGACCCTTCTTCTGAGTACTTACACCCAGATTAGAACCTAGCATTGTGTATGTAGAGTGGGGATTATTTTTCCATATGTGCATCACCTTGTACTTATCAACATTGACTTTCATTTGCCATTTTAATGCCTATTCACCTAGTCATGCAAGATTCCTCTGTAGTTCCTCACAGTCTGCCTGAGTCTTAAATATTTTGAATAATTTGGTGTCATCTGCAAATTTAGCCACCTCACTCTTTACCCCCTTTTTCCAGATCATTAATGAATATGTTAAACAATATTGGTCCCAGTACTGACCCTTGTCTACCTCTCTCCAACTTGAAAAATGACCACTTACTCCTAACCCTTTGTTTCCTATCTTGTAACCAGCTCCCAATCCATGACAGATCTCTTCCACTTATCCCATGACTACTTAGTCTGTTCAAGAATCTCTGTTGAGGAACCTTGTCAAAAGCTTTTTGAAAATCCAATTATATTATATCAACCTGATCACCCCTATCCACATGTTTGTTGACATTCTCATAAAATTATAATAGATTAGTAAGGCATGACTTCCCTTTGCTAAAGCCATGCTGGTTTTTACCCATCAAATCATGCTTGTCAATATGCCTAGTAATTCTGTTTTTAACAAAGGTCTCTACCAGTTTGCCCAGTACTGATGTCAGGCTTACCATCTGTAGTTTCCAGGGTCACCTCTGGAGCCCTTCATAAAAACGTGTTACTTTTGCTAACCTCCATTTTTCTGGCGCAGAGGAAGATTTTAGCACTAAGTTACATATTACTGATAGCAGTTCAGCAATTACAAATTTGAGTTCTTCAGTACCCTTGGATGAATTCAGTATCCCATCGGCTTGTGTCATCCCATTTTCAGATGGTGTGATTCCCACTTGGAATACTGATCCACATCTTGGGAATCCTCCACTATAACCTTTTGGCTTCTAGCATTTGACATAAAAAAGTCATACCAGAAACAGGAAGTACTAGTAGGCTCTTAATTTTATGTGGACCAGCCACTGAACAGGGACATGCACTTTACATTGAAACAACTGATCACAGAGACCTCCCCTCCCCATTTTATATACTAAGTACAATCAGGACAGAAAACAGATGTATACAAAATAAAATCTCAGACCGTGTAGCTTCTATAGCCCTCGTTCCTAGTACTATACCGTGAAAGACAACAGCGTCCAATAAAATCCCATTTATGAATGGTTCTGGAAGTATGGAAATCATGTTCAAGTTTTCTGAGATTACAATGAAACATTCCCTTTCTGGACCAAGGAACCAGCTGATTTTCCATTTAAAAATTATTATTTTTGGGGGGGTTCATAGGGAAAACACTATTAAAAGAAAAATCCATAGGCAAAAAGTGCATTTGCTACTTCATTAAAGACGCTCGTCCATGTGCTGACTCCGTTCTGGAGGCTTTTCCAGTGGTAACCATAGACTCTTCTTAGGAATAGTTGTTCCATGGAACACATTGTGCTTCCTCCATAAACAGCAAAAGTAGATTCCCTCAGTGCTTGGGATGGCAATTTTAAGGGACAGTTTTAGGAACAGGAGGTTGCTCTGAAGGCAGAGATCGCTGAAAACAAAACAAAACTGGAAGGCAGTCCTATCCCAATCTGGTAGGAAGTCAATGCTGTTCTTCTCATTGAAAGGCTGGTTCTCATATAAAAATATGGGCTTGTTGTACCAGGCTGTTTCTCAGAGACAACCCAAGGAAGAAAGATGCTCTACAACCTTAAATAAAATTCTCAGAGACAATCCAAGGAAGAAAGATGCTCTACAACCTTAAATAAAAGGGCTTCAAGTATGTGTTGCCATCTGCTGATATCGTCAGTATCTCTCTGGTAATGCCCATGTCTTCTGTGT
The DNA here is from genome assembly GCA_003113815.1 of Sphenodon punctatus. Taxonomy (NCBI): domain Eukaryota; kingdom Metazoa; phylum Chordata; class Lepidosauria; order Sphenodontia; family Sphenodontidae; genus Sphenodon; species Sphenodon punctatus. The sequence goes on along the minus strand of QEPC01003796.1, from coordinate 3,927,767 downwards.
CAGGTCCATGTCTCCTGATGTGTTAAAAACCAAGAGAAGAAGTTGAAGGAATTGGAAATGTTTAGCCTAGAAAAAAAGAAGATACAATTACAGTTTTCAAATAAGCAAAAGGCTGCTCAAACCAAAATGGGGCCCCAAGTTGTTCTCCCTGGCCACCAAGGATAGGAGTAGAGGTAGTGGCCTTAAATTAAAGGAGAAAAAGATTTAGGAGGTTTTTCTAACTAGCAGGACAGTTAGGCAGTGGAATAATTTGCCAAAGGAGGTTTTGGAGGCGCCATTGTTGAAGGCCTTTAAAAATTAATTAGACAAACATCTCTCCTGGAGGGTGTAAGTACTGCGGAGGCTTCCTAGCAGACAGACAGAGAGAAAGCTTGGGTTTCTCTCAAGCCCTATGATTCCATTGCTTGGGGAAGCTTCTGCAGTAGTGAAATCAAAGGATGATCTTCCTGTCATCCATAGAACCTCACATCCATCACATACTTATGTATTAGATGAGGAGATCACAATTAAAATTATCCTGCTAGGTGAGAAGAAGTAAAGTTTGAATTCACGGCGGAATCTTGCCTTTTTTTAATATTACTGATGCTAGAGCCACTTTCAACTGAGCAAAATCACAAGGAAAAAGGATCCACCTGTGACTTGGGGGAAACGTTTTCCCCCCAGGGACCACTTTCAAAGCTGCGTGGGCCATGGCTCAAGTGATAGAGCGCATGCTTTGCATATATAAGGTCCCAAGTTTAATCCCCGGCATCTCTGACTCAGGATCTCTGGTAGCACACCCGGGTGAGGTCTCTGCCGGGGATCCTAGAGGGTCTCAGGTAGCATGTCTGTGCAAGGCCTCTGCCCGGGATCCTGGAGGGTCTCAGGTAGCACGTCTGGGTGAGGCCTCTGTTGGATTTGAAATCCTGCTGCCACGTCAGGTTGTGACAATTCTGAGCTAAGATGGACCATTGGTCTGACTCAGTTGGGCAGCTCCTTATATCCAAGGGCCACATAAAAGTCTGAAAGTGTTTTAAGTGGTGGATTCTGGAAGAGGAGGCTCCAGATCATGAGTCTGTCCCCTCCCCTTTTGTTCATGCCCTCATCACTGCTCCCCTGATCTCAGTCCTGCCATACCTGGAAAGTTGCAGAATAAAACTAGTCATGGGCCACCATTTGGTTTCCTACTCATGCTTTAAAGGGAAAGCGAGCCAATTGCCCGTCTGGATGGATGCGTGGCTGAGATGATACCAGTGTTAAGATTTAGCCCTATGCAATACCAACTTTAATCCTAATCCATATGCTAATCACATCAATGACTACACGGCTTCCAAAATCCAGTTCTGTTCCTTAAGGTGTAGCCAGCCAGGCTGAATGCTTTCACCTTTGTTGCCATCTTGTTATGATATTGACTACTAATGTTTGGGGGAATTCCACCATGGCGTCTTAAGTCAGTGGGCGATCAGGCTTTTGTTACGGTGGGAACTCGCTCTCTTCAGATGTTCATTTCGGTTTCTCTCTCCTCAACCCTCAAAAAGCCCCGGAAGAGGTTTTTTTTTTATTCTCCAGGTGCTTTTAGGGGATTTATTACATTTTCTCCCCTTTTATCTTTTTCTTTTAAAATGTTTTTAAATGCTTCTAAATATATTTAAATGGTTTGAATTGTTTTTGGGAAGTCTTCAGAGTGCCATTGGGAGGTGGTAGGGAGCAGGGGGGGGCTATATAATAAAAATAATAATTTTATTTCTATAGTTCTTCTCCACCCCCTCCCGTCATGGCTGCCAAATGGCGCTTGAAGCTCTTCACAACACAATTATATGATAAAACAATATAAAATCCATTTAGAATAGAAATCAATTTTAAAACAATTTAAAAGGGAAAGCAGGAGGAGAAAACCCATTAAGGGAAACCAGCAGGGAACCCTAAAAACAATACGTAATGAAAAACGTGGATCCAAAATTAAAAATATATATATTATTATTATATTACACCCAGCCATGCCCTCTCCTTTTTCAGCTTGCACCTGAAATAATTCTGTAGCTGAGGCAAAAGAAGCTTTTAACATCCACTAGAGGACACCCTTACAGAAGTTTCCATTTCAGGTGGGGATGTGTTTGTATGCACGGCAGTTGCAAAGTCCAACGTATTTCCAAAAATATCATTGAAATGGCACAGTTCTGACTTACATATTTTACTACACTAAAGTCACCATTAATATTTACATGCAATTTCCTTCCTTGTCAGATGAACAAGTAAATTACTACTCTAGAAATTTAGAGCTTGTCAAAATGATCAACCATGCAAACAGAAATTGGCTTTTTAGCTCCAGGACAAGCTTCCCTTACGCACTCTCCCACCCACAAACCTGCTTTAGTTCAGATTCTAATGTCACTTAGGCCCCTTTCACACACAGTTATCAGCCCAATCCTGCTTTTTTCTGTTTGTGAGTAAGGACAGGGCCACCCTATTACATCAGGCTTCAAGCCCAGGTCTGGTTTGGAGCCTGTGTAGGGCTGTCCTGGGAAGGGAGTTGACTGCAGACAACAGTTTGGCCCACAAAGGCCAACAAATGGCCGATTCACACTTGACTCTAGAGTTGGTGTTTGAATAATAACTCTGTTTAGCTTTTCTCCCTCCACACAGAACCTGAACAAATTTACCATTGTATGAACAACAAAAGGCTACAACATGCATTGCTTTGTGATTTCAGTAAACAACATCAATGCTGGGGTAGGAAAAACCATAATGACAATAGTTGCTTAGATAAATGCCCACAAAAACGAAGGTCTACTTAGCACCTACCTAAAAGCACCTTCCCGCTCTTATGAACACAAGCATTCTTTAATGTGGAAAATTTCGGAATCTGGGATCCGACGTATGGTAAGTTTGACCTGGTAACAAATGTTAAAAGTCACCTTTTTGTAGCTCCAGAAACAGACTCCATCCCCATGTTAATATTACCATTGGAAAACTTCTTAAAAATAAATAAACCAACTAGATTTATTGTTTCTTGATATCAATTTCTTAGGTTATACTGGCATCTGCTGGTCTGAGCATCTAGATTAGAGCTGTGAGTAATTGCTACTATCCGGTATCTGTCCAGTTATTGCGGTATCCACAGTATCCAATATCCAGTCAGATACCGATAGTATCCAATTTATTGTGGTTTGGTAATGTGGTAAACAGTAATATCTGATAGTCTGGTTTGCTGGTTAACCTCTGCGGCTGCTGGATTCTTACTGGATAATCGCCAAGCTGGTTAACCTCTGTGGTTGCTGGATTCTTACTGGATAACCACCAAGCTATCTGGAATACCGGATATTATATGTGGATAACTTTTTTTTCCATATCTGTTCAGCTCTAATCCTGAGCAGATCAGAACCCAAAGATGTTCTTATAAGGAGGAGCAGAGAACACAAGTACCAAGACAACAGCTACTCTGAACCCAATACATGGCTCTATATTAGCACAGCTTGGTTTATACTGCAATGGACTATTTAAACAACTAAACTCTGGGCCTTTTTTTCGAGAAGGTGATGAATGTGGGATAAAAAGTTTCTAGCAGTTGGAGAAACCAATACCACCAATACCACCTCTATGCTGATGACACTCAACTCTATCTCTCTACTCCCTCTCTCTCTCCCTCTGTTCAAGCTCTTCTCATCAACTGTCTCTCTGACATCTCTACCTGGATGTCTCAACGTCAACTTAAACTCAACATGGCTAAAACTGAACTCCTTATCTTCCCCCCTCATCCTTCCTCTCCTTCCTCACTGTCAATAACTATTGATGGAGTCCCCATCCTGCCTGTCCCCCAAGCCCGTAGCCTAGGCTTCATCTTTGACTCACCCCTTTCTTTTAAACCCTACATTGACTCTGTTGCTAAATCCTGTCACTTCTCCCTCCATAACATTGCTAAGATTCGCCCTTTTCTCTCTGTCTCATCTGCCAAAACTCTTGTTCATGCCCTAGTCATCTCTCGCCTCGATTACTGTAACCTCCTTCTTTCTGGCCTTCCCCTGTCTCACCTTTCTCCCCTCATCTCTGTCCAAAACTCTGCTGCCAGGGTCATCTACCTCGCCAGTCGCTTCGACCATGTGCAGCCCCTCCTCTCTTCGCTTCACTGGCTTCCCCTTCCTGAATGAATCCTGCACAAGCTCCTAGTCTTCACCTATAAAGCTCTTCACAACCTTGCTCCCCCCCCCCTTCTCTGCACTTATCGCCCTCCATACTCCAGCCCGTGCACTTCGCTCCTCTGTCCCTTCTCTCACCCTTCCACGCCTTCCCTGCTGCCCTAAGCGCCTTCGTCCCTTCTCACTTGCTGCCCCCCATGCCTGGAACTCCCTCCCTGTCCACATCCGCCTTGCACCTTCCCTTCATACCTTCAAATCTCTCCTTAAAACTCACCTCTTTTGCTCTGCTCTGTCTGACTCTTTATCCTGCTGAGCCACTATTCCTATACCTACGATTGGTTTACCCTTATCCTTGCCACATGGACCTGCCTGCTGTCATTCTCATCGTAACCAAGCCAAGTACGTGCACTTGAGACCTCGCATCTTCATGAATGTTAGACCCCTTGTCTCTCCCTCTGTTCCCCTTCCTAAGTCTCTCCCCCAGCTCCTGTCTCTCAGATTGTAAGCCCTAGGGGCAGGGACCGTGTCTATTTTATTACTTTGTAAAGTGCCAGGTACACTGTTGGCGCTATATAAATGTTTGTTAATAATAATAATAATAATAATAATAATAATTAATAAACAGACCACTGGGCTCTTTTTCCAATTATCTGAGTAGTCAGGCAACCTATTATTGAAAGATGCAGTAGGTCAACCAACCACAAGAAGCAATCCCAACAAATACACAATAAGTAGGAGGATATACTTCCATGTAGACTAGACAAGGGATGATGGGTGGGGGAGTACGGTTATAATTGTAGATTTGATTTCTGCCCATGCTCTCACAAAAGGGAAGGCCAAAATATATGACACTGAAAAACCCAAAGAGCAAAGAATATCATGCACCTTAGTTGGCCGTCTACCAGTCACAGAATTAATAGCCAAATGGGCCAATGAATCTGAGGGGATCAAGTAAAGTTGGAGCCATAATTTCAGAATGGCAAGTTTGGCTAAAGTTGCAATACGGCTGAGTCCAGTCTCCGCCCTAAGAAGTACAACTGGTGTGCCCCTTGGAGCATGTAAGAGCACCCGCAACATTCTATTCTGCTCTATCTCAAGATTCTCAAATAGGTCAGCACCCCGGTCCCCAGACTTGTACTCCATATAATAATTGAGCTATAATTTTAGATTTAAACAACTTAAGTGCTGGTTTTAATAGCTTTCCCCCTTTGGCCCAATACAAGCTAATTAAACCTCGACCTGTTGCCCTCACCGTTGCCTGAACTGATTTATAATGTTGACGCCATGAAGGTATCGAGGAAACTATAATCCCCAAATATTTATATCATCTAACCTGCTCAATAACATGTCCTTCCATATGCCAAGTGTGCTGCACCGAAGCTTTACTAGTAATTACCAAAACCTTTGTCTTGTCATAATTGATTTGTAAGAATTCGTTTTTACAATAAGAACAAAAGGTTGTCATGAGTCTCCTCAAAACAATTTGGGTGTGCGCTATTAGAGCTGAGTTGAAAGTGAAAAATTACCAATCTCTACAGGGTGATGCATAGGGTTTTTCAATACCTCTGTCAGGTTATTTAGGTATAAATTAAGTATAATGGAGTGGAGGTCTCCAATGGATGGCAGGGAAAAGGTAAATGTTTAACATGTTCTCACATTACACTTCTCTCCCAAGCTGGAAAGTTCAGTAAAGTTCCTCTTCCTTTATGACAGGTGCAATAAATGTATGACATACAGAAAGGAACAAAAATTTTTCGTGGCCATATAGTTACATGACCCGAGGTAGAATCCAAGAACTGATATTACAATCATGAGACAAGCTAATATCAATTTATTTATGTATTTATTCATTCCAATTTTATCCCGTCCTTCCCAAATAGGCTCAGGGAGGCTTACAAAATATAAAAACATATAAAGCTGCATAAAAAAATCCCTTAACCACTCCATCCACCAACTTTTTCCTTAACCCCTCCACCCAACCCTATCTTTGCCTGCTAAACACACCTGGCCAAAAAAAAGGTCTTGCATGACTTCCAGAAGACGAGCCGGCTCGGACTGAGGCGTATCTCCAAAGGGCGGGAGTTCCATAGTTGTGGGGCAGCCACCGAGAACGCCCCATGCCCTTGTTGCATTCTTGACCACTGACACTTCTTGAGTAGTACTAAAGCAATGAGGATTGCCAGCGATCAAGAGAAAATGGGGACAGTATGGGCAGGGTTACTATGACTCTGCTACAATTAGGGACCCAGGTTCACTGCGTTTTCCCCATTGGTGGTAATGGGAAACATGCAGTGAACATGGGCCCCTGATCACAATGGGCCACGAGAGAAACAAGTTTGGACTGGTGTAGCTGATAGGCTTGCGATTTCATTTCATGAATGCTGGCTCCGGAAAGCCAACAGTTTGCAAAATGTTTCAACTTGTCAAAAATGTCAACATTTCATCGCTTCCTTTCAACATTTTGACAAATATTATCAAAAAATGGCACAAAAAATGTGGACACCCTCACGAAAAATAAAAAAGTGCAAAATGGCAAAACTTTCACAAATTTTGAAAATGTCAAAAGACATTTTGATTTATTTTTACAAAAAGATTCCCATTTTCATTCAAATCCTACTTGTGTGTTCCACTATTCCTCTCCGCTCTTTAGATTGCCCCGAACATACCTCCTTTCTCATGGACCTGCTGATGAATAAATTAACTTCATCCAGACTCTTCGGACTTAGGTCATTCACGGCCACGACATGATCCCCGTGGTGAAATATGCATCCTAAGTGACGTGGGCCTTTCCATTGGGAGATGCTACATTGATGGGAGAAGAAACAAAAGAGTGTGTGAATGGAATTACTATCTCAGTGGCAGCAAAATACAAGTGGTAGAAAAAACTCAGCTTTGAACCTGCAACAGAGTCCAGTTTAAATAGGGCAACGGATCAACTGGTTAGTCCTGGAGTGACTGGACTTATCGAGCATGTGACTGACTTGATCCAGGAGTTAGTCTATTGGCTCTGTTACTCCAGGCAGGGACTCCTCCCATGGACAAGGGCATCTCAGGAACTGGTCTCCCCTTTAGAGAAAACCTTCCCTGCAACATTGGAGGTGTGTTCTCCAAGCCCTGTTCTCCTCCCCGGAAACACTCCCTGGGTTGCTAGCCCTGCTCTCCTCCCCAGGGACAATCTCTGAGAGGCTAGTGCTCCCTCTCCACACCGTGATCTACTGGAGACTAATTTGCCATTTAACAGCAGCTTGCAATCAACCTCTTAGGTTAGTCTATCCAAATAGATATATTTCAAGGGTGACGTAATGACATAGAATGCAGCATTGCAGCTCTCAGATTTATCAGATTCCTGTTGGTGAAGGAGGATCACCAGACATAGGGATTCCAGGATTTTAAATATTGGGAACCATATTCTCTGTTGGTGTAACTCCTCTGACTTTATTATAGAGGTTTCGGCCCTTTGTTTCTCTGAATAGCTTTTTCCGGCAAGTCCTCTTTAGAGACAAAACTGAACCAAACGAATACATTCTAGGCTCTAGCTATATTTGAGAACTGCTCCTTCAGCCTCGCCCTGATGGCTATCTGTACTCGGAAACCACCTGCTGTTGGGGATCCTGCCATCGTGTCTTAAGTTGGCAAGCAATCGGGCCTTTGCAGTGGTGGGCTCCACAGTGTGGAACTGGCTCCCTCTGGATTTTTGTCTCAGTTCCTCCCTCCTCACCTATAAAAAGCACCTAAATACTTATTCATTCTGCAAGTGCTTTTAGGATCCACTGCTGGTTCCCCTTCATTCGATGGCCTCGTGTCTATGTGGAATTCTGTGCTGATGGAGGCCATTGACTGTGTGGCCCCCAGGAGTCCACTTCCGAAGTGTCGACAACGCAACTCCCTGTGGTACATTGAGGAGCTGCGGCGGATGAAGCGGGAAGGGCGGTGGTTAGAGCGACGGTGGTGTCACTTGTGTTCTGAAGTTGATCGATTGTGGCAAAGAGTCTCGTTACGTACCTATGTTGTTGCAGTGCAGACAGCAAAGAAGGTTTTATTTGCTGCCCTCATTGCGTCCGCTAAGTCCCGCCCGGCTGAGCTGTTCCGGGTGGTGAGGGGGCTGGTTAGTCCAGCCTCCCTCCTCCTGAACTTAGAATCATCAAATGCTCACTGTGATTTGTTTGTGGACTTCTTTGCGGATAAAATCGCTCAAATTCACGATGTTTTTGATACAAATTTTTTAGCAGAGGATGGGTCAGAGGCAGTAGAAGCCCCATCCTGTCCTGTTTTGTGGGATTAGTTTCAGGCTGTGTTGCCCTCAGATGCGGGGGATGCTCTTGGGACTGTGCGAACCACCTACTGCGAATTAGATCCATGCCCATCCTCGCTATTAAGGCTAGCTGTGAGATATTGGGGCTGTTGCTGGTGGGGATAGTCAGCACCTCCCTTAGGGAGGGCAGGGTGCCAGATTGTCTCAAGGAGGTGGTAGTGCAGCCCCTCTTCAAGAAGCCATATTTGGACATTGACACCCTGGCCTTCTATCGGCCAGTTTCTAACCTTCCGTTTTTAGGGAAGGTTATTGAACGGGTGATGGCTCAGCAGCTTCAGAAGCATTTGGACCAGGTCAATTTTTTTGATCCCTCGCAGTCGGACTTTCGTCCGGGTTGTGGCATGGAGACTGCGCTTGTGGCCTTGGTCGATGACCTCTCCTCTGAGTTGGACTGGGGTTGCTCGACCCTATTGATCCTGTTAGATCTCTCGGCTGCATTTGATACCGTTGATCATAAGTTGTTGGTGACTTGGCTGCAGGACCGAGCAGGGATTAGTGGGACTGTTCTTGAATGGTTCTGCTCTTTCCTGGCTGGGAGAACCCAGCGTGGGGTCCTGGGGGAGTTTTCATCTTCCCCCTGGGGCCTCACGTGTGTGGTTCCGCAGGGTTCCATCTTATCCCCTCTCTTGTTCAATGTGCACATGCAGCCTTTGGAGGAGGTTGTCAGGGAGTTTGGGTTGAGGTGTCATCAATATGCTGATGACACCCAGCTATATCTCTCATTTTCCTCTGACTCAGGCCCGGCAGTCTCGCTGCTTACCCGGTGTCTGTCGGCTGTGGGGGATTGGATGAGGGCGAACCGCCTGAAACTAAATCCTGACAAAACTGAGGTGGTGATGGTGGGGAGGGCGATGGGTGTGACATCCTCCATCATTGATGAGGTTCATCCCCTGCTGGTCTCTTGGGTTCGGAGTCTGGGGGTACTCCTTGATCCGCATCTTCGCCTGGATCTTCAGGTTGAGGCCGTGGCGAGGAGTGCTTTTTGCCAATTACATCTGGTGCAACGGCTTTGGCCGTATGACTCTGACCTGGCCACTGTCATCCATGCCTTCATCACCTCAAGACTGGACTATTGCAACGCGCTCTACGTGGGGCTACCTTTAGTGACGGTCCGGAGACTGCAGCTGGTGCAGAATGCGGTGGCCCATCTCACCAGAATTGGTTGCCCGTGAGCGCATTACGCCAGTGCTCCGAGCTCTGCACTGGCTGCCAGTAGTCTTCTGGGCCCAATTCAAAGTGTTGGTGCTTACCTATAAAGCCCTATACGATTTGGGCCCTTCCTATCTGCAAGATCGCCTCACTGTGCCCTGGATCGACCCCTGCGGTCCACCAGGAGTGCCCTTCTTAATGTCCCCTGGGTGGTGCGGGGGGCTACAGTGTAGAGGGCATTCCCAGTGGTGGCACCAAGGCTGTGGAACTCCCTTCCGGTGGAAGCCTGGGTGGCCCCAGACCTTGCCTCATTTTGATGACCGTGCAAGACCTGGGTGTTCCACCAGGCCTTTGGTGAGGGAGTTTGGTGAAGGGTGGGTGGGAAGGATGGGTTTTTTATTTTCTTATTTTTATGCTTCCCCTTTAATGTGTATTTTATACGTATTTTTTAATGATTTAACTTTTGTAAGCCGCCTTGAGCTGCATTGGCAGGAGAGGCAGGTATAAATAAATAAATACCCTTATATTGGCCACCTTCCAAGGTTCAAACCTTTTCAGCGTCCGCCTGGACAAAGTGCTGGCAGACGCCTCAAATAAGAACAAGAAACACACCCTGCAGAGTGTACTCCTTAGAGGCAATCCTTTAGTTTCTACAGCTCAGGGTCTTATACTGATGGAGGCTATAAAAAGCCCTATAGCGCCTCTAGAGGCCAACTCCAACCAAAGCTTCGTTGGTACTATCCAGAAGGCTCGGGTACCCTGACCTGCCTCAAGCAGAGAACAGGCTCAGGACAGGGCAAGTCTGACGCATTACTCCTGGGGCTCTTCCCAGAGGAGCCTGCTCACAGAACAGTGGGGAAAGCGCATAACAGACAGATGGATCCTAGAGATCATCCAAGCAGGGGCGATGGAAATAAAAGAGTTCAAAATTGAGAGCCTGCATATTTGTCTGGCAGTGTCCCAGGGAGATTGTTGGACCTAAAGGAGGCATACCTCCACATTCCAATAAGACCCAGCCATAGGAGATGGCTGAGATTTATATACGCAGAGGCACTGGCAGTATACTGCCCTCCCAGGTTGGTGACATCCCCAAGGACACTTACCAAGATCCTAATACCCGATAGCTAACCTGAGAGCAGAGGGAATATGCTTGCACCTGTTCCTCGACAACATCCTGATCCACTCACCCTTGAGACAGAGAGCAGTGCAGGATCTGCACAGAACGATTCAATACCTCCAGATGCACAGGTTCCTGGTACATTTTTTAAAAAGCCACCTGACCCCATCTCAGGTACTGGAACCATCTGGCTGTGATGCTGGACACCTCCATCCATGAGGTCTTCATCCTAGTACCACACTAGGAAAAACTCTTGCAGCTGATTGAGCAAGTAAGCGACAGGCAACAGGTCAGGCTGAAAGTGCTGGCGAGTCTCCAGGGCCTGATGATATCATGTACCCAGTTCCTCCAGTGGGCCAGGCATCATGCGAGGCCCCTTCAAATCCTCCTTTGTCCCTTTCAGGATCAACTGATGGTGGGTCTCAATCCCTGGGTTCAGGTGCCCCCGGAATTGAAGAGCTCACTGAGGTGGGTGAACAGAAAAAGGATGGTTCTATGAAGGGTTCCCCATGGCCAATCCAGTCAGCGTAGTGATAATGATAGATGCCAGCCTGTCAGGCTGGGAGGCTCATTGCCAGCAGAACTTGGCACAGGGCAGATGGTCCACAGTAGAGAGCCAACGCAGCATCAAGTGGCAGGAGCTCTGGGAAATTTACCTGGCATTTGAAAGCCTTCATGCTGGCAGTTTGAGACAGACACATACTTGTATACACAGAAAATGTTAACGGTCCAAGCCTACGTAAATCACCAAGAGGGATCGCGCTCGGAATCCCTGCACTGGCTGGCCATGTTGCTGATGGATTGGGCAGAAGCCAACCTCAGATCGATAAGGGTTCTACACATACAAGGAAAAGAAAATGCTCGGGCAGACTGGCTGAGCGAGCAGACAGGACTTGGGAGAGTGGATCCTGTGCAAAGCAGCTTTCAGCCTGTTAACAACAAGCTTCGGAAAACTGGTAATAGACCTGTTCGCAAGCAGGGACAATGTGAAAGTCCCCTATTGCATGTCCCGCTTCCATGAACATCAAGCGGTGGCCCAGGACTCTCAACAAAGCATGGCCAAGGGGCATAGTATATGCCTTCCCACCATTCCTGCTGATCACCAAGACATACAGGATTCTTGTAACTCCCTTCAGCCCAGGAGGCTGTGGTTTGCAGACCTCCCAAGAGCTGAAGTAGCTCCCCTGCTGCATATCCCTCTCATTCCAGACCTTCTAACACAAGGACCGGTGTGCTACGAAAACCTAGAGCTTCGCAAACTGGGCGGTGGAGTTTGAGTGGGGAGCTTTGAGACATTTCGGATACTCAAGGGTGGTACTAAATACCGTAATGCAGTCTAGGCTATTCCGCTAGGAATATCTATAGATGTTCTTGGAGGGTTTTTCTACTTTGGTGTGAGGGAAGATCTATCCGGCCCATGGAAGCTAAAGTCATGACATGTCCTGGAATTTCTTCAAGAAAGGTCTTAAACCAATACCCTAATGAGCCAGGTGGTGGCTCTAGATAGTGTTCTTAGTTGCATTAGGGGTTCTAAAATTACAATACACCCTCATATTAAATGTTTTTTGAAGGCTGTTAGAGTGACTTCTCCCCCAGTGATCCACTGTTTCCTTTCTTGCTACCTCAGTTTGTTTTTGAGGACCCTCTTGATGGTTCCTCTTGAACTGATTGGTGAGACGGGCATTACATCAGCCAGGAGGGCGTTGGAGCTAGGGGCTCTGTGAATAGAACTCTATGTGTTTAGGGACAATTCTGTGGTCCTTAGGTTGGATCTGGCCTTTTGTCCTAAAGTAAACTCTGCTTTCCACAGGGGTCAGGAAATAGTGCTTCCTTCTACCCTAATCCATCCCATCCCCAGGAAAGGGAGTGGTACAAACTCAATGTGAGAAGGGCCATGAGAGTGTCTACGGAGAGGATGACTTCCTTCCGTCGCTCATCATCCATATTCGTTAATAGCAGCCCTAGCAGGAAAGGATTCTTGGCCTCTAAATTGTTCATTGCTAACTGGCTAGCAGCCTGCATTTCGGAGGTGTGTAGGGTCCAGAATAAGGTGCCTCCACAATCCATTTCAGCTCACTTCTTGAGGGGCCTACACAGGCTTTCAGGAATCAGGCTCCTTACGAGGAGATTTGCCAAGCTGCTGCTTGGGCTTCGGTTCATACCCGTACAAGCATTATAAAATTTACATTCAGGAATCCACTCAGGCGGCTTTTGGTATGAGGGTTCTTCAGGCAGTGATTTAGCCTTTAGCCTGCTGTCTGTCTCTTTCCCACACCACACCCCTTGGATCAGTGCTGCCACTGCTTGGGGACGTCCCCAATGTTCTGAGCTGGACATCCACGTGTTTCCCTGTGAGATGGGAAAACTGGGTGCTTATCTGTGAATTTTCCTTCTACAGGGATTACTTCTGGGCAGATGGCCACCTACCCTGTTAATTAAATTTGTCTAGGTTGAATGTGTTGGTTCAGTTGTTTGGTTTGGTTTATTACTCGTGATTGTTTTCTGAAGTTATAGAGGACAGTTTAGTTAGTGTACGGTACTGCTTTCTCTCAACTGGAGCACCAGGGGTCAGCTCCACTCTGAGCATGCTCCAGAAAATTTGAAGTCTGCCTCCTACTGGTCGTGGTGGGGATCTAACCAGAGTGTCTTGAGCTGTTCGTTCAGGATTAATCCCTGTAAAAGGAAAATTCAGAGATAAGCACCCAATTTTCCATTCTGCAAGGGTGATGAGTACGTATGGGAACTGTTACACACTAGCAGTACTGAAGACCAGGCTACTTACTTAGGACCTAAATTTAGGTTCCTACTATTTAATATATAGGCCACGGAAGAGTTTTAACAGGTGTTTATTTTAGCCCAAGGGTCATTTGATCAAGTAAGAGAAAATAAGGTTCTTTCCACTAGCAACTAATTCACTTTTCTTTTGGCCCATCATTGTTACCCTTGGTTTTGAAACAAATCTTCTGATTACCAACGTCACCTAGAAGAATGGCTTGGTGCAGAGATGCTTACATTTGTGAGACAAGTGACACAATTTCAAACAGCTAAGCCCAGGGGCAGGTGGCTTGGGTATTTGGTTCTCTTTCCGATGTTTACAAAGGATTGTCTTAAGCTTTGTGTCCTATCTCACTGGGGATTAGCAGGACGCTGACCTGGCTACCATACACAAATCTCATATGCTAGACAGGCAGGGAAGCATCCTAGAACAGAGCCATGGGTAGGGCTGGATGGAGGAGAAGGCTGTAGGAGAGAGTGAATGGAGCATGGGCGAAGAGAGCCTGATTCTGGCAAGACAGACTGGAGGAGTGGGTTGGGGAGAGGTGAAAAACTGCCTTGGTTGATCCCAGAAGCTTAAACTCCACATCCAGGACTTTGCGGTCTCTCCCCAGGCCTCGGGGGACGGAAGAGGGGGAAGAGAGGCACGCCAGTGGAGAATGCTCTAACTATAGGGATGGAATGTACGAGCTGAGCAAGGGATTCTTTTTCATACAAACATTCCCTGTGTGATCCTTCCTGCTCAGCTCTGCCTGCCTCTGGAACAGCTGAGTCCAGCAATGGCTTCGGCAGAGCGACCCCCTGTAACCCCACACCATCGTGACCTCTGCAACCGGACCATCCGCCTGCTGAGGAAGATTCGCTTGGATGTGTCTAGCCTCCTGGAGTCCTATGTGAGTTTCCTCTTTCATTTCTACTTAATATCCCTGGTCTCCCTAAAGGAAGTGCGTTCCTCTGGCATGGATGCGGGATTATTAAAAGCCAGGGAGTGGTTCATTTACTCCACCTTTGGTGTATTGAATTTGCAGTAGCAGAGCCAAAGTCTTGGTCCCAAGTTGCTTAGGGAAACGTCTTCCTATGCAGAGAGGATGCCCTGGTGCTGGGCATGTGTTCAGTTNCAGCTCCCAGCCCCCTGCACAGGCTGGTACCCAGCCTGTGCAGGGGGCTGGGAGCTGCTGACGCATGCTCAGTTCTTAGTTCATACCCGGGGTGCCTCTATTGGGCGCCCCCGTATGAACTTTCCCTCTGCCCGGCCCCTGCAATGCAAGAGTGTGCCCTGCAGCACTCTTGCATTGCAGGGTCCCTTTATGCGGAATGGATGGCTCTTCTAGCCGCCCACTCCACATAAAGGGAGAACGGCTCCCTTTTGACCCTGAAGGCTTCCTTAGGATGCCTTCAGGGGGGTGGGGAGAGTCACCGGTTGTGTGTACGCGCGCACACACAACCAATGATAATGTGCAGAGCCACCTCAAAGAACCTTGTTTAGCAAGGCAGACCCCTTCAGAAGGTCTCTGCCTTGCTAAACAAGGTTCTTTGAAGTAGTTCCGCACATTCAGCGTGATGCCGACACGGCCAGGATTTTTTTTTTTTTAAAAAAAGCTGCCTGAGCCTGCCGCTGGCTGGGGCAGTCCTGGGGGACCAGGAGGGGCATTGCCCCTGCCATCCTGGAGGGCCCACCACCCCTGCCAGGCACCCAGTCTTGTAAGATCCTGTTGCAGTTCGTCACAGTCTGCTTGTGTTTTAACTACCTTTAATAACTTGGTGTCATCTGCAAATGTGATCACCTCACTCTTAAATACCCTTTCCCAGATCATGAATGAATACATTAAACCGCACCGGTCCCAATACAGATCCTTGGGGCACACCACTTTCTACATCTCTCCATTGTGAAAACTGACCATTTAGTCCTACTCTTTGCTTCCTATCCTTTAACCAGTTACTGATTCAAAGTAAGATGCTACCTCCTATACCATGACTTTTTAATTTTCTCAAGTGTCTTTTATGCGGGACCTTATCAAATGCTTTCTGGAAATCCAGGTACACTATATCTACCTAGTCTTCCTTGTTCACGTGCTTATTTACACCCTCAAAGAATTCCAACAGATTAGTGATACGTAACTTACCTTTGCTAAATCCATGTTGATCCTTCCTCATTAAGCCATGTTTGTCAGCATGCCCAGTGATTCTGTTCTTAATGATAGTTTCCACCATTTTGCCCGGCACAGCCTGGTTGTCCAGCCTCTTTGAAAACCTCCAGCAACAGAGAGCCTGTGACCTCCCTAGACAGCTTGTTCCATTGTTGAGCAGCTCTTACTGTTAGGAAATTTTATCTGATATTTAACTGAAATCTCCCTTCCTTTCATTTGAGCCCATTGTTTCTAGTCTTGCCCTCTGCTGCCACGAGGAACAGTTCCTTGCCATCTTCTTGGTAGCAGCCTTTTAGATTTGTGATTTGAAAAGGAGAGAGTGACTTGCCCAAGGTGACCCAGTGAGTTCACTCATGGCTAAGACAGGATGTGAACCCTGGTCTCCGAAGTCCAGTGCTTAATTTGTAANAAATTTGTTATTAACGATAATGAAAACAACAGTTTTTAATATTGAAATATTGAATATTGAAAAACAAAACATGACACGAGTCCCCTGTGCACACCCCTAATGTGTGTGTGTCTCTCTGTGTGTTCCCCTCACTGTTGTCCATCTTAGATTGTAAGCTCACTGGTCATGGACCTGTCTTCGAAAATCTGAGACTGTAAAGTGCTGTGTATGCCCAGTAGCGCTATAGAAATGATGAGTAGTAGGGTGTCCCACAGGAAGGGGTCTAAATACTCTGAAAGAAGGACCGGAGCTTGAACTATATGCTCCTTCAGGTCCCCTTCCAACCATACAGAATCATATAATATTAATGCTGGAAGGGACTTTGAGGTCCATCTAGTCCAACCCCCTCTTGGATGCAGAATAACTATAGCCATTCTGTTAGATATTTACACCCAGAATATCCTTACTTGACTATTATCGACAACTGAACCACCGACAGTCGCGATGCATTTGGCCTTTTCTCCTGCCTTAGCTCTTGGACGACATTATTTTGCATGAGTTCTTGGGTCTCATTCGGCTTCTGGCCGAATAGATGGACACTATTTTCCTGACTTCTCGAAAGGGTTAGTAATTCATCACTTCTCTGCGAAGGCTGGAGTTTCTCTTCATGACCCCTAAAGAATAATCATCCAAATTAAAAAAAATGAAGTGGGCCGGCATGTTCCATTTACCCCCGCTGCGTTTGAAGCCATATCAAATAGCTGTCAGCAGCTCAAAGAATAATGTGTTCTTGTAGCATATACAGTGGTCAAAATCATAGCTATATAAAATACATTGACCTCCTAAATATGGAATATAAACTTCAAAACAAACCCTTGCACATTTAAAAGAGCATTTTGAAAAAAATGAAAACACCCTGACACAATGATTTACAAAGGGAGACCAAGCCAGAATGGACTCATCTACAAGGGCATGCACCACTGGCCTCTGCTGGCTGGGAGACATCGCACCCCAGCTAAATTTCAAGAGAACTAGTTAGAAACTTTTCTTCCAAACAAATTTTTTCCCGTTAAAAAGGCCTCCGAAAATTTCAAGGTGTCAACAAAGTCGAAAATATTTTAATACCATTGACAATTAGGGTGGCCGGATATACCCATTTTAGAAGATACTTATGGGGAATGCAGGTTGCATGGCTGCATTGGCTCCAGTGCAGCCCTGCAACCTGCATTTCTCATAAGTATCCTCTAAAACTTGCATATTTGGCCACCCTTTGGACAACGGGTATCAAAAATATTTCACTACAACTCTGACAATTCGTTTTGAAATTTCCATGGAGGTTTCCTAATTTTCTGATTGCGATGTCAACATTTCAAAGGCAATTCTGATACATATACCTCCCAACCCACCTCCAAGCACTCTTGAACTTGGATGATTTGCCTTGTTCTCATGTAGCTGGAGTTCTGAAAAAACAGTGGGTTCCATAACTACTAACAGCTCACAGGCCTTAGGTGGAAGAACCTTGTGAGTTTTTTAATAACGGAAGGAACACTTCTCTTCATGTCTTTACTGTACGGACCTGGAGCACATTTCTCATTAATCAGACGCACGTGGTATAGTTACATGATTCTTAACCACTTTTCCATTGGTCTTTAAATATTTTAGCTTGTTGGGTTTCTTTTAAGCTTAACCTTAACTTTGAGTATGCAGGGTTTGTCCTTGTTTTGGGAAACGAGATACCTGATTAAACAGGAAACGAGATACCTGATTAAACAGAGTTCTAACTCCAGTTCAACATAGTAATAAAAACAGTACTACCAAGTGCTACTTAGAGAGCCAGTGTGGTGTAATGGCTAAGTGTGCAGTACTTGGGGGGGGGGAACCCTGGTTCTAGTCTTGCCTTAGCTAGAAACTCACTGGGTGACCTTGGGCCAGTCACATGATTCTCTCAGCCTAACCTACCTCACAGGGTTGTTGTGACGATTAAGAAGTTATGTTAGTTATATGTAAAGTGCTCCAACTGCCATGGCAGGGGGGTCGCTATATAAAAATAAAGATGATTATTATTACTTACAGGGATTTCATTGGCATGTAGAATTCGGTGTTGTCATTCTCAGTTGGTTCACTGGGCTGAGGGGGGCTGCTGGACTCACGTGGGCAATTTCCCAGCTGTTAAAGTCAAACAACATAGGAGAGAAAACTTGAAACCCTAACCCGATTGGAGTGAATGGCAAAACTCCTATTACTATTTCATCAGCAAAGCAAGCCCTCTGCTGCTTGGTTTGCACCTTTTCGTCCCATTCTTGCTAACTCAGTTAAGAACATAAGAAGTGCCGTACTGGGTCAGGCCAACGGTTCAGCATCCAGTCTCTGACAGTGGCCAGGCCTACACTGTTCACGTCAGAGAAGTACCCAATGGGTATAACAGAGGGATTAGAGCTGAAACAGGTAGGTAACCTAGTACCTGTGAGTGACTGAGATACCCACATTTTGGGGGTACTGTGTTGAGTACCCGAATACTTGAAAAATCTGTAATTTTCATTACCAACTTAGCAGTTACTGATTAAAAA
>QEPC01003796.1:3878956-3909096 GCA_003113815.1 Sphenodon punctatus | reverse complement strand
AACACTTGGAGCCAGTCCTCAGAAACTTGGAAATACTTGTGAATAACATTTTTACTATTCAGTTGAGCCCTAGTGAGAACATAAGCACTGTCATACTGGTCAGGCCAATAGTCCATCTATCCCAGCATCCTTCCTTCAACAGTGCATTGGTTGTTTTAGAGAAGCATACAACAGGTCATAATGTAGTAATCCATTCCTTGTTCAATCACAGTCCCCTGAAGCCAGAGGTCCCATATTCAGACCAACTTGGCTAATAATCATTTCTAGACCCATCCTCTAAGAACCTATTCCTGTGACGCTATTGGCTTTCCTATCTAGATTTTGCAAATGGCCCATCTCCGATCTGTTGATTGTGGCTTATCCCCCACTCGCTCACTGATATGGCCAGAAAAAGCTACTTCCTCCACGCAGAGTGCATCTAATAAGTGTGGCAAATCAAAGGAGAAGGGAGAGTCAGTCTCACGGCTGAGTAGCACTGCGAGACCAAGAGGCAGCACAGCAGGAGAGAAGCTTTAGACACTGAACTAATCTTCCACACAGTCTGTCCTTTGCCTCCCCCTTCTTTTCCCTTTTCTCTCTCCCACAGCCATTGATGCTAAAGATCTAGGGAAAGCACAGACTTCCCATACCATCAACACTGTAAAGCTTCTGGGAGAACTACTGCCCTCCAGTCTCCCAACATCTGGTACTGAAAATGTCCATTGTGCCTATTAATAATTATTCCCAACACCCCAAGTCTTTAGAGATTAGTTGGCTACCAGCAATTCAATGCTAGAACAGCAATTCTGTGCTAGAACAGCAATTCAGAACAACCTGGGTAATAGCAAACACAGTGCTTGATGATCCTTATCTTTGTGAGGTAGGTCATTCTTATTTCCCATTTACAGATGGCAAATGGAATAATAGAATCATCAATGATCAGAGTCCAACCTCCTGCTTGGATGTGGAATGACATCAGCTACAACATCCCCAACAGATGGTCAAGAACATAAGAACATAAGTAATGCTATACTGAGTCAGACCAATGGTCCATCAAGCCCAGCATCCTGACCTCCGACAGTTGCCAATCCCAATCNTGTAGCTGGAGTTCTGAAAAAACAGTGGGTTCCATAACTACTAACAGCTCACAGGCCTTAGGTGGAAGAACCTTGTGAGTTTTTTAATAACGGAAGGAACACTTCTCTTCATGTCTTTACTGTACGGACCTGGAGCACATTTCTCATTAATCAGACGCACGTGGTATAGTTACATGATTCTTAACCACTTTTCCATTGGTCTTTAAATATTTTAGCTTGTTGGGTTTCTTTTAAGCTTAACCTTAACTTTGAGTATGCAGGGTTTGTCCTTGTTTTGGGAAACGAGATACCTGATTAAACAGGAAACGAGATACCTGATTAAACAGAGTTCTAACTCCAGTTCAACATAGTAATAAAAACAGTACTACCAAGTGCTACTTAGAGAGCCAGTGTGGTGTAATGGCTAAGTGTGCAGTACTTGGGGGGGGGGAACCCTGGTTCTAGTCTTGCCTTAGCTAGAAACTCACTGGGTGACCTTGGGCCAGTCACATGATTCTCTCAGCCTAACCTACCTCACAGGGTTGTTGTGACGATTAAGAAGTTATGTTAGTTATATGTAAAGTGCTCCAACTGCCATGGCAGGGGGGTCGCTATATAAAAATAAAGATGATTATTATTACTTACAGGGATTTCATTGGCATGTAGAATTCGGTGTTGTCATTCTCAGTTGGTTCACTGGGCTGAGGGGGGCTGCTGGACTCACGTGGGCAATTTCCCAGCTGTTAAAGTCAAACAACATAGGAGAGAAAACTTGAAACCCTAACCCGATTGTAGTGAATGGCAAAACTCCTATTACTATTTCATCAGCAAAGCAAGCCCTCTGCTGCTTGGTTTGCACCTTTTCGTCCCATTCTTGCTAACTCAGTTAAGAACATAAGAAGTGCCGTACTGGGTCAGGCCAACGGTTCAGCATCCAGTCTCTGACAGTGGCCAGGCCTACACTGTTCACGTCAGAGAAGTACCCAATGGGTATAACAGAGGGATTAGAGCTGAAACAGGTAGGTAACCTAGTACCTGTGAGTGACTGAGATACCCACATTTTGGGGGTACTGTGTTGAGTACCCGAATACTTGAAAAATCTGTAATTTTCATTACCAACTTAGCAGTTACTGATTAAAAAAATAAATAATCGGGATGGCAACAAAAAAAAACCAAAAAAAAAACGGGCCCAGAAGTTGACATTCTGCAACATCAGGCACCCATGTTGGGCCCTAATCGGTCACTGATTTGGACCCCAAATTTTGGGGTCAGTTCACACCTTCATTTCCTTCCCCTGAGTATTTAGGCTCTGTCAGTCCCTCTGCCCCATTCCCCTGCCATTGGCATGGCCCCAAATCTCCCCTCTCCCCCAACTCTAAGGTTGTAAACTTTATCTGGTCCATTGGTTTTTTACCAAACCCCAAAGTGGCCTGGCTTTGATGCATCCTTGCCGTTGCCTTACATTCATGTTGCACGGGCCACCTAGCTTGTATTTGTGTGCTCAGAGAACATTCCAAAATGTGTATGGTTATGTATCTAAACATGGGCAATTGTCCCTTGGTAATGTCAGAGAATTCCCTGTCTTGTGTATCATGGCTACTAGAAAACCAATGTAATGTGTGAAATGTGAATGGTCACCCTGCAGCAGGATCTAGAGACCAGGGCTACTGTTCTTCCTGCAAATTAGCTGTTCATTAGAAAAGGCAAAAAAACAAAACAAAAACCACTCTTGATGATGAACAGCTAATCTTTGGGGACAGCATCAGAACTCTTCTAGTATACTGACAGCAGCCGTGGCCAAGAGGAGACTGGCACTGCCACAGGCAGACAGTAGGCTCCACTCGGTCTACTGGCAACACTCCTGAACTCATTCTGCTTTTCTCTGCCTACTCTTATTGACAGACAAGGAACTCTTCATCTGCAGCAGCCACAGTTGGGTAGAATCCTGGTCTGCCGCTGAGCATCGTGAATGTGAGACTCTCACCGCACATCCTGGTGTAGACGTGGAAGGATTGCTAGGGGATTTTACTTGTGCCCTACTCCATACCATTGCTAGAGGAATGGAGAGCCCATGAAAGAACCCATCGTTCCCTCCCAGCCATTCCTTGGGAGTTCTAGTTGGTCAGAGATTTAAGAGGCTGTTCGCTGTAGCAATCTTGTCAGCACAGTTCTGAGACAGCTGGAAATCCCTTTGGGGTTGGATCAGGCCTCAGCCCTGCATCGAGGAAGCTACATTAGATACATTACCATGGCATAAATACTAGCTGGAGAAGCATAATATGGCTCCTGAACTTCTGTCTTCTCTTTAATTTCCTCTTCTGAATCAGAGGATGGTTGGCTGTTGTCCTGTGAACACAGTTAAAAAGAATGATGTTCCTATGTGTGAAGATAGATAGATAGATACTCCTGTGTGTGTGTGTGTGTGGATGGATGGATGGATGGATGGATTGTAACTAGAACTAAAACGAGTACTCACAAAAACGGGTATACTCAATGAATTTCTGGTACCCAAATCAACCTGACAAAATTGGGTACTGATCAATATCCAATTGTGACCTGATTCAGGTGTGCTGGAATCAGTACCGACTTCCAGTACAGATTTTATTTTACTTCTGGTATAATAATAGCTTTATTGCATGACCGAAAGGTCATTGCAAGAACACAAAACATACCATAATAAAAGTACATAAATATAAATAAAAAAAATAAAACAAGCATGCAGTTCAGTATAATAGGAGGTTAGTGAACAGGGGGCCATTAACTGCCCCTAACGCTGTTTACTGACATACACATAAAATAAAAATGGTGACACTTTAAACGTAACCTCCTTGCAACTGTCACAAAGCAACCATTTGATATAAAAATCCCATGGTCTACCGGGGAAGGCACAAATCTCGGGAGATATGAATCTCAGTCTGATGAAGGTCAGTATACAGACCGCATTCCAAAATAATATGCTTTAGAGACTCTATCTGCTTCAAAGTACATTGACAGAGATGCTCAGCCAGTGGGGTGCCTCGATATCTCCCCTGAGTAAGAGATGAAGGAAAGTAATTCACCCTTGCCAGGAAGAACCATCTCCTTCTTACAGGGGGGAGCCCGCAATCCAAATACAACCTCGGATAATCGACTTCACTCATCAGCAACTTGTAAGGGCCCAATGCAGTACTTGCAGTCAATACTATCCGTCTCTCCTGACAGCCAATATCCGACAGCCTCTGAATCACCATTTTCTTAGAGATTTTATAACCCAAGGGGGCGAGGGCCTCAGGAGTAAATCCCAGGTAATTTAACTTCTTAATTACTAATTGTACCCGTCTGCTGGAAACCCTGTCTGAGATGACAGCCTGTGTAAGGGGAGCAACCAGGCTGAAAAACAGCTTCAGCCAATAGTTCAGCACTCCCCTCCAAATCCTTTCATGGAGAGGGATCACACCACATTCCTAATACAAGGCCAGAGAACTCACACCAGGGGGGGCAGTAAGTAAAGGACGTAGAAACCCAGCCTGAATACATTCCAAATTCTTGGTTTTATCTAGAGCCCAAAGATGGGCACCATAAAGTAACCGCGGTACACATTTATGCAGAAACACTTTAATTGTCGGTTGATCAACCTCCCACCATGCAATCGAACGAAGGTCAGGAGGACCTTATTTAATTGCCTGGCCCGAAAACTGGCACACAGGGATGGCAAAGACCATTTACCTGAGGTTTGAAAGAGGAGCCCTAGATATTTGTAAACCCTTACTTGTTCTATTTCCTTGCCCTCTATGAACCACCTATGTCTAACTGATTTACGTGTAAATACCACCACTTTGGTCTTAGAGTAATTAATCTCAACAAAATTTGTATGGCAGTATTTTCCAAACAGCCCCAGAGAACGTCTCAAACCAATTTGCGTACAGGACAAAAGCACAGTATCGTCTGCATAAAGCAAACAGGAAATATAGGTGTCACAAACCTTAGGGGAATGACACTTTTCAGCCGTAAACTCTCTAGCCAGGTCATTAAGATATAAATTAAACAGAGTGGGGGCCAAGATACACCCCTGTTTGACCCCCCCCCTAGTCTGCATTCTGTTTGATAAGGCCCCCTGATGATTCAGCCTAACTCTAATATAGGTGATTGTATATAGCTCCATTATCAGGTGCAACAGTCTCATGTCGCTATTAAGGGCAAAGGGTTTTTGCCAGAGGCGCTCCCTGGGCACCAAGTCAAAAGCAGCCCAAAGATCCACAAAGGCCGCAAACAATGCATTCCCTGGAGTGGTGTATTGCTGAATGAGATGGGAGAGTAAAAAACAATGATCAATGGTTGACCGCCCTTCACAAAAACCGATTTGCTCATTTGCCAGAATAGCCTGGGCCTTTATCTAGCCTTTTAATTTAAGAAGTAGAAATTTTGCATACGGTTTACCAAGTATACTAAGTAAACGGATAGGCCTGAAGTTCTTGGGGTCATCACTAGCTCCCCTCTTCAAGATGGGAACCACAATCGCCTCGGCCCAATCTGCTGGAACCCTCCCCAGAGTATTTATCAGGTCGCAGCCACCGGAGGTCGGGTGTGGAGTTGAGGAGAGTGGCATGAGACCATGACGGAGCGGCGCTAGGACAGCCTGCTGACCAGCTGGGAGGGAGGAACCGCCGGCCCGGAGACAGATCGAGGCTGAGCGGGGCTATACTAGGTCGCAGCTGCTGGAGGCGGCGCTGGAGGTGAGCGCCAAGGCAGCGCACCTAAGGGCTGCGCGCACAAGGGCATGCCCTTGTGCACATGCGCCTTAGGCACCGGCGGGTGCTCAGGGAGTCGGGGCCTGGCCCAGTTTCTGTTTTGGTGTGCTCCTCTTGACAGTAAGATTCGGCGTGCCCCCCTTCTGCCTTTGAATATGATGACCAAATCTCGGAAAGGTCTGGTATGGGACAGAGTGGGGACCCGTCCATTGAAACAGAGGAAGCTGGATAGTTTTCTTCAATTGCTGGATACTCAGATGGGCCCCCCAGAGATTTCTTCCCTCAAGTCTGCTGATATTCTTTTATCCAATACATTTGCACCGCTAGCCAATGACATCTTGGCAGACTAGGAGGGGGAGAGGACTTATTTCAGATGGCTACCAGAGGTTCACGGAAATGACAGCTGACTGCTAGTGAGGGATCTAGCCCATTGGCTAGCTTAGCAGGGAGCCCAGTGCATTCTGCAGGCTTGGGGGATTGCCCAACCGGCATAAGCCTGGAACAAGGTGAAAACCCAAATTGGGTCCATACCCTTGTTGAGCAGACATTGCTAATAGGGAAAACCCTCCAGCATATTTTTGCCCAACTCTGTATACTCACTCGTATTGTGGAAGAGAATAACAAGGGAATCAATGCGGGTTCAAGGCATGCCGGGGGAGAGGAGGGGACTCTGGTTAGGATAAAAGGAATCCTATACAAACTGTATCCCAATCTGGGAGGAATGTTTATCTTCCCTCGACTCCTAGGGAGATTGGTGAAGCCCCAAAAGTGGTGTTATCATCCCCCCTGGTGAGGGAGGAGTCCGGTAACTTCAGTTTCAGCCGTACAGCAGTGGTGATATCGGCATATCCCCTCTCTTCAGGTTTTTTACCCCAGTGGGCTACCCCTTTTTTGGTGGCATGCCATGTATGGTCACTTCTCTCTATTCCATGTCATCCAAGAGAGATTAAGGAAATTAGGATCCTGAAGAGGGATCAGTTTTTGTTCAAAGCTGTAATTTCTTTTCGGAGAAGTTATTGGGTGGACTGCCTTTTAAGGGCCAGCCATGTACTGGTCAATAAAGGGATTTGAATTGCAAAAATTTTTGTTCATTCAAATTTGCAACAAATTTGTGATGCTAAAGTAAAAGGGGGGGGGTAGGGGCTCCCCCCATAGGTCCGCCAGTCATGGTAATGGAGGTCCAAACAAATTCTGCCCCCCAACAGAGGGCACTCTCCCCAGTCCCCAACAATACAGCTATGAGTGAGAGAAATTGGGGTGAGGGGAGGGAAGTGATACTTCCTTGGATATGGAGACAGAGTTGGGGGTCCAATCTGTGAGAGAAGCTCCTACTGGGGAAGTCCCGGGGCGGAGGAGACAGCTGTTTGGGCTCTTGGGAAAAAGGATACACCACTTAATTTTGTCACCCCTGATAAGGAGGTAGCGCAGGCTCTAGAGGAAGGAGGTAGTAGTTTGGTGGGTCCCTTGAGGGCCCCCTGGCAGTGGGGGTACAAGTCAGGCATTCTGTGCCTGGTTGCCCTGGAGAAGTAATTTGTATTGATGGGGTCCAGGAGCCTGGTCAGGTTTATATAGTTAATCCTGGTACTAGTTGTCCAGAAATGACTTCTATTAATTGGACTAGTTGTAGGGTTTTGGAGGAAAACGAAGTAGGCTGCGATAACCCTGTGGATTCTTCCTTGACCACGAGTATGACAGCAGTACCTAGAGAGAAAATGACCTCCAACTTTCAGGATGGGAGAGAGAGCGTCAGGGAGGTACAGTCTGAAGGATTGGGTGGCGATTTGGGTAGGGTACCTGATCTGAGGGTTGTAACATCCCCTCTTTCTAGGAAGTCACAAGGTTTAGAAGTAGGAGTGAGCGTGGTTGATATAGGAAAAGCTCTGGGGGATCCCGTTGCTATTGAAACTATCATCAGATCCCCACGGGACCCAGTCATCAGCAGCAATTTGGAGGGCGGGGGTGGGGTGGGGCGGTGTGTTAAACCCAAGATTGATTGACTCTCTAAGGTACATACGCCTTGTTATTTGAACGTTCTGTCTTGGAATGTGACTGGATGGAAAACCAGGGTGTTAGACCCCGGCTTCCTTTCCTTTTTAAGGAACTTTGACATCTTGCTGATTCAGGAAACCTGGCTAGTGAATGAGCTTTCTTTCCAGGGCTATGAGGTAATAGAGCAGCCGGCAATTAAGGCTGCCATTATGGGTAGACCGAGTGGGGGTCTAGCCTTTATGGTGAGCACTGATTTGAAATTTGGGGTAGTTCCCCTTTTATATTCAACAACTCATGTACGTGGTTGCCTTTTGAAACTTCCGGATCTCTTGTTGTTGGTGGTTTCAGTATATATTCCCCCGGCCAGCGTACCTAGTTATCAGGAAGAGATATGGATGGAGGTGTCTACCACTCTTGAGAGGTCTAGGAGATTGTATCCCGATTCCTGCCTTCTCCTGGCTGGTGACTTTAACTCTCAGGTAGGAGGCCGGGCTCAGGATTTACATAGTTTTGGCTCCTTCTGGCAGGAGGAAGATTCTTCCCCCTTACTGGAGAGATGCTCAAAGGATTTGGGCCTAAATAGACATGGTGTGCTTTTCTCTAAATTCTTGTCAGATTTTGATCTTTATGCACTGAATGGGCAGGGGTGGAATGATTATCCGGGTGAATTTACTCATATTTCAAAAAGGGGGAGTAGTGTCATCGATTATGTCTCTGTCACGGCTGGAATCATCCCTCTTGTGCATGATTTTTGTGTGGGTTCATGGACGGCCTATTATTCTTTCCCTAAATTTAGGGGTACCACGTCTGCCGTTAGTCCCCACAGTTGTATTAAATCAAGGTCTAAGTCAGGAAGAAATGGGATGATACTTTGGGCCTTTCTTTATCGGTCGTTCTTCGATCTGAGGAGGGGAAGCAGGTTAGAAGGTCCCTTCTCCAGGCCCCTTCTCCGGATGTCATCTTTGCCCTGTTTCAGGACGTGATAGAGTGGCTTCGTCCCATGCTGGTAACTACCTCTTCTGATACCAATAGGCTAAAGGCGGGTTTGCCCTCGGTACTGCCTTGGTTTGATAAAAGCTGCCGTTCTGCTCGATCTGTGCTTCGCCGAGTCTACCGGCTGTATAGGGTCTCAAGTTCTGATATTTTGAGAGAAGATTTGGTGGCCAGAAGGGGTGGCTATAGGAAACTCCTCAGAGCCAAGAGATATATATATTATAGACAGGTTTGGGTCCAAATTGACAAAGCCGCAAAGGATTTAAATACCCAGGGGTTTTGGTCAGAGGTATTGGTAAGGGGTGTAATTTTGGGCGTTTTCATGTATCAGCTGAGTCATGGGAGGAGCACTTTGCTCTACTGTTTTCACTACCCATGGTTATCGAGGCTAGTTTGGATTTGTTGCCCATGGCTCCGGAATGGCCGCCGGTTACACCGGAGGAAATCAGAGAGCTGATCCACTCTTTGAAATCAGGAAAGGCTCCCAGGGTGGATTTTCTCCCTGCCAACCTTTTAAGGAAAATGTAGAATGGTGGGCCCCGCAGTTAGCAGTTTTGTTTATTGCAATAAATTACTTCTGGTACTAATGTTTTTTATTTTCCAGCCCCAGAAAGTCAACTTCTGGTTTTTGGTTTTCTGTACCGATTTTTCGGTTTTCTGTCCCAATATATGGATCAGTAACCAGAAAAATCGGTACCAGAAGTTACCGACTTTTTGGATATCCTGGTACCTGATTGGATATCCTGGTACCTGATTGGTACCCATGTAACCTGTTGAGTACCTGATGTAGTACCTGAAAATGCAGGTATTACCGGTGGGTACTAAATTAGGTACCCATTTCAGCTCTAATTGTAACCCACCCCAAGCCCTTGGGATAGGACAAGATAAAAAATGAAATAAATAAGTAAAAGAAGCTTAGAAGTTCTGTTTTCAAAAATGCCTTTGGGGCTACATTTCCATGGGAAAAATCAATGGAATTTAGGCGCCAGCACCTAGGTTGTTTTGAAAATCTGACCAAAGTTCCTAAGTCACTTAGGCAGTTTTGAAAATTGTCTTGGTGGGCTGGGCGCTGCACCCAAGCATCTGAGGGAGACATTGAGCTGAATTTATCCAGGTTGTTTTGCTCTGCGACCACCAGTTCCTAGCAGTGAATGGTGATTTTTTAAATACCATAATTCGCCAAACGGGGAAAAATACAATATGTCCCCGAGACACAAGTTCCTTCTTTGAGTTTACCTCATAAGTCACCAGGTTAAATTTGCTATTTTGCCTCCTCTTGAATAGAAAGCAGAGTTGCTGTAATTAGTATTTAACTTCTTTGCAATACACCTCCGCATGCCAGGCCTATGATGTGTCTCTTCCTTTATTTCTCTCCTCACGTCTTTTGTTTCCATAGCAGGGCCTTTGAACAATAGCTAAATGGGCTATAGACTGTAACACAGTTTTCAAGGTAAAGTCAATTAAACCAATTACCTTCTTTCTTCCATGATGAAAGCAAGACACTGGCATTGAAATAGAAATTGGGGGTGATAAATGTTTATTTAGATTGTTTTTATCCCACCCTATCCCTTATTCTCAGGGTGGCTTACAAGTTCCTAACTTATTAACTGTAACATTGCCAACTAACTAAATAACTCAGCACGTAATCCTCACAACAAACCTGTGAGGTAGGTTAGGCTGAGTGATCTGTGACTGGCCTAAGGTCACCCAATGAGTTCATGGCTAAGGTGAAACTTGAACAAGGGGTCTCCTTGGCACTTGGTTACCTGGTCCAAGTACTGCACTCTTAACTACTACACCTCACTAGCTCTCATATTGGGCTTGATGTATTTTCATCGATTACAGTACAAGGAGCTGAAGATGCTATTGGAACAAAAGAGACTGTAAGCTCCTTGGGACAGGGACCTGTCTCTAGTCATGACTTGAGCTGAAATGGATACCTTTAAAACCAGGTACATCCTCAGAATTGCGGTACTTGATTTAACCTGGTAAACATGGGTCCTAATCAGTACATGGTTAGTGCCCAATGGGCTACCTCAATTTCCAATCTGCCATTTTTGGTCCCGATTTTTTCAGCTTCAATTTCTGGCACCGTTTTTCTGAATTCCTGTTCCATTTTATTCCCGTCTTCTGGTATTGATTTGATCAGTAAAACAATAAATTAGCAACTCAGCAACAGTCATTCCCAGTATTTTGGGGTAATCATCGGGTATGCAGCTCAGTACTTGGGTACCTTTCAGGCACCAGATAGACCACTAAAAAAACCATGGGCATTACCCACATCTAGCAGACATGACTGTTCACCACCAGGTACATTGGTGGTGCTATAGAAATAAATAAATAAATAAACAAACAACATGGACCCAGCCGGACCCATAAGACATCACTGACAACAGACTTTTTCACTTTGATGACAAAAGAATAGGGATTTAATCTCTAGAGTGCTGAGTGCTCCCATGAGGTGCTGGGATCTTAACTCTTAGAGACTTCTGCACCGTGCAGGATGAAGCCCTAATCTATGAATGACTAAAATGTATCAAAATGAGCTCAGGCTAAGCAAACATAATGATCGTTAGTGCAAACCTAGACAGGAGACACAAGTAGTTTTATTTAGCAAGCGCTCAAACTAAGGAAACCTGGTTTCCTAATTGGGGGTGGGAAGGGGGGACACTGTTCAATGAAAGACAATGGGATTTTTTTTATTTTATTTTTTTACTAAAAAGGAGAGTCATGTATATATGTATATGTGTATACATAAACCCTTTTTATATGTGTATGCATGTGTGTATAAATATAAGAGCAGCCATTAGCCGTGCTGAATCACACAAATAGTATTTATTAGGGGTGGGAATATTGGTATCAGATAAATCCGATACACCCGATAAAATCAGGTGTATCGGATTAATCTGATAATCCGATATTCACCGGTATCAGTATACCGGATTTTTAACATTGACCGCTTTACCGGGTTTGATAAACCATTGAAGTAAATGGTCGCAATGTAAAAAACCTGGTAATGCGGCCAATGTTAAAAATCCGGTAGGCCGATACCGGTGCGGTATCCGATATTCTCCCCGGTGTCCCATCCCTAGTATTTATACACCATTATACTAATACGTTTGTATTTATACACACCCCTTTTTGTTAAGAAATTTTGGCTTACATTTGGGCCTTCTGATCCGCCACCAGTTTTTGAGGGAAAGGTCGGGGGTGGGGGTGGGGTCGTAATTTTTGTCACCCATGGTATCTAGGAAACCAGAACCTCTAATTTTGACTGGTGCTACCACAATACAAATGTCAAACAGGAATAAAAAGGTAAGTAGTCATCACAAAGAATTAGCTGATCTGTCCTTGAGTGCATGGCCTCATCCTCATTCCCTTCCCCGTAGCTCAGTCTTTCAGTGCCTGAGGGTCGGGACTGGATCTAAAGGCCAGATCCAGACATTGGAAAGGGGTCACATTTTTTTTTTAAAAAGCCATAGGCCGGGCTGGCCCATGGGCGAGACATTCCTCACCCTTGGTCTAGAGGGAGAGGTGATGGAGGAAAAACAAGGAATCTCTAAAGGCTAGACTGTCACAGGATAAAACAAATCAAACCACAGCCAGAGCAATGGCCAGAGATAAAGAACACACGGTGGTAACCGTTAGCATTGGAGAGCAAATAGTCAGACTTGCAAGGGTGGTGGCTGAGACACTGGGTGTTTTTACACACACATTTCTCCTGCACGTTTGCTGAAACATCCTGAACTTTCTGTGGGTCTAAATCACTCACCCAGATCTTAAACATCCAGCTCTTTGAACTTCTGCATAGAACGTCTCCCAGAACTTTTATGTGTAAAAAGTTCTCCTGATAAACCGCTTTGCTCCAGGCAGCTGTGGTTGTTTGGTTTCCATGGCAGCCCCTCATGTCTACAGCTGCAGATACTTTAGGCTGTCTCAGAGTGGTGTTTGTGCGAAGGATGCATTCAGGAATTGCCTCAGGGCAGTGTTTGTGTGAAAAATGCATCCAGAACTTACTTGTGGACTTGTAAACCCAGAAGACTGAAAAATCTGGAACTTTAAGGTGTGTGTAAGAATGCCCATTGTTAACACAGTGGTTCAGTCAGGGTTGCAGCAAGACTGTGGCAGGCCTAGGTTTATGTCTCAATTACGGGTCCTCCCTCAGGGAAAAGGGTGTGTGGTCTTCCTAAGGAGTGGCCCTCCCAAAGCTCCCAACTGGCCTCTGCCTCCCCCGGCAAAGACTGTGGTGCCATTTTAAGAGTGGTCAGGGCCAGCACTCCGTTCCTGTCCCCTCTGAGAACGTCCTTCTTGGCGGGGCTCTTTGCAAGCGACTTGAGCGCTGCTATGAAATGTTCAGAACGGACAGGGACAGAGGGTCGGCCCTACTTCCTCCTCCGCCCACTCTGAACGTTTCCTAGAGTTGCTCAGGCCGACTGCAAAGGGCCCTCTCTCCCCGTTAAGAGTCCAGGGCCCGGGCTCAACCGATCCCCTTCTCTGCATGGTCGCTATCCCCCATGTCCAGGTTGGAGGAGGCACAATAGTAACACAGTCGAAGTTTCTCATAAATGCACAAATCAGGGTGGCTTCACCAACCCTGTTTCCTACACTCACCCAGCTTGGAGACTTTCTCAGTGCCAGACTGCAAGAGTAGCTTCCGGGCTTGCTGTTGCACGGGAGAGGGTCGGAACTTGGCCTTTTCTTATCTTCCAAAGGATCTTTGTCCTGCGCACAAGAGAGAACGTTCAGTCACCTCGTAACTCTGAGCTGTTTCGTTAGCACTGCTGGGTAGGAGGAACAGAGGCCAGCCTCTCCTTTAGAGCTGTTTATCATTAGACCAAACACAGGTCAGAGGTGGCTTGTTGGGGATTGCCCGTCCCTCATGGCCTTGTCCCTTCAGGAATCACCTCCATGGGGCCCTAGAAGTGGTCATGTTTTGGGCCCCTCTGGGAGGGAGTGGGGGGCCTTGTGAAGATGGGTGTTACTGCTAGGGTGGCCATACCTCCCCTTTAAAATTTATTTATTATTTATTTATTTATTTATTTATTAAACACATTTATATCCCGCCCCTCCTGCAAAAGAGGACGCTTATGAAAAATACATGGTGCAGGGTTACACTGGAACCAATACAGCCCTGCAGCATGTATTTTTCATAAGTGTCCTCTTTTAAACGGGAGGTATGGCCACCCTAGTTACTGCAGGCCCTCTAGAAGTAGAGAAAAGAGCAAGGCCTAAGGCGGTTGGCCCTGTGATAAGGCTGGCTCTGCTTATGTGCCTGATTTCCTTCCATGGGCACAAGCACAGGCAAGGGGATGTTCACTTTCCGCCTTGCCCTTCCTCCCCCCCCTGACATTTGGTGGCCCTGTCCCCTTCGGAGCTTCATAAGGGGTTTGGCCACGCCAGAAAGGGCATGGCCGCCTCAGAAAGGGCCGAGGCAAAGAGTCTGTCCCACCTTTTAGACACGGTATGTCCCCTTCAAAACATTGTGACATCACAATGGCCTACAAGGGTGGCACAAGACCTCAGAAAGAGTGTGTGAAAGCCTCTTTGTTCCACCTCACCCATGTTTCCTGGGCCCTGAAAACATTCTGCTAGTGCCTCTGCTTCTGTACAAAAGTAACATCTCAGGAGTTTGGACCCAATTTAGCTGAACCTGAAGATTCAGCCCTTAAAAGTACTATCCACAAAGCAAGAACAGCACAGG
Source organism: Sphenodon punctatus (assembly GCA_003113815.1). Lineage (NCBI taxonomy): Eukaryota > Metazoa > Chordata > Lepidosauria > Sphenodontia > Sphenodontidae > Sphenodon > Sphenodon punctatus. The sequence goes on along the minus strand of QEPC01003796.1, from coordinate 3,894,631 downwards.
CAGCCTACTATGGAAGGGTCCTTCCCTCAGCTTTGCCCAGGCTGCTGATCTTTCTGGAGGGACATTCTTTAGGGATGAGAGAGTAGTTCCTAGGCCTGAAATGAAAATTTTTGCCCGGTTTCCATCTCCGAAGGAACCAGGCACTTCATTCATTTTGATCAAAAATCAGAACACATGATCATTTTGATCGTTTGTTCTGATTTCTGATTGAAAGAATGGTTGCTGCCGTGGAACATTTTGCACATGCGGTCATTTTGGGAAAGCGCACAGCAGCGGCCACTGTATTGCCGCAAGTGCAAAACCGTCTGGTTGGAATTCGGAGTGAAAGCTTATTCTGGCTGGAATTCCAACCAAACGTTTAACAGCCATATTGATTGTGCAGAACCTTTCCGCAACATTGGAATGGCTGTTTTGAACCAGCCCTAGTGGTTCCACCTTCCTGCTCATTAGGTCCTTAGCTTCTTTGCTGAGATGGCAACATAAAGTTCCAATTATTACCCCTGCCATCTTTTAGTTATTTTAATTTATCTTAATTTATTTATTTATTAAAACGGATACTCCACCCTTCCCTGAAGGCACAGGGCAGCTTATAGAAAAAAACAACACAGATGATAAAAATACAACATAGTACAATCCCTCCTCCCTTGCTACCCCGCACGCCTGGAACTCCTTCCCTGCCCTCGTCCGCCTGGCCCCCACCCTCCACACCTTCAAGTCCCTCCTCAAAACCCACCTTTTCCGCTCTGCCCTTCCTAACTCCTGCTAATCATCCCCACCCAGGATTATCCCCCACCNCGACTTGCACCTCACCTTCAAACCCTACACTGACTCCATGGCCAAATCCTGCTGCTTCCTCCTTCACAACATTGCTAAGGCCTGCTCTTTTCTGTCTGTCTCCTCTGCCAAAACTCTCATCCATGCCCTAGTCATCTCCCACCTCAACTTATTGTAACCTCCTCCTCGCTGGCCTTCCCCGCTCTCACCTTTCTTCCCTCATTTCTGTTCAAAACTCTGCTGCCAAGATCATCTACCTAGCCCGTCGCTTTGACCATGTGCAGCCTCTCCACTACTCCCTCCACTGGCTCCCCCTTCCTGAGCGTATTCTGCACAAGCTTCTTTTCCCCTACAAAGCCCTTTACAACCTTGCTCCTCCCTGATCTCTCTCCGAACCCCTGTTTGAGCACTCAGCTCCTCTTTCATCCCCTCCCTCACCCTCCTATGCCTCTCCTGCTCCCCCAACCGCCTTCGTCCCTTCTCCCTCACTGCCTTGTACGCCTGGAACTCCCTCCCTGCCCTCGTCCGCCTTGCCCCCACCCTCCACACGTTCAAGTCCCTCCTCAAAACCCACCTCTTCCGCTCCGCCCTTCCTAACTCGGGCTAATCATCCTCACCCAGAACTATCCCCCACCTGTTAGCTGCAAACTCCCAATTTACTGCAACCAAGCCAAGAACGGGTACCTGAGTTATCACATCCTCGTGAATGTTGCATCCCTTGTCGCTTCCTCTGTTCCTCCTTCCCTGTCTCCCCTCCCCCTGTCTTTAGATTGTAAGCTCTCGGGCAGGGACTGTGTCTATTTTATTCTCTGTAAAGCACCAGGTACATCGCTGGCGCTATATAAAAGCTTATAATAATAATAATAATAATTAATCAAATCCCCTGAAAAACCCTACCCTCACCCTAAAAATTCATGCACCCCCAACCTCTATCCCCGCCTGCCAAATGCTTTCCTAAAAAGGTTAATTGCAGATATGTCAGGGAACAAACAAGAAGATTAGCCAGCGTCAGCCTTGTGTAGGAATTCCTATTTATTCTAGCACCGCTATGGGCTCCCCACCCTCCCTGCTCATCCCTCACATTAGGGGAAGTTGTTCCCACAAGTGCTTTTGGTTGGAAAGTACCTCCCAATGTGCTTTAACCTCCCCGGTGTTCCCACAAGAGGACTAAAATAGGGATAAAGTGTGTGAAAGGAGTACTTCCCTCTCCATACAAGCAGGGCTGGGAACTATTACTCGGGGGGGGGGGGGCTTGCATATTTGTACTGGAAGCAGGAGGATTACACCCCTCTCTGAGCATTCTGATGCCTCAGAAGACCTCACCACTTATAAAGGAGCTGCCTAACTGAGTCAGACCAATGGTCCATCTTAGCCCACTGTTGTCAGAACCTGACACGGCAACAGGGTTTCAAATCCAGCTCCCCAGGGCCTCCGACAGAGGCCTCACCCGGGCATGCTACCTGAGACCCTCCAGGATCCCCGGCAGAGGCCTCACCCAAGCGTGCTAACCTGAGACTCTCCAGGATCCCCAGCAGAGGCCTCACCCGGGCGTGCTACCAGAGATTCAGAATCAGAGATGCCGGGGATTGAACTTGGGACCTTATACATGCGCTCTACCACCGGAGCCATGCCCCAGCCCACATGCTTCTTTCATGTTTTCTACACAGTGTCTCGGCCTCACTGACAGCTTGTTATTCCAGCTGCCCTTCTTGACAACTCCCTGAAAATTCCCCAAGCAGGGAGATCAGGGGAATGGAAGAGCTATTTAGTCCCTGGTTTCCCCTGCTTGTAGGAACAAAGGTGCAAGGAGCCAGTAACTGCCCTGTTTAAAGTATGCTCGTGAGAGCAAACCCTAAGGTGCAATATCAACCCCTCCATCTTCCACCGACCACCATTTTGAGGAGGTGGTGTTGCTGGGGTTAACACTTTCCTTTGGGCTTCCACCCAGACAGGGTGGGGCCACCTTGGAAAGAGAGCAGTGTAAAGCGGATGTCATGTCACCTTCTGGCATCACTCTGCTCCGTATGGAGCATCATGACACTCCATAAGGGTGGAGGCACATCGGAATGGGGGCCAAAGTCCCTCACATCTATCCTAAAGCCATTGGCTTCCCTAAACAATATCTCCTTACTTTGTTTTCATTGCTTTTCTCCAGACATTCCTCATAGATGTTCAAAGCCGCTTCATCAAAGGAAGGAGGTGAAGAATTTCGACGGGTTTGGGTTTCCTGCGCAGATGCCAGATTCTGATTGGAGAGCTGAAAATGATAGCAGGATAACCATTACCATGGCAAGCCGAGGATCAGAGACTGAATTAGCTGCTGCATCATGGCAGCCACGATGCAGAGTTTTACCTCAGACTCACAGAGGTTTGAAAAAATGTAGGAGCTACACATTTCATCCTACGGACCAAGGGTGAAGTCCATCCTTATCTGAGGCTGTGGCAGGGCGATGGCGAGGGGGTACCTCCCGATAGACTCAAATTGAAACAGCTATTCCATTCTTGTGGAAATATCCACAAAAACGGAATAATTTTTTTATTTTTTGATCAGAATTCCGATTATAAAGAAATTTTGAACAGAATCCCGACCATAAAAACTGCAACCCCTCACCCCCACATGCACAAAATGGCTGCTAGGGCCATTAACAGCCAACATAGCCACTGCCTTTGTTCAAAATGGAATCCTAACTGAAACCTGTACATTTTTGCCATTTTCTGCAAAATTCTCTGGAAAAAGAGTTTTCTGTTTGTTGCGGAAAACTAGGAACCCCCAAATCTCTGTTTTTCTTTGGAAAAAAGCAAAATCTCTGTTTTTCTCTGGTTTTCCATTGCAAAGAGAAAATTAGGAACCCTACTAATCAATACAAGATTCCTTTAGGGTTTAGGCCTTTAGAGCTGCATCTAAGGCCACTTTCAGACATAGCCCCCCGTGCATATTTGGGCGGGGCTGGCGGGGGGGGGGGACACGCAGCCCGAATATGCGCAGGGATCAGCCGGTCTGACACACTCCCGCCCCCCCCCCGGTGCGACTTTGCCAGCAGAGGTGCACGGAATGCAAAGCAGGAAATCGAGCTCTGCATCCTGCGCGTCTCTGCCAGCGAAGCCGCGCAGGGGGGCCTTTCAGACCGGCTGATCACCACGCATATTTGGGCTGCACATTCCCCCCACAGCCCAAATATGCATCATGTCTGCAAGTGGCCTAAATAGGAATTTCACCCTGAGGTAACTTCTTCATTTATTAATTTTGGATGAATTAAGCCATCTAGGTTTAACGTAGTTGCTCTTCCTTTCCATGTTAAAATTTGAAACTCAGAGGCCAATTGGTAATAGACCTAATTGTTGATTTTTTATTTTTTTTTAAAGTTCTAAACAGTCACCTGAGCACAGCACCCCTGCGCTTTTGCCTCCAGGCAGTTTGTAAATATGAAGTAGACCCAGTCTTTGATCTCTTTGCTGTAGTTCAAGGCCATGGTTTTTTAAAGAGAAAAAAAAAAAGAAAGAAAAGTCCATTATTACAAGGGTAAATCACAGGGAGAATGAAAAATGGTTTCATGCACCTCCCTCCCATACATGGGTGCCAGGGCTGGGGTGGTGGCAACTGGGTGTCATTGTACCTGCCTGGCCCTGCTCTTTCTGGCAGAGGAGAGAGAGGCCGTGCCAAGTCAGAAATGAACACGGTGAAGGGACCGTCCCACTCCTTTCCAACATGCCCACACCCGTTTCCAAGCACTTCAACCACATGACACTCAGAAAGGAGGAGGGGCTATGTTAGAAAGGGGTGGAGACCCCTTTTGTCCCGCTCCTTTCTGACATGATCATGCTCTTTTCCAAGCACCGGAGTTATGACACTTGGAAAAAGGTGTGATCATGCCAGAAAAGGGTGTGACAAAAAATGCTCTCCTGGCCCTTTGCCCCCACTAACATTAAACATAAATTCTGCTAGCATGGCGCTTGTTCCTCTACAGCCTAACTCAATACTAGAGCTGAAACAAGTACCCACAAAAATGGGGATGCCTGTCGAATTTCCCATACTCATATTGACCCGCAATGCCCAGGTACTGGTTGATACCCAAATCAGTGGTTGATTCAAGTATCTGATGTCTCGGAATGTCAACTTCCAGTCCTGGAATATCAACTTCCAGTTGTGATGCTTCTGTTTTCCATCCTGATTTTTTCAGTTTCCTATTCCAATTTACTGATCAATATCCTGGGGAGGGTGGAGGGAGAAATCGGTAAATTGGTACCAGAAATTACCGATTTTTCAGGTATCCTGGTACCCAATCAGTGATCAGGTAGCCCATCGAATACCCAACACAGTACTCAAAAGTGCGAGTATTACCCATATGCACCAAATTCGGTACCCGTTTTGCCACGACTCAATACCCAATGACATCTCTTTTCATCAACTTTGGTGGATTTGGGATGGGTCATCAATAATTTTGCTGAATCTCCCTACTTTCCTGGAAGAAATGGCCCTCCCTGCTTATTTTACTCTTGGAGAGCCAAAAATTAAAACAAAGATTCATGGTTCCAGGTTTTTGAACAACAAATGGGTTAAAATGAGTCACTTCATGTTACATTTAGGACAAACCTATATTGAAATTGATGGACTCTGTCTCAACAAAGTGGCTATTAAGAAACAACAGGTGTTAGCAAATGAGACAATAGCCTCCTGGAGTCCGGGTTCGGTCCATGCAGCCACCACTCGCATGTTTAACGTGTAGACCCTAATCAACAGGAAGCTTTGCAAAGTTGCATCCAACAGCTTTTCCGGGTGGTACAGGGACTGGTCAGACTGACTTCTCTCTGCCTGGAACTAGAATCATCCAGTACTTGCTGTGACATGTTTATTGACTATTTTGCGGACAAAATTGCTCGTATCCACCATGATTTTGACACCACACTTAATGCAGTAGATATACCTGAGGCTACGAATGCCCCGTCTGATCCAGTTTTATGGGATCAGTTTCAGCAGCTATTGTCCGCTGATGCAGTGGAGATGCTGGGATCTCTGAGGGCCACGACTTGTGAACTTGACCCTTCCCTGTCCGGGCTGGTGAAAGCCAGCCAGGAGATGTTGGGGCCGTTGCTGGTGGCGGTTGTCAATGTCTCCCTTGGGGAAGGGAGGGTTGCGGGTTGCCTGAAAGAGGTTGTGGTGTGGCCCTTGCTCAAGAAACCATCTCTTGACATTGACCCTCTTGCCAGCTATCAGTCAGTCTCTAACCTTCCTTTTTTAGGGAAGGTTATTGAACGGGCAGTGACCCAGCAGCTCCAGGGGCATCTAGACCGCATCGGATTCCTTGGCCCCCTCACAGTCCGGCTTTCATCTGGGCTATGGCACTGAGACTGTGCTTGTGGCATTGGTCGATGATCTGCACCAGGAGTTGGACTGAGGGTGGTCCACCCTTTTGGTTTTGTTAGATCTTTTTGCGGCTTTTGACACAGTTGATCACGAGATGTTGGTGGCCCACCTGCGGGACCGTGCCAGAGTGGGTGGAACTGTTCTTGAATGGTTCCGCTTCTTCCTGCCGGGAACCATGGCAGGAGCAGGAGCAGTTGCAGTGGGAGCAGGCAGTGGGGGAGCCATGTTCACCGGCTTCTAGCCCATAATGAAAGTGCAGTCATATAGACGGGATGTAATGCTGGCTCCATCCCACAAAGAGGAACCAGTCAAAGAGCTTGTGATAGGGCAATGTTTGCTTCCCACGGCCGGAGGTGAAGTAGTTGTCCCAGATCTAGTTGTAGCCGTGGCCCACTGCTGGCACTGGTTTATGTCCTGGGCGTAGCCCTGCGCCATTTGGACTGAGATCTCTTGGACACTACCTCTTTCCTGTAGCACTTCACCAGGGCATATTGGACCTTTCGCTCCCCTCATGGAGCAATGAAGGCCTTGGTCTATTCCCCGGTCCATGGTATGCAGTGTTGGCGGGTGGATTTTTAGGCAGAGAGCGACTGTGATTGTGCAGTGGTGGTAATGGTGCTAGCTGTTGCCTGACTGTCGGATTAAGCCATGGCCCTGGCGATGGTAATCTTCATTGTTATGGAGAATGCAACAGCTGGGAAAGAGCAAACACTAGGCATGTACTGCCAACCAGGAAGAGTTGGGAGAACGCATGTTTGAAAATGGCGCAGTGAGCTTTTAAGACAGATGTTACATGCATGTAAGTGGGAGCGAGAGTGGAGAGAGTGGTCAGAAGTGGTTGCTCCTCAGGATACACTAGTCTTTTCACCCAAGACTCTATGATGCTGGCAGACCTGTATGCACAGAGGCTGCTCACAATCTAATTGATGGGACGTGGACACATGGGCGCAAATTAACCCACGTTCGCCTGCACAGTGGGCTACACTTGCTCTGGGACCCCGATGTGTGTGGAGGCTGCGTGTCCGGTGGGTGTTGGCCATGTAGCCAGTGGGGACAAGCACCTACTAAACAGGCAGGCACTCACCTGGTGTGGGCTACTATCTCGTTTATTAACACCCAATACCTCAATTGAACGCAGAGAATGTCATGCTTGAATGGAAAATGTGGATTTTTTCCCCCTCCTCTCTGGGCTTAGCTTTCTTCCCTTGTCACAGTCATGCATAAGACACCGAACATAGATAGCATCCCCATTGAGGTACAAAGTGGATGTAGCGATGTCATGTTGAAGGAAAAAGGAAAGGAGCAGAACCGTCACAAAAGAGGGCTTCCTTCCCTAGCTGGATTTCCTTTGGCTTCTCAAGGAACATAGACTTCTGCTCTGTCGTGTCGTCTCATGTAAAGAGGCGGGCAGGGTTAATGTGTCTCAAGGTCATCCATTGATGCCAAGGTCATCCAGGGCAGGACTGATCAGATGACCCTTGAGGGCCCTCCTAATTCTTCAGTTCTATCTCTAGGGATGCTAGGATGTCATGTTCATCCTTTGTATTACTACTCCGAATACTCAGTTCCTTTGATATGCATTTCCCTTCACCTGGAAATGCTGTTTCCTACCAACTTACAGCCCCAATATTTGCATACCGTACTCCTTTATCTGCATTTACAACAATGTTTTTTGACAGTGTCATTTTAAATGTGTGCCATCTATGCTTTTTCACCCAAGCCGCCCTCCCTAATTATTCTGTCCTATTCACTCCCAACGCAATCACTGCCTTCTCTCATAATTACCCATTCTGCATTTACTCAATCTATGGTCCTTTTTAAAGGGACACCCCCCCCCATGTGTGTTGGTGGGGCGTCTGTGTGATTACCGCGGCGAGTGCGGGGGAGATGGGGAGGCGTCCGTGGGAATGTGTGTGCACTCCCACGCTCCCCCCACCTCCACCCATCGCCCACGCACGGAGCAACAGGTGCCAGTGCCGGATGCTCCATGTGTGGAGATGGGTAGGTGTTCATGGGAATGCACCCCCACGCACTGCCCACCTGCTGTGCTGCCCACCCCGCACAACGGCCCGTTTGAAAAGGGCCTAAAGTTCTGACTTGTTACATGCCCGAGGAAGGGCCTTGTGTGGCCCAAAGGCTTGCATAATCTCAGCCACTAGTTGGCCCAATAAGAGATCACCTGAACTACTTTGTCTCCAGGGGGATCATATGTAATCCTGGATTCTACCAGGAGGGCAAGGCTGCCCAGGAGGATGAAGCACCTCTGGGTGCTAGAGTACACACTTATTTTTCCCCAAGGCTGCTTAAGCCCCAGAGCATCCATACCGTTGTCACGCATGGTCTCCGCATTTCACCCTGCAGGGGAAATGGTTTTATTTATTGAGGCATTTGGCAGGGGAGATGGGTGGGGGGAGTGATATGTTTTTATCATTTTATGGTTTTATAATTGTTTTTATGTTGTTGTAAGCCGTTCCGAGCTGCCTGTGGCAGGAGGGGCGGGATATTAAGTCTTTTAATAAAATAATACAAAATAAAAATAAAATGTATTTGTTTTGTTTATTTATTTAGTCACCCTGAGCCATCTGGGAAGGGTGGGGTAGAAATAAAATAAAATAAATAAAAATAAATGTATTTGTTTATTTAGCGCCAGTACAATCAATAGTGATAAGACAGGTCCCTGCCCTAAGGGGCTTCCTCACTTCCAGTTGTCCATCCACTCTAAGAAGGGGCTACACCAGGGGTACTCAAACTTGTGCAGCTAAAATGGGTAGCGTTTTAGGGGATGATATTTAACTCTTTCTTTCTTAGGAATTTTTAAAATTTAAATGTTAGGGGACTTTCTTTATATGTTTTGTTGGTTTTTTTTTTTAAATTTTGGGTTGGCTGTTGTCAACCTGAATGACATTTGTCATGGTGTTCCAGCAACTGAATGTTTGCAATTTTGATTATTTCCCTCAGTTTTTATTTTGTGTTTCATTTTTGGCCTCGTGTCTGGTCCATTTTCATTTGAGTTTGTGTTTTTGGTATTTTGCACTTTCATCACTTCTGCATTTTTAATTTGTGTGTGTGTGATATCTTCCGTACATTGCACGCCCAATCAGAAAAGGACCCCTTGTCACCTTACCTTTGACCTTCCTAGTCTTCCTCCTTGTCCTGTTCCTCTCTCTTCTATTTTTTTGGAAATTCCCCCTTGCTCAGAGAGGTGGCAGCTGTGTTCTTTCTTATCCCTGCCCCCAGTACTTTCCATGTCCTCACCTCCCTCCAATCTGAGAACCACGGAGATAAAATTTCCTCTCTCTCAGTGGACCCCAGGATTTTGACGTTAACCTCCCACCCCCACCCTTTCTCCGCAGACGGAGAAATAAACTTTGAACATACCAATCCTTCCCAATGAGGTAGTAATCCCTGTTCTCTGTTTTGATGGACATCACTTCTTCAGGAAAGCATTTAAACATCTTCCTTACTGCAGCCATTTTCTCATGGTTACTTATGCCAATCTCTATATTTGAAATCCTGGAAATCACATAACAGAAATATATGAAAGACCATCACACGCGGAGCATTTAGGGATTATTGGTTAATGGAAAGAATTCTGGGCTTGTTAGACTTCTATCCTATTTCTTAAGTATGTAAACTGCCTTCAAGATGGGAAATGACAATACCCCTTTTACAGTAAAATCTTATTGAAACTTTATTTTAAAATTAAAGTTTTATGATAGCAGCATCCTAAGGGGAAAGAAAGAGGTAAACACGCATTTGGAATGCATTCTTGGGAAGAAAAATACAACTTTGTGGGTAGAATAAGAGTGTCTTTATTAGAAACACTTTTTATTTGGCCAAACTGGAAAGTTTTATTTTAAAAAGTAAACAAACCCTTAAAGACATCTCAGTATGTGGCCTTCTGATTTAAGAAACATAACAGGGACTGTATTAATAAAAGCTTAAGAACTGCCAAACTGTGTCAGACCAACTGACCAGATGTCTGTCATGCCCTAGTTTGTATCTGACAATGACCAGATACGTCAGAAGTAGTATGCAAGTAACAGGGCAAGTGTGCAAGAAATGGTCCGATATGGGCAATAAGAATTCCGCATTCTGTCTCTGACACTGAATTTTGCATATGAATTCCGCATTCTGTCTTTGACACTGGCCAGCCTCAGGGGAGTATGAAGCAGGCTACAAGGGAGTAATCATTTCCTTCCATCCTCCCCCAGCTTCCAACTGTCAAGGGCCTGTGTACCCCTGACCAACCCAACTAGTAGTCCTTAATGGACCTGGCTTTCAAAAATTCATCTAGTTCCCTTCTGAAGCCTGCTACGTTACTGGTCTGGACAAAATCCTCCGGCAAGGAGTTCCACAACTTTATTGTATGTTGAGTGAAAAAGTACTTCCTTTTATTTGTTTTAAATCTGCTCCCTGCTAACTTCATGGAGTGACCCCTCTATTGTTCTATTGTTTTTAGAAACGGTAACTAAACAGAAACTCCCTATTTATCCGTTTCGCACTGTAGCAGGGCAAGTGAGCACCAGCAAGAAAATAACAGGTGCAAACAGTAGAAGAAAATCATGCCATGGGACTAAAAAGGGTGCAGGGGGTTTCAGAATGTAGGATAGTGCTACAGACCAATCAGGCATTAAAGCCCAGAGCTTTATGTGTATTTAGGATAAAGGCTTCAGTCTGTGTGGTGAAACAATGGAATAAGGAGCTCTAGACCTGGGCTCTCCATGGCAGCTGAGGAAAGAAAGAAGCCTAGCCATGTGGACAGATAGTCACAGGGCTTCTTAGCTCTTGGCCCACGCTGGCATCTTAGAGATCCTTTAGGAGTGAAGGCCAGCTTCATCATAAGATCAAGCAGGCGGCTCAAGACTCACAGGTGGGAGCAACCTTTACCAGGAGGGCCTTCATAGACTGTATGGGCAAAGTTTGGTCACTGCATGTGCAGGACATGTCTTGATACACCGTTGGTGGAATGGGCTGGCTGTAGGGGAGGTGGAGGCCAGATTCAAAGGTGCCCTATGTGCATATGACTTACCCCAGGATTGGGTCTGGACTGTAAAGTTTTGGAACTGTAACTTCTCAGTGTCACAGAGCTATTGAGCTAGATTCCCCATAAGATATATCCAGGACCTGCACAAGAAAGGACCACACTCTGCCACATTAGACTGGTGGAGAATGTAGGCAGAACAGTCACCCCTGATACAAGGAGACAGAAGGGAAACCCTGAGCAGTTCGAGGGGGAGCGCTGGGACAATGTGGATCATGTGCTGCAAAGAGACTTCCAGCGCTTCAGGGAGCAGCTGTGGCTGGTGGTGCAGAGGCAGTTGGAGAGAGCTGGAGAGAAGCCTGTCTCTACTCCTCCAGGAAGTTGCCTTTGTGATCTGGGGCCTGAATAGCTCCATGGCTATCTGTCTGCGTGGCTAGGCTTCTTTCCTCAGCTGCCGTGGAGAGCCCAGCTCTAGAGCTCTTATTCCCTCATTCCTCCCTCCACAGACTGAAGACTTTATCCTTACATACCAATATGACTCTGGGCTTTTACATCGGATTGATCCTCAATGCTATCCCTACATTCTGATAGCGCCGGTACCCTTTTTAGCCCCAGCCTATGGCATGATCCTCTTCTACTGTTTGCACCTGTTATTTTCTTGATGGCGATAACTTACCCTGCTGCACACACCATTCATTATCTTGTAAAGTTCTATCATGTCCCGCTCTCAGTCGTCTCTTCTCTAAGCTGAAGAGCCCTAACCTATCGAGCCTTTCTTCATAGGAAAGCTGCTCTAAGCCTTGGAAAAATTATTTATTTTTGCCCTTCTTTGCACCTTTTCCAGTTCCGCTATGTCTTTTTTGAGATGGGGTAACCAGAACTGGGCAAAGTATTCAAGGTTTGGTCACACCACAGATTTATATAGTGGCATTATGCTATTTTCCATTTGTTATCTATCTCTTTCTTAATTATCCCTAATATGCAATTAGCCTTTTTGACTGCTGCTGCACATTGAACTAACAGCGTCAGTGATCTATCCACAATGGGTGTTTTCAAATGAGCAAGGGGGTGGGGGGCTGTGTCCATACACTCCCCCTGCCAGGGGAAGGGGAAGTGCGTCAGGCTGGTCTTTACAAGTGGCACGTCCTGGGCATGAGTGTTGGGGAACCCAGGCTCCACACAGTGTTCCCAGCCACTTCTTGTGACTTGCAAATGCTGCTTCCCCTGCCCACAGGGCCTCCGAGTGGCAGAGCTGTCTGTTGGCATGGGACTCTGCGGCTTCCTGTTGCCATTTGGTTTGTCCTGCACGTAGAACTCTGGATTTCCCGGCACGTCTCTGTGCGTGGCCATGAATGGCTGCTCTGTGGCTCACAGGAGCGCGCATCTGGCTGCTCCACCTTCAGACGGGAGGTTAGATCTGTGGCTCGGCTCCTGGGTGGCCGTGCGGGGTAGCATCTCATTTGAAAACACCCACTGACTCCAAGGTCTTTTTCCTGTGTAGTAACACCTAAGTCAGATCCTATTCCCTATCATTCATTCCCAACTCCCTCCAGTCAGTAATTTTATCCTATGGTCAGTTTGGCTAATAGCCACGGATGGACCTCTCTTCTATTAACTAAACTAATATTTTTTTTAATGAACCTGGGCATTCCATGGCAAATAAATAAAAACATCATTTCCTCCAAATCCCTCAGAAAACCATACCTTTTCCATCAAGCTTTCCGAGCTAGCGCCTCATCTCCACACATTGCTTCTCCTTATGCCATCTTATCCATCAGGAGCTCCCCCCTCCCTTTGTAACTATGCTAAATACTTGTGGCTTCCACTTCTCAACTTTATGAATGTCTCCCGTGACTCCTTTTCCTTGTCCATTCTAGTTTGTAAACCCCTTGGGGCAGAGACCTCTCTCTAATCATGACTCTTCAGCACTAGCCACATTGCTGGTGCTATATCAATAATCAACAACTAACAACAACCAGGTGTTTATCAACAGCAACAAAGATGGAAGAATCTGGCCTTTTGAGCAACAGGGCATCTATAACATGGACAAGGTGATGCAGGTGGACCAGGGGGAACCATGAGCTCTGCTCCTTGGTGCATCTGGATCTGGTGCATCTGGAAGAAGGTTTGGAGACCCCATTCCGTCTTCTGCACCAGGGCCCATTCCTACCTAGCTCTGCCTTTGCTTTTGTGTGTGTGTGAGAGTGCCTGATGGTTTTCCATAGAGAAGATAAGGCACTAATTACTCCAGTTGGCAGAAGCCTGTGTTTAAGAGAGCTCAGCAGTGATCAGGATTCTAATGGCTTCTGTGATTTTTATCAGGATTGTATCTGTCACCTACGTACATTATTTACATTCTTAGTCACCCCCTCCCCCAATCGAACAATGTAACTCCCTAAGAAGTTGATCCAAAAGCCCAATGACTTTCATGAGAGGTTTCCTTGGGCTTCAATGGGTTTTGGATGAGGCCTCAAATTAGCAATACAAGAGTCTGTCTTTCCAGTGCAATGATGTTTCAGGTTGCTGGTGTGTGGATTAAAAAAAGTTGGAGATGTTAGGTACATACTGGTCAGTCTCAATGGAACCCTTTGGACTCTGGCCTTTGGCTTTAAGATACTTCAGGACGTAGCCACTCTTGCTGGATTTGGTCAGGATGAAATATCGCCTTTTCCAGGAACTCTGCAGCAAAGAAAAGTTGTTTGCACCTCAGGGGATCTCAGCAGGTCAGAAGTAACAGATTTCCATTAGGGTGTTGCTGAGGTGCTATTAGTCCGTTCTATTGTACTAACCTGGCTAGTGAAAAGATTCGGAGGGGGTGATTTGATGAAGTAACCATGCATGCAGACCTCAACTTCCTGTTGAAATGTGAAGTTTCCTATCAAAGAGAAATTAATGGCACCATTACTCAGTCTGTCTCCATCTAGCCGTTTCACATTTCCTTACATGAGAAATTGTTGTCAAGCACTGGGCGTCTGTATTTCTGGCCATGAAGCATGTTCAGATCACTACCGACAAGCTTGAGAGGGTTCAGAAAACTGCAAAGAGGAGAAAAGGGATGGAGGGAAAGATTTATGAGAGAGAGAAAGAATTGGGAACAGTTAGCCTAGGAAAAAGAAGATGGAGGACAGAGGAACTAGAGCTGGACTGAGCAGTAAATTCATTATCTGCAGCTAATGTCCGCCATTCTTGAGAGTTTAATGGTTATCCAGCTGTAAACCGATTACCACAACAGCTAATTGACAAACCAAATTACTGGGCAATACCACAATGGTTAATAGGCATATTACTGTTTTACCATTGCAGCATAACCAAATGTTACTGTTATTAGTCTGCAACTGGGTCCAGAGTGGAATGGGGAGGGAGTAAACAGGGAAAGATTCATGGGCCAATGGTAAGCAATACAGTAAATGGTGCCCTGCTGTATTACGTGGTAACGTGGTAAATTGGTAAGATGGCTAAGAACATAAGAAGTGCCACACTGGGTCAGATCAATGGTCCATCTAACCCAGCATCCTGTCTCTAACAGTGGCCAATCACGGTGGCTTGGGAGAAGCACCCAACAGGTCACAATGGGGGATCCATTCCATGTTGTTTTCCCCCAGCTCCCGTCATGTTCCCTGACCCTGTCTGGCTAATAGCTGCTAATGGACCTATCTTCCAGAAACTTGTCCAAACCTCTTTTAAACTCAGCTATAGTACTGGCCTTTACCACAGCCTCTGGCAGTAGTTTCTGCCAGAGGCTGAAATATTTTCTTTTATTTGTTTTAATCTTGCCACCCATGAGTTTCATGGAGTGTCCCCTAGTTCTAGCACTAGCTGAGAGGGTAAATAACTGCTCCTTGTTTATTAGTTCCACACCACTCATGATTTTATCGTATCTCCTCTCAGTCGTCTCTTCTACAAGCGGAAGAGCCCCAACCTACCAAGCCTCTCCTCATACAGGAGCCCTTCCATGCCCTTGATCATTTTTGTTTCCCTTCTCTGTACCTTTTCTAGCTCAGCTATGTCTTTTTTGAGATGGGGCAACCGACTAGAACTGCACACAATATTCGAGGTGCGGTCGTACCATTGATTTGTATAGAGGCATTATGACCTCTGCAGTTTTATTCTCTATGCCCTTCCGAATCATTCCTAACATTCTGTTTGCTTTTTCGACTGTTGCTGTGCACTGCGCTGTGGATTTCATTGTATTGTCCACAACCACCCCCAGATCCTTTTCCTGAGTAGTAACTCCTAGCTTAGTACCCAGCATTGTGTATGCATAGTTTGGATTATTTTTCCCTACGTGCATCACTTTGCACTTATCCACATTAAATCTCCTTTTCCATTTAGATACCCAGGCACCCAGTGTCGAAAGATCCTGTTGCAGTTCCTCACAGTCTGCTTGTGTTTTAACTACCTTGAATAACTTTCCTCCTCACTCGTAACACCCTTTCCCAGATCATTAATGAATACACTAAACAGCATCTGTCCCAATACAGATCCCTGAGGCACACCACTTTTTACATCTCTCCATTGTGAAAACTGACCATTTAGTCCTACCCTTTGCTTTCTA
>QEPC01003796.1:3816077-3844778 GCA_003113815.1 Sphenodon punctatus | reverse complement strand
GGGTGGGGAGGGGGGATGGGCGTGGGTGAGGATAAGGGGTAGGTTGGCTGGAGAAAGGCTGCTGGTGAAGGAAGAGGGAGGAGGGGGTGCGTGAGAAAGGCTAGAAGGAGGGAGGTGATAGAGGGCGAGGAGGCAAGGGAGGTATAGGGAGGCATCATAGGTGTTACCAGTTCCGGTATCGGGGGGAAGCCAGGCCTGCAGGAGCCGTGTGAGCGCGGGCGTGCTGTCCCACGGCAATGGGCGGCGGTGGCTGTGTAGCGTGGGCGCTGTCAGGGGGGTGGCTCCTCGCTGTCCTCGCTCCGGCCTCACAACGGCCACAAAACGGCCAGCGCCCTTTTGTCGACGCCCTTCGCGCTGGGGCGGGCGGGCAGCTTTGGCCTGTGGCTTGGGCTGAGCCCTCCCAGGGGGTGGAGCCTCGCTCACCTGCAGGGGATGAGCCCTGCTGCTATGGCTCAATTAACGTGTGTGTCAGGGTTTGGGCCTGTTCCCTGTCCTTTGGGGTCCTGTGGCTGTGCTTTGTCTTACCGTGCTACCAGCTGTTTCCCCAATTCTGCCTATTGCTCTGTGGACCGCTCTGCCATGCCTTGCTAACTGCACCTGGCTTCTGGTGTAGCCCGTAGCCCCGCCCGCTGATTCCTGATTGGCTTCCAGTGGGCATAAAGCCTGATGGGAACACCAGGATGGTGGTGGCACAGTTATTACCCTTCTAGTTCCTCCTGCCTAGCCATGCCAGGAGCCCTGGAGGGACAGTCGAGCTCGAGTTCCTGTGTGGCTCTTCTGCTTTGGTTAAGTTACGCTCCCGTTGTCTTTCCATTGCTTCCTCAGCCCCTTTGCAGTCCGGTGTCCCTTTGCAGCTTGCATTCCTTCGTCTTACCTCTCTCCACGCTCTGCTGGCTACACTCCTCCTTCACTTTTGAGCCTGTCCCCTGCTGCCTCACGCTAAGTCTAGTGTCCCTCTGCTGACTACACTCTCCCTTCCCGTTAGAGCCCGTTCCTGCCAAGCCTTGCTAAATACAACCCGTTTCTGCCTGGTCTCAGACTCTCTCCCAGCTCCTTGGTTGCACTCCCTCACTCTCTTCAAGACCTGCCTCTCTCTGCCTCTTGCTAGTCACATGCCTCTGTCCCATAGAGCATCTCTCTTCTCAAGCCCTGCTCGCGCCACTCCTCTTTCTGTGGACTCTTTCCTCACGTTTGACTTCGCCTTGCATTCCTGTCTGATAATAGGGTGCTTGTCCCAGATTCCTGGAACTCACCTGCGGGTCTCTTTCCTCTCTAGTCCGAGTTACTCCATCCCACCTGGGACCACTAAGGTCTTTTGATGATTTTGGCATCACCCGGTAAGGGCTAGGCCCATTTTCAGTCTTGAGGGGCTGCCACCTAGACCTGCTGAGGTCTCTGACAGTGTGCTAGCCAACTCCAATATGCTCTTCCTCCAAAGAGCATGCTGAGTCAGAGATACTGTGGAAGTGGGGAAGGGGAGGGAAAGCAGGGGAATGAACCTCCTACCCCTTGAATCCTAGCCACAAACCCCAAACCCCCACCCACCCTGAAGTAAGGAAGGGGGGGAGATAAAAAGAAATAAAAGAAAACTAAAGACGAAAGGCCCAAATGCAGGCTCTATCGCAGACAGATCCTGCAACCCAACACCTTAGAAAACAGGACAGGACTTGGAGACTCCTGGTGGGGTATGCCCTTCTCACAGGTAGGCTGGCTGTCAATCTTTTTAGGTTCTGCCTTCTGCTTTGTGGGGAGGGACAAAACCAAACAGTCAGACTGTCCACCTGGGGAGAAAGTGAAAACGGCGAGTGCTGAACTCAAACCGTGACCCTTGTCTAAAGCTAGGGAAAAGGTTGAGGTAAACTACAACTTCTTTTCCTATTGAAGGATAATGCGAGTAAGATCACAGAGTCTCTTCTGAAAACAGCCTTTGAACAGTCATTGATTTTCCACACACGCAGATGAAACAAAACACAAGTATAAAATAGTCATGGAAAATTGAAAAATATGATCTTTACTGATTTTATAGTCAATTCTCCCCCCCCCCCCAAATAATCATTTTAATGTAATTCACATACATGTCATTTGAGATGGGCCTTGTTTTGTCATAAAAAATAGGAAGAAAATATATTTAAAGCTACAGATTTGATAGGCTGGTACTAATAATTATATACAGACTTTTAGAAGCTTGCAATACAAGGAACCCAACTGTGCCATTTTATTGCTTAGAAAAACTAAGAAGATTTCACCTCTTGATCAACCACACTATTTCTGGGTAGTTACTGAAAGTAAATATTAAAAAAAAAAAAAAATGAGAGAGAAAACAGTTCTGATACCTGATGAAAATGACTTACTAATTCCAGATAGACTACAGACAGAAACTACCCAAATAATTATTTGCCTTATTTTCCCATCCATTCAACAATATGCAAAAAAAAAAAGTGAAATCACTCTCTTTCTCAAAATTCTTACTTAATAACAAGCAAACACTCTATTCCGCACACCTTGCAACTAGTAAATGGTCAGTTAATTCACTGCCCAGGTGACTTTGACTTTTAAGTACAGATTGCAAGTAAATCTCCTCACTCTTGCTGTTTTGGGGCACGTGTGAATAGACAACCAAATGTAATAACTTCTGTCAGTGGGATGAGAATGAATTTGCTATATTTAGACTACATTTTGATTTAAGCTAATTGACTCTAGGTGCTATACTGATTTTGAATAGTATTCCTGCATTTTTATTGATTTTCCTCCCCAAGATCTTGGGGAGGAAGCCACTTGACCCAGAGGAGCCCCACTGAAGTTGTCTGGGCTTCAATGGGGCTGTTACAGAGCAAGTGGTTTGTGGACAATTAAGTAAATTCCAATAACTTGAAATTAATTATTTGAGTTTAAAAGGCTGAGGTTTGTGTGCATGGTCAACATTTTGGAGCTAGATTTTTGTCACAAGGACATAGTCCCTAGTACAACATGGTGGAGAACTGGACCAGCTCAGGGGCATCTGAAGGAAACATATTTGGCTCTGAGGGGGTAGTGATTCATTGCAAGAGTGTCTCAGAATTTTATTTCGCTAGAATTTAATACAGCAACTGTGGGTAAAAAAAAAAAAAAGATGAGACTTTGACCTACTGTGACCCACCTCATGTGCATGCAGACGCTGCTAGATGTTGGCCTAGGGTTGCCCCGGACTATGTTGGTGGCTAGCTCATGCTGTCACAGCGTGGGCTAAGACCTGTCCAGCCAGGCCAAAATGGGTAGTGGGCTAGCATACCGGCCTGGGGGCAACCATGACCGGCGGCTGTCATTGACTGCTCATCATGGCAGGGGGTGGGGGTGCTGGGAGCGGGGTGGGGCTGCCTGCATGTCTGTTGTGTCCCCCGAGCCATGCAGGTGGCAGGACGGCCCCCCTGCCACGGACATTTCACATCAGTGTTCTGACCCAACCCAGATCGCCTGCCATTTTCTACCCTGCGGTGGCTCGGGGAGGAGTCCCGCCAGCCAGCTGCACATCTGTTTTTACCCTGTGTTTGCTGCTTTCTGGGACATTTTTACTTCTCCCGGGTAACAAACAAAATCCATTTGTTTGTAACTCTTGGACTGTAAAGTACGACACACCTTTGCTGCCCAAATGTTTAGCTCTGAACCAAGTGCATGAGAAATAATGCACTCGACAGAAATAATGCTTGGTGATCAAGAATCTGGAAGTCAGAGGACAGTACGGTTTCCATCTTGGGGCAAAAAGAAACTGCTCAAATATTCCCTGAGCTACAAGAACAATTTTTCCAAAGGAGGTAGTTTCAGGAGATCTGCATGTAGACTTCAAAAATGTAGTAAACAATCCCCAGAGAGGTTTCCGTTGAAGGCTGGTTTGAAAGGGATACTGTCAACAAATTTAGGCTCAAATTCTGCCCAAATTCAATTTGCTTCAGGGAATGGTCCTCTGCTGCTAAATGTTAATCAATGTTTTTAAATTCTCCATTTAATCACTGGGAAGTTAAGCAGCAAAAAATTAAACCAAAACACGGTGCTGTACTTTAACCTCAGTAAAATTTACCCTTGCCTTGTAAGGCATTTAACTAGCAAATGAAGGTCCCAAGAGCTACATCCATTTCTGCTGATATACCAACTCGCACCAGCAGATTATTATATATATAAATATATATTTTTAAAAAGCAATGTAATCGGAAGTGACTAAATTAAGTGAAAAAAAGTTTTGTTTCCCAGCCGTCCATGAAATTCAAACAAAGAAAGGAAGAATTCAGACAAAGGCAGACTTGACAGCATCCCTTTCAGAGTGTAAATTAAGGAGGGAAGACAGCATGTAGCAGTGTCTTTACTGACAGGCAGGAAGGACCAGACCTGTGTTTAATGGAGTGATGCCAATTTACACCAGCTAAAGCTCTGGTCTAAACTGGTTTTCTGCTCCAGGAAGTTTTGACTAGGACTCAGCAACAGGCTCCCCAATTTCACAAGCAGAAGCAGCAATTACAATTCCATTTCTTCTATTCAGTGGGATGTGCACAGACCATAGATTTTCATCTCCCTTTAAATAAAAATAATTTTAACAGTGCCCGGCATTGCTGGTATGAATACGCTTTCAAAAGTAAAGTTCCTTAGTGAGCATGGAGACCACACAAGGAATCTGCTTCTTCTCACTGTAGCAGGGATCATCAGACTGGGATTCAAAACTGGTGGCCACCAAGAAGTTGACCCTGGTAAGAATCTGCATGATCTCAAGCTGTTTCCCCTGCTCACTTAGTACAGAGCACAGGGACTGGACAAACCAAGAGCCTTTCCCTGGGTTCCTCCAGGAATAATAGCCTGTAAGTGGAAAGAGGATAAAAAAACACAAACAATCAGGAGATGTATTGTGGAGGGACAGAGTGGAAAGCATTCACTTATTTACTCACTACTGAAGCAATTGTGCACAGAACAGATGCTCCTAATTCTTAGCATTTAAATATCACACAATAAGTGCAGCCCTCAAGCTGTTTAACACTGGCACTTATCTCCAGTACATATATCCCAGTTACATTAATGGGATTCATACTGGTGTTTAAAACATAGTGCTAGGACTAGATGGCTTGAGGATCACACTCTCTCACAACACTGTGCAAGAATTAATTTTTAAAACCTCACAGTATCCTCTGAAGATTTTTCAGCGGGGAAACTGGGCCACAGGAAGATAAACAGCTTGCCAAAGGCTAAACATTCACTAAAACTAAGCCAGAATCCAGGGGTTATTCGCTCCAAACCACATGCTATGCTGCCAAGACCGTGGCTTCTTTTCAAAGAACAGTCAGCCGGTATTTGAGACAACTTATTTCTATTCCTTGAGAGAAGACTTTGGGCCACAATTTTATTCAAAATGTTATATTCTTATATATAAAGCACAATTTAAAATAACCTCTCACTTCATATAGAAGGCTGTCAATTATTTTTTTTAAATTGCCACTGTACTAACAAATAAAATATATTTTTTCTTTAACAATGTTTACTTTTAATTTAGAAAGGAGAAGAGCAGGAGAGAAACCTATGAAGTGGAGGTGAGCAACCTTATCCCTGCCAGGGGCCACTTTAAAAATGAGTACTTTAAAAATGCTCCATTTACCACCTGCTGTTATGCTGGGAGCCTCCGTGGGTGTCCTGCCGGCTGCCGCTGTTGCTCTCTCCATGTCGGGATTCCCCTCTCTTCCTTCGGGGAGGAGGGGGTATGTGAGTGTGTGCGTGGGGGGGGGGGGGATGGAGGGGATATTGACCTGAGACCTGTGCCCCTCCCCCCTGCTCCCACCATCGCTACCGGAAATGATCAGGAACAAGCATATAAGAGACACTGCCTGTGACTGTACTGCAGGCCGCGGAGCTGCAGGCCGCGAGCCGAAGGACCGCGGCCAAAGGGTGCGGCCCTTTGGGGCCAGTTGGGGATGGAGGGGCTTGAGGTTTGTGATTAGGTGGGAGGGAGTTTTTGGGGTATGTCTCTTATTAAATGAGAGGTTGCCTTGGGAATTGTTGAACTGTAAATTGTGGGGATGTGTTTGACTTATTTAGTGTTCAGGGGGTCTGCCTTGGCCGGTTGTGAGGCTAAGGTGGGCTTTTTTGATAGGGTTTGTATTATGTAGAGGGTGGGGTTACTTTACTGATGAGGAAGTAGAGGTGGCTGACTCCCCCCCGGTGAGAGAGGGATTAGGTCAGCTGAATACCCTGTGGCAGCAGGTTATAGACAGGTTGAATGATGGGACCATTTGCCTGGTGTGTAGGCATTTGCCTGGTGTGTAGGCATTGGTCAAAGGAGGTATCCGTTGGGTGGGTGTTATATTATTGCTTACGCTGGGTCCCCTGCTTGGGATAGAAATCCCAGTAATGTATTTATGGTGTGTGAGCCGCCTCGAGTCTTTTGAGAGAGTGCGGGATATAAATTAAATTGTTATGTTATCTTAGTACAAGATAAGAGAGCTGCACAGACGTTGAGAGTTGGGGTATTTAAAGGCCCTTTTCACACAGGAACTCCAACACGGATAAAACGGGTGTTACATTTTGTTATACATGTTGCAGTGCACCCTAGAGTACACCTGCAGCCCTGCAGCATGTATAATAAAAATGTAACACCCATTTTATCAGTGTTGGAGTGTCTGTGTGAAAAGGGCCAAAGAGTGCACTCAGAAAGAGAAGGGTTCCGGTCACAAGTCTATGCCACTGATCTGTGGTCCCCTATCCTTGTGTGCATGTTTTCAGCTCTGCTCCCTTAACCCTATGGCTCAGTCTTTCAGTGTTTGGGGGTAGGAACTGGATCATGGGGAAGGTCCAGGAACTTCTTGTTTGACAGCCTCAGAGAAGAAAAAAACCGTCTTCTGTCATCCAGCACTTCGCGAACAACAGACAGAGTCCGCCACCCGAGAGAGGAATGTAATCTCAAGAGGAAGTTAGCAGCAGGTTTACTGAGAATTAGCAGGCCATGACGATCATAAAGAACCTTAGCAAAATATATTGAAGAAGAGGTCGACAAGAAGCAATGCTCTTCTTGATCAAACACCAGCCGGCCCTCGATTTCAGGAATCCGGATTATGGCATTTAAATACAAATTGTCTGCCAACTTGACGGCTTGATTAAATGCTGGTTTACGAGAATGGTTTGACTTGTATGTTAAACTTTAGGAATTCAAAATGGGCCACATAAAAACTAGACAGGGGCCACCTCAGATATAAAGTTATGAATGTTACAAAGAAAACCAGTTGGGAATTTCTATTTAGAAAGGAGGGGAGGGGGAAAAGGTGCCTTTTCCACAAAGTATTGTCATGTACTGGGATACTTGTTCTTGGGTAAACTATTGTTTCAAAAACTTTTTTTCAAAATGTAACATGTAATTTGGGAATGTTGACTCAGAGTGTTTTTTATAGCTCATGTAGGCTTCCCAGCACAGGTTTTATAGTTAATACGAAGCCTATGTGGCTCAGGATGGAGATAAATTCTCTGTAGACAGCATTTGTTGATTAAAACTGATGTTAGTCAACAAAAGCAAGAACTTGGTATATAAACCAGCCATTGTATTGATCTTAGCCTAAAATTAAAGCTAGCAAAAACTGGAGCTTCCCTCCTCAGCTCTGGCTTACGGTACTTATTAACTTAGCCAGCTAGCAAAGTCAGCTTGAAGTGGCTTAATTCAGAAAATGCTTCCAAGCTCAAAAATTGGGCATAAAACATGGAGATTCAGAAGCTCTTTGGATTTCTGAAGTTTTCTCACACAGGCAGACTGGGACTGGCATCTAGTCAATACGAAACACTGACCCAGAAATGGAAGCATATCTTTTTCTTTAAGGTTTTGACTTAAACAACAATCATTGCTTACGTTTAGTCTAATGAATGTCTTTTGTATCATACTGTTCAATTTGTTACTGAACTTGTTCTCCTTTTGAACCATTTGATGCTTCTTTTTAAATTCAAGTAAACGGATATGCTTTTTATATATTCTTTTGCCTCGTGTTCTTATAAATATATTGTCATTACTTTACTTACTAGGAAGGTCTTACCCACATAGTAAAGTGTAATCTCAGTGAAATCCACAAATTTGAAATAGCTACCCTATACTCAGGCCAGGCTATGTCTGGTTTGGACCACTAAGTACCTTTCTGTTTGGGGAAACTGAGGCACTTGGAGACAATATTACTACTTTTTACTTACACAGGGTGGTAATGTTTACCATTTAAAATGCAAACACATACATGCTTATTTGCATGCCTAATTTCATTTGGTTAAAACAGGTATGACGGTGGCTTGCTTAGGCCCTCTGTGGCCTGCGGGCCAGTGGCATGTCTGTTTTTACGTTGCCACATGTTGGCCTGGGATTCCCAAGGGGTTGCATTAGCAGCTAGCCCAGGCTCTGACCTCGGGAACCCCCCAAAGTCACAGACCAGGCTAAGGCCCACACGACCAGCCCAATGTGGTCCACAACGGGCTAGCACATCTGTTGTGACCCGCCATAACCTGCCGATGCTAGCTGTCACCGGCTGCCCATCATGGCGGGGCTCTGGGAGCAGTGCGGGCCGGCAGCACTCCCCCACCACCGGGCTGTCCAGGTAGTGGGACACTGGCCTGGCTGTGGACATGCATGGTTGGTGCCCTGACAGAGCCTGGACTGTATCCACCACGGCGTCATGACCTGGGTTGGCTCACCGCCGCGCCGGCTGCACATCTATTTTTACCCATTGTGCTATTACTTCAATTACAATGGACATCAGCATTATAATTTCTCTTTCACATCTTACCCGGCACTGTTGAGTATGCAAACAGGAAGTCTGCTTCTACTGGAATCTTGTATCTGGGATTGGCATCAGTCTCCAGATCGTCATTCACAGGACCAGAATCTGTCTGGATCCCTTCGTCAAACTTGGAACCTCGACATGCCTGAAGCCATGAAAAAAAAATATGGGGGATTAATAATTTTCACTCGCATAGATCATGCTCCATAGTGATATTACATATTATAACAATACAATACAGCATTACAAGTTCGCCTTCTCCTTGGTATCGTTCACAACCATAGCACTGCAGGGGAAGTACTGTTCAGTTTTAACCTATGAATCATCTCTTGTTTTCCTCCTCTATATTTGCCCTCCATTTCTCTCCTCTACTTGTTGTTCCTCTCTGTCCCTGCCCCGCCCGCCCCCCAAGCTACACTGCTTCATAGCAGCAACCCATTCTAGAAAGAAGATTTCATTTCTAGGTCACGAGTTTAGAAATAGCCCCAGGGCCTACTCATTTGAAATAGCTGCAAGATGGTTTACGAGCAGCATTTCCTTCAGAAGGTCATTACCTGAATGAAAAATAACTTGGGTTTTCCTATGAGACTTTTGCACTTGTCACCTCTGAAGAGGGTGGTCAAATTCTTGATTGGCATACGTCCATCTGTGCCGTAGACGAGACCCTCTTCTCCGTGGCTTAGAAGGACACAAGCAAAGCAAGCGGCATTGCTGTGGTTCTCATCAGCAGCTGTTAAATCAAACACACACCTTTTTCTCAGCACCAAGGAAATTGCATTTGCTTCATTTAAAGGTATACCGCACCAAATGGCACACCTTTCTGTGGCAGAACACATGGTGGAAGCCTATTCATCCAGTAACAATAGAGTTCGGTGTTCCCCCTGTGAAAAATAGAGGCTTTTCTATACAAATGGCGGCGTGGAGATCAAGGGAATGGGTACCAATTTTGGAATATTTGGCAAAGGATCAGGCGAGCAATGGTTGCTCTCCGCATTAGACCTCGATCCATGATCAAGATTGGCTAAGGAAAGGAGGCGGCTGTACTTGGAGGAAGAAGGAAGAGGGGAGAGAAGAGATGAGCATGGGGGGGAAGGAAGACATGACCCCCAGTGAGAGGAGGGGTGCGAGCATGGGGAGAGGGTGAGTTTAAGGGGTGGCTGGTGGAAATTATAAGAATGGGACTTTTGGCGAGTGGAAGGAGAGAGATGCATTTGGGTTGGGTCCTGGGTGTGTGTTAGTGGTCAACTATTAAAAGATCAGATATGTTATTTTTAGTTGTTGTAAGCTGCCCGAGCCTTATGAATAGTAAGATATAAATCTAAAATGTAATGGAACGGTATATGCTCAGTCACTTAAGACAGGGGTACAACTGAAGTCATTTTTTTTCTTCATTTTTAAAAATCCATCAGAGAAACAAATCTATTCAGAAAAGTCTCCATATGGAAAAGTACAACTGACATGAGGAACCTGGGCTGTTACCTTTCTTGAGTATTTTTTCCATAGCATCGCAGCGTTGGTCATTGTAGACAACAACGTCAAACCCTAAGCTTCTAAAGCTTTTATGCAGATCCCCAGCATCTTTGTCCGTGCCGTTTCGTGTGCACATATCTGGGGAGGGGCAATGAAAAAGGCAGTGGAATAAGCACACACAATGCAACTGTTTCCCTTAATCCTTTAGATTTAAAATTAAGATAAACATCAAA
Organism: Sphenodon punctatus; assembly: GCA_003113815.1. Lineage (NCBI taxonomy): Eukaryota > Metazoa > Chordata > Lepidosauria > Sphenodontia > Sphenodontidae > Sphenodon > Sphenodon punctatus. Next base: position 3,834,325 of record QEPC01003796.1, on the reverse strand, counting down.
ATGTGGCTCCAATACACTGAAATGAACCTTCATGAGTTTACAATTCATTTATTCTAAGCTTCATCTTTCAAAGTGAAAATGAAGAGTAACTGGCTTCTTGCAGAATTGGGCCCTATGGTTCTGGTTCCCCAAAAGTTCGACTTCATGGCCCCAGTTTGAAACTGAAATATAACCCCGTGACCCCCGCCCCCCGAAAATGAGAAGGACGAAGGAAGCTGGAATCGTGACTTCCATCTGCAGACGACACGACTCCACGAGGGACCCGTACTTTAGGAAGCTGACCAGTGACCACAGCTAAGTTGTGCAGCACATAGAATGGGGAACTTTGAGAACGCATTAAAGCGGAAAGTCCTTGGACTAAACACTCCAAAACAATATTCTAGATGAATTTAAAAGCTCAAACCACAAAATGCTTTTTGTTCAAGAAATTGGTAATTAAGGTTACTATATTTTCTTGCAGCGGTAAATGCAACCTTAACTTAGTTCCTTGTTTTTTCAAGCTTTCCTTCCTTTACAGGCCAAGTGTTCAATTATTGCACATGTCAACAGTGATTAGATTGAAGAGTACTGGTAGCCCAGCTTAGCTCTAACTTGTAGGTACAACCACAGTGCAAATATTAAAGGATATATTGTCCCTTCTATGTACATAAAAGTGATGTGGTGTGGTTTGGTTTTTGTTTTATGACGATGTAGCTGCAGTATTTATTTTTTATTTTTAAATTTTTTTTATTTAAACAAATTTATATCCCGCCCCTCCTGCAACGCAGCCCGGGGCGTCTCACAACATAACAATTAAAACAATAAAATACATTAAAATTCGGATAAAAACAATCAAATATTCAATATAAATATTAACAGGGCTAGACAAAACAAATGGGATGGGGATTAAAAAAAACCCCTCCCTACCCTCCCCCAAAGGCCTGGGCAAACAGCCAGGTCTTACAGTTCCACCGAAATATTAAAAGGCTTGGGGCCAGGCGAGCTTCCTCCGGAAGGGAGTTCCACAGCCGCGGCCCTACCACCGAGAATGCCCGCTCCATCGTGGCCCCCCGCTTAACACGGGGGACCTCCAGGAGGGCACCCCCGGCAGACCGCAGGAGTCGTTCCGGGGCGCGAAGGGCGAGGCGGTCCCTAAGGTAAGAGGGGCCAAGGCCGTATAGGGCTTTATAGATCATTACTAGGACCTTGAACTTGGCCCGGCACACTATCGGCAGCCAGTGCAGCGCTCGGAGCACCGGTGTAATGTGCTCCCGGCGACCCGTCCCCGTAAGAAGACGGGCCGCCGCATTCTGCACCAGCTGCAGCCTCCGGGCCAAGAACAAGGGAAGCCCCACGTAGAGCGCGTTACAGTAGTCGAGCCGCGAGGTGACGAAGGCATGGATGAGGGAGGCCAGGTCCGGGCCAGAGACATACGGACGCAGCCTACGTACCAGATAAAGCTGGCGGAAGGCAGCCTTAGCGACTGCCTCCACCTGCCGCTCCAGCCGCAGGTCTGCGTCCAATATGACCCCCAGACTCCGGACCTGCTGAGCTACAGGGGGGCAAACCCCCCCAACCAGGGGGGCCACCACCCCCTTCGCCCTCCCCACCACCATCACCTCCGTCTTATCTGGGTTGAGCTTCAGTCTGCTCCGCCGCATCCAATCCGCCACGGCCTCCAAACATTGGGATAGCACCGAGACAGCAGGGTCTGGGTCAGTAGAAAACGAGAGGTACAGCTGAGTATCATCAGCATACTGGTGACATCGCACCCCGAACCCTCTCACGACCTCCCCCAAGGGCTGCATATAGATGTTAAATAATAATGGAGACAAGATCGATCCCTGCGGAACGCCACACGGTAAGGCGCGGGGGCTCGATGTTTCCTCCCCCAACACCACCCGCTGGCTCCTCCCCGAGAGGAATGAGCGGAACCATTCAAGAACAGTCCCGTCCAGACCCCCCAGGTCACGCAGCCGTCTCAACAGCAGCCCATGGTCCACGGTGTCAAAAGCGGCCGAGAGATCTAGCAGGATGAGAAATGTCGAACATCCTGCATCCATCTCCCAGCGGAGGTCGTCCACCAAGGCCACCAACGCCGTCTCGGTGCCATAGCCGGGGCGGAACCCAGATTGAAAAGGGTCAAGGAGCCCGATGTTATCCAGATGAACCTGGAGCTGGAGCGCCACTGCCCGCTCAATAACCTTCCCTAGAAAGGGAAGGTTAGAGACAGGTCGGTAGCTGGCGAGCGCATCCACGTCCAATGATGGTTTCTTCAGCAGGTCCTTGGGAAATCTCTTTCCTACATCAGGGAGAACCATATACAGTAGCAGCTGAATTATCTGTCTCTAACTGAAATGTGAACACAGCATAGTGGAGTCTCCGTTCTGGCATGTAGAAAAAGTTATAATTCAGGCTGAAGGTCACAAGACGAATGGGTCTTTTACCAATCTAGTATTAGAGCCTGGCACAGAGGAGAAATCTGAAGTTGTTTAAGCAAGATGACAAGATCATTTGGTCATATTTGAAATCCTGAATAGTTGTACAGTGCCTAGCACAATGGTCTCTTATCTCTACTGTAATTAAGTTAACAGTAATTTTAATTAATTTATTTAAATGTTTATCCCACCCTCTCTTTAAGGTTCAGGGAGGCTTACAATATGAAAAAACAGAAAGAAAAATTGGGTGCTTACATGTGAATTTTTCTTCTACAGGGACAACTCCCGGACAGCCAGCTCAGGACACCAGGGGTAGATCCCCACCGTGACCAGCAGGAGGCAGACAGAACTTTTTGGAGAATGCAGAGAGGGATCTGCCCCCCAGAGCTCCAGTCGTAGTAAAGCAACCCAACGCTAACTAGAAAGTTAACCTAACGAATAACCCTAAGAACAATACTAGGGCCCACAACCTTTAAGAAACACATTCCACCCAGTCTTACTAGTAAGACCAGGCGGGCAGTTGGCCATCTAGGAGTTGTCGCTGTAGAAGGAAAATTCACAGGTAAGCACCCAATTTTCCCTTCTCACAGGGAGCACTCTTGGACAGTCAGCTCAGGACAACAGGGAAGTTCCCAAGTCATCAGAGATAAGGGCAGGAGACAGGAGAAGAGAACATGTTTCAGCAATAGGAGTTATATCACCGCCTGCAACACTTTCCTGCCTAGTGGAATCCTGAAGGTGAACGTGTGCACCGAGGCCCAAGTTACCGCTCAACAGATTTCCTCATAGGATGCCAGTTTCCGAAAGGCCGGAGTGGTGGCAGCCACTCTTAAGGAGTGAATAGACTGAAGCGGTGTCTTGTTCTGAGCCATGCAAGCCTCCACTATGCAAGCTGCTAGCCATTTGGAAATTAGGGATTTTGAAGCTCTCTCACCCCTTCCTGCCAGGGCTATAAATTACAAAAAGTGAGGACAAATGACAGAAAGTTGCTGTCCTATCCACGTATACCCTAAGGGCCCTCCTAAAATCCAAATTATGCCACTTCACCTCATGAGGGTGAGATGGATTCAAGCAGAAAGATGGACGATTAATCTCCTCCCCCTGTGGAAAAGGGTGTTAACCTTAGACAGAAGGCAGGGTCCAAGCAGAGAATCACTAAATTGTCCCTAAACTCACACAGGGCGGGTTCTATGGAGAGGGCCCCCAGCTTCGAAACCCATCAGGTAGAGGTGATACCCTAAAGATAGTACAGGGATACCTCTTGTATGGGTTCAAATGGAACTGAGAGAAGGGCACTCAGTACCAGGTTGAGATCCCAAGATGGAAAGTGATGAGCTAGAAGTCCTTGGAAACTAGAAGGACCCCAGAAGTCCTTGGAAACTTCTAGAATTTCCTCCATGATCTGTCCCTCTTCCGGGGAAGATTCCCCTTCATCATCCACCTCCTCAGACTCCTTTGAGTATGAATTCTCAGAGTCAAACTCCTCTTCCCTCCTGGGGGGAGGGGCAGCAGAGGTTTCCCTCTTTTTTGTTGCCCTCTTTTTACTTAAGGGGCAGCCGGGGGGGGGGGGGGGGCATGATGCTCTCTCTTGGAGGCCAAATCCATCTCCTCCCCTGAGGATCCCCCACGCTCTGCCCCTGAGGCCTCTGATTCCACAAGGGTCCTGGATTTGGCGGCCTTTGCAGGCCTCTTCCCCTTTCCCGCCATAGCGGGGCCTCCCTTTGCTTTAGTTTTCCCTGAGAAGGACAGGGAGGGGTGCTTTCCGGGCTTGAGTTTGGGCTTTTTTAAGTCCCTCAGGAAGGCCAGGATTTCCTGGAGGGCTGCCAAATGGGGGCCTGGGGTCCCGGGTCAGGGGATCTTACTTCTGCCAACATCTCCCCAGTTGATTTCTCCTGGTTCCGGCCCGCTTCCATGAAGTCCAGTGCTCCCCGCTCCTGGTGGTTTGCCACCTGTCCCCGCTGTGGCTTGCTTTGCCGTTGCCGTGCACTTGGAGGCCCGCTCCGTGGCCAGCTCCACTGCAAGGCCCACTATGCTAGCTGCTGCTAGCCTTTGGGCCGGTCCAAGCAGGGTCCGGCTAGTCAGGTGCACCCGGAGGTGGTCTGTGGTGCCCGCTCTCCCCGGCTCCCGAACCGGTGGAACTGGAACTTGGGGAGGAAAAAGAGTTTTGGTTTTCCTCAGTCGAAGGATGGAGGAACAGGGGAGGGCTTATTGTTCCCCCCTGACCTCCCAGCTGGAATTTTGTCCAATTAAGTTCCCTCAATAGCGAGGACTGAAAGTCCACGTCCTGTTAGCCTGGATGACGACGGTTCTCTTTACACATGTTCAAAAAAGTTCCGTCTGCTTCCTGCTGGTTGTGACGGGGATCAACCCCTGGTGTACTGAGCTGGCCATCCAGGAGTGCTCCCTGTGAGAAAAAATATTAAGATCCCCCCCAAACCACCCCAAAAAGCCACCCTCACCTCTAAACCCATCCACCCCTACCCGTAACCCTGCCAAATGCTTTGCCAAAAAAGAAAGGTTTCACGTTGTTTCCAGAATATGCTCAAACCTGGGCTTTGATGGACCTCTGGGGGAAGAAGGTTCTGCAATACTGGGGCAGCAATTGAGAATGTCTTTCTGTAGGCCCTTGTCTTGTGCCTGGGAAGCTATAGGTAGTCAGTGCAAATTGTAAAGCACTGGTATAATGTACTCACGGCAACCCACTCCTGAAAGGAGCCAGGCTGCCATGTTCTTCAGCTTCTGAACAGTCATCAAGGGCAGCCTTGCTTAAGAGCGCATGGCAGTAATCTAGCATTGAGGCAACAAAGGCATGGATGATGGTGGCCATATCTGAATCAGAAAGAAAAGAGCCACAGCCACCTCACCCCATGATGTCTGAAAAGTGCTCCTGGCCACGGCCACAACCTGATGCTCCAGGCAGAGCAAGGTGTCCAGAAACACACAACCTGGGTAACCAGAGGGGGCTGGAGCTCATCAATGACAGGAGTCCCAATCCCCTCCAAGTGACAAGGTCAGTCAACCATCATCATTTCAGTCTTGTCTGGATTCAGTTGGCTCACCCAACAGCTGCCAGACATTGGGTTAGCACCAAAACTGCAGGACCTGGGTCGGATGAAAAAGAGAGGTAGAGCTGGGTGTCATCAATGAACTGATGGCACTTCACTCCAACCCTCTGAATGATCTTGCCCAGCGGCCTCAGATACACATCGAACAAGAGGGGAAGACAAGATAGAAAGAACCCTGCAGGACATGACATGGGAGGTACTGAAGCGACAGCAAACAATCATCCATCACCACCCGCTTGAACCTCCCCAACAGGAATGAACAGAACTACTCAGGAGTAGTCCAATGCACCCCTGCCAGGTTGACACAACTGCGGGAGAACACCTCATGATCAACTGGATCAAAGGCCACTGAAAGATCTAACAAGATCACCGGGGCACAGTTCCTATGTCAATTTCCAAGCGTAGCTTATTGACCACAGCCAGAAGTGCTATTCCCCGGACAAAAGCCTGACTGAAACAGGTTGAGGAATCGGACAACATCGAGATGAGCCTGAAGCTGCTGGGCAACCACCAGTTCAATAGCCCTCCCTAAAAAGGGAAGCTTAGAGACAGGCTGATAGCTGACTGGAGAGTCAGTGTTCAAAGATCGTTTCTTGAGCAGGGGCAAGATAACCGCAGTTTTAAGGGTGTCCGACAACCTACCCTCTCAAAGGAAGGCACTGACAACACCAGCCAGCAACAGCCTCAACATTTCTTGGCTGGCTTTCACCAGCCAGGATGGGAAAGGATCTAATTCACAAATGGTTGCCTGTAATCGCTCAATGCGCATCCTCCGCATCAGTGGGTAACAATAATTAAAATTGATCCGAACAAACAGGACAAGGCTGAGCTTCAACAACCCCAAACTCTGACTCTGCAGTCGAAGTGGCAGCACCCACATTGTGGTGAATAGGGGCAATTTTGTCTGTAAAGTAGTTAATAAAAATGTCATGGCGGGCAATAGATAACTAGTTCACAGTAGAGACAGACCACATTAACCAGGCCATTCACCACCTGAAACAACTCCACAGGATGAGACTTTGCAGACAGTAGGAGAGCGAAGAAGAAAGCTTTCTTTAACGCCATCACAGCCACAGCATAGTCCTTCAAAAATTATCTATACCGCAATCGGTTGGCTTCAGTGCGAGTGGAGCGTCACCTGCGCTCTAGCTACCCTCCTGCTTCAAATGCCTCAGGTTCCCCGTATACCAAGAGAGAAAGAAACATCCAAGATAGAGGTTACATTGCTTTATGCCTATTAGAAAGTACTCTCATGCTAAATTGGTGAAGGCCTTAGAAGTATTTGTATACAACAGAACAAAAAAAAGTTACCTGTTTGAACTTCAAAATTCTTGTTGTTGATAATAATGCATTTACCAACTTTCTTGTAGTTCATATTATACTGGAATGTTGGTGTAACAACTCTGTTCTTGTTACTGAGAGATGCCTCTGGCTGCTGTTCCTCTCCATCCTTCTTTTTTCTAGGAGTGAAAGAAAAAAGTTACTTTGAATAACAGGAGCCACATGTAGTACGATCTTGTGGTTGCAGGATAATTTTGGTTTTACTTACAGCTGGTACTATTGTAAAAGGATTTTTAATGATTTTATGCTTCACTTATTCCTATTTACCCAAATGTCAAATTATCGAGCCTAGCTTCCACGTGACCTTTCTATTACACAGATTTGGTTCAAAGCGGCTGAATTCAACGGATAACTTATTCACTTCAAATATTCAATTCACCTCTAGTTCCTGCTGCCACCGTTAACACACCCTTCCCCAAAAGGCACAGATCAGTGTACAATAACAAATACTGCATAAGAGACTAAAAATATAAACTGTGTAAATCCCCCACTTAAAAAACATTCCCTATATGCTACCCCCGCCTGCTAGAGTCCTGGTTAAATATTATTCTATCTGGCCTAGCGGCACACAATGGGAGTGAGAGGGATGGTTGGGAACAGGGAGGGGTGGAGTGTATCTGACGAATTTATTTTTTCCCTAAATTATTGTTTGCCCTCCTGAGCCACTTCCGTGGCCCTTTTCACACAAGACGCCCCCTACCCATCTCCACGCAGTTTTGCTGCACGGAGATGGGTGGAGGCCCCCGTGTGAATGCCGCAGGGGGACGGGTGGGGGTGCATACGTGCTCCCGCGCTACACCCACCTCCATCCATCAGCCACCCACGGAGCAACGGGCTCCAATGCCCGATGCTCCGTGGTTGGAGATGGGTGTGCGCCTGCGGGAACGGGCACACCCCCACCTCCACCACTGCGGCCGCACGCCCATCCCCCCCTCCCCACCACTGTCCGCTTAAAAAGGGCCTGTGATTCAGTGGGGTATAAAACAATAACCAATACATAGGAACTTTGCCTGGCCACAAAGCATCACAAGTTTTTATATAAACTGAACATGATTTCATATTTTTACTTATTAAATCTGTCTCTTTAGCCTCAGCTTGTGCTTTTTGCCTTGTGTTTTTCTTCTATTCCAAAGTTTAGGAAGAAAGAAGAGAAGCAGGGACATCTCTTTAATATAAACATGTTCTTTGTTTCCTGTTGCATGACGACGGGTTTCAAATGGATTAGGAAGAGCTAAAAGTAGTATCTTTAGAGAGGGATGGCATGGAGGTTACTCACCCCCTTTTCGCATGTGACGTTTCAAAACAAACAAAACCATTACAATGGTGTTCTTCTGGATAGTTTTCAGTGAAACACAAGTGTGGGAAGCTAAGTGTGCTACTTTCGCTATAGAGACAGTAGGCCCAATTCACTCTTCTGCATGGCCTCTTGGGCTACTAGCAAGTCTTTCCAAAAGTGGGCTGTAATCCCTGCTCTATGGGAAACGTCCATTGATACCCAATTGATGCCACTTGTCCCTTGAGCGCAGTCCTTGACCGATGGAGAGGAGTGCTGGCTCCATGGAAAGGCGCGAATTTATTTTTTTTAAAAACAATAGGCCAGATTTAGCCCCTGGGTTGGAGTTTCCCCATTCCTGCCATTGGGTAAAGAATGACTGAGGAACACTAGGAAGTTAAATTCCATGTAAACATGCAGTACACACCAGGGGTGAGGAACATTTTCCCCTCCCAGGGGCCATTTTGAAAATTCATATAAGCTCGGAGGGCTGGATGGAAGTTGGGGAGCAGGGTGCTTAAGCAGTGCGCTCAGAAAGAAGAGGGTCCAGATTATGGCTCTGTCCCCTGTTCTGGTGTGCATGTCCCCATCTCTGCTCCTTTACTCTGAGCCCAGTTTTTCAGTGCTTGGGGAAGGAACTAAATCAAGGGAACAGATCCAAGAACGGAAAAGAGGCCACATAAAAAGTTAGTAGGGATGGGCGTTATGGATTCAGATTAATCCATAACTAGCAGTAAGAGGCCGCTATGGATTAATCTGTACTGAACCACAACACGCCCATAGAGATCTTAGTTACAGATCTGGATTTACGGATCCGTATTTCCCCTCACCCTCATTCCCTGGGGCCCCGGAATGGTACTTATTGGCCTTGATTGAAGTGCCGCTGTTGCTGTGGGGGCTCCGGCAGGCTCCCTTGCTGCAGCACACTCCCTGCGGCGGACACACATGTGCAAAATGGCCGCTGAGGACCTATTGCGCATTTACAATTGGCTGCTGCCCTTATCCAAAATGGCAGTGACATCATTTTGGCTGCTACCATTTTCATTAAGGGCGGCAGTCATTGTGCACATGCACGATCCAAAGCAGGGAGTGCGCCACAGTGATGAAGTCTGTCAGAGCCCCCGCACCAACAGCGGTGCTTCAACCAAGTCCCCCAAAGCCGGTAAGTACCACCCTGGGCCCTGGGTAAAAGGGGAAATCCGAATCCATAATTAATCCATATTTTAAAAATCCAAATCCATTATTAATCCAAATTCAAAAATCGATTCAAATTCCCATCCCTAAAAACTAGTCGCAAGCTGCATTTGGGCCCCAGGGCCTGAAGTTCCCCATCCTTGCTGCATACGGTTCTTTCAACCCAGGCTGAATTCAAGTCTGTGCAACTTTTGGTTTTGGTAGAAAAACAGAAATTACATTTTTTGTTGGTTTAGCAGATAAATTAACATTGCTAATAACCAGTGCTTCGAATACCGATATTATTTATGCAGAACAATTTCTGTTGAATATGTACGACACGTCCACGGCATGCTTATTCTTAAGATAATTATGTTGTATCAGCGTGTATATACAACGTTTGGGCTATCAAACCTGGGTATACGTAGCTCGTCATATATCTTAGATGATCTCCAAGACTCCATGTAGACTTCTTCAAAAAGGTATAAAAGCATCTATTCTGCTTCTTTGTTCTCTTTCAGATGGTAAAGTCCTCTTTACTGTCCAGCGAGACAAAGGCCATGATACTGGAAAGGATTAGAGCACTTGCAGGTCCTATTGACTCAGTGGGAGAGGCAGAGGCTATGAAATCATTCTATACACCTCTCAGGATCTGGTTCCTAATGTAGGGTATTTTCAGACGACACACTACCACAGGTGGCCACACTTTATCACGGCGTAGCCACCCCTCGTGGTGTCACATTTGTTCCTGTCCACAGATGTTTACTGCGGGCAGGAACAAATAGGTCCTGGACCATGGCAGAATTAACTCTGGGTTGTATGCTGGGCTCCCTGCCAATGCACAATCTGGAGTTAGCTCTGCCACGGTCCAGGGAAACCATCCCCGGACCGTGGTAGAGCAGGCAGTCACGTAGGATGGCTTGCTCTACCTAACTCTGGCCGGTGGCTGGAGCTTTTCCAGGCAGGTGCGGCGGCCCCATATGGCACCGCATGCGCCTGACAGGGAGGGGGCTGGGCTGCACTGAACAGCGTAGGGGGATCATGTCTGCACATCCCCCTGCCCTCCCCCCAGCTCCAGGCACGTTTTTTCGGCAGCGGGGCCAGATCGTGCCTGGAGCGAGGACTCCCACCCTGAGCAGAATCAAAGCACGCCAGTGCCTGGCGACGTCTTGTGTGAAAAGCATTACCCGCAGTTACAGAAAACCAACAAAATTCTTCCAGCATACTTCTGCCCAATTCTTAACAAGTCATTAGGGAAGCAATTTTGCAATGCGCACACATTCAGCCGAAACTATAAATGGTAAATTATCCGGTGCCAATGTCTGGACTGTCCTTTTGTTTTCACAAGGCAAAGTGCAAGAATCTCTGGGCCCATCCATTTTGGTACCCTGCCCTGGATGCTTGAGAGGGAGTGCTCAGTAAAGATGCTTGAGAGGGAGTTGTAGTGAACTCTAAAATGGACAATTATGAAACAACTTTCCCATAAAACACATTCCTAACAGTAAGGGAAGAAGTTGGTTTTTGACTGTAAATATGAAGGGTTTTATGCCTTGTTCATGCTTCTTTTTTCTTATTTAACTACAGAAGATCAAATTATTCATAAAATCATGCAATCCTTTTTGAAAATAATCTTACTATACACAAGTGCAGCAATATCTTCCATCAGTGAGATTCACAGGTTAATTACACATGTACTTTATTTTAACAATTATACGTTTCCTCCTCCATTTTATCCATGGGGTTAAATAAGAACTCTCCATTTCAGTTGTTTGTCATACTGCTTTGCTTAAAAATTCAAGACCTAATTTCTTCATTTCTGGATTCAACTTTGTCCAGAATAAAAGCTTAACTATATTTTAGGATTGTCGTCTTCTATCGTTCATCTAACTTTTACAGCTAAACGATGCCATAATCCTGGAATGACATAATACCTTGCTATTGGTAATTCTATTCCCTTCCTTGAACCGAAGTGGAGACAAAGTAGTTCGAGTGATGTCTTTTATCGGACCAACATTGTTGGTGGAAACGTGCAAGCTTTCGGACCTCACAGGGTCCTTCCTCAGGTATATACAATAAAAGATATCCTGTAAAAGATATCATTTGAGTATTTCCACCAACAACAGCTTGTCCAATAAAAAATATCATTTGAACTCCTTTGTCTCCACCTCTATCACTTGGGACCAACACGGCAACCGCGCTCTCTTCCTTGAACAGAAATACTACCTCTTCCCTTCCCCAAAGGTTTTCTTTTTGGTTGGGTTGGGTATTTATCAAATGCCCAACACAACCAACACTAAATTAAAAATTTTTTAGTGTACACATTTCAGTTATTATTCGGTCTCTACAAGCACCTCAGGATTTAGCCCAGTGGTGCGGAACACTTAACATTATTATTTAGTAGTTATGTTTAAAGATTTAGTCACCGAATACTATTTTTACATTGGAAGCGATTTTCTTTTTGATTTACTATCAGCCTCTTCTCGCATGCCAGAGGGGGTGTTCTTGTCACTCAGCTGACATCTTCTGCTGTCACCCAGAATCTACAAGCCGTGCAATGAGCTCATATCATCTCCTTTTGGGTGGCATGCACTTTCCTGCTGCAGTTCCAAGTCCCTCTTATTTGCAATTCCCCCATGCAGAGAATTCAAACGGACTTCAACAGGAGCTTCAGGCACGATGTGTGCTCAAGATCAGGTATGGCAACTACGCCACAAAAGGTACTACAATCGCAGTCTGTTTAATAAGCTGGGTCTAGTGTACATTGCACATTAAATATCAGTATCGGCGCCAGTATCTAGTAAGGTCAATATTGTGCCGTTTGCAAGAGGGATTTAGCTTGGAATCTTTTAGCCATGGGTGTGCAATTCGTTTAATTTTAATTAGTTATAACAATGAATTAAGCCCCATTTTCATGACCAATGTTACAAAGACGGATCAATAAGAAAACGATTGTCATTTGCTTTCATTTTATTTATTAAAAATAATAATAAAAAAATTTAAAGTCACTTTGCATATGCAAAATGGCTGGTGGGGCTATCCTGTGCATGCGCAGCCCTTTTTCAAAATGGAGCTAGCAGCATCAGCACCATTTTGGGAAGGGGCATACATGTGCAGAATGGTCTGGCAGCCATTTTGTTCATGTGCACCAATTTTTAATTTTTTTAAATTAAAAATAAAACTTAAGAAAAACACTCTGCATATGCAAAATGCCACTGGATCATTCTGCGCATGCACGCCCTTTCCCCAAATGGCACCGACAATGTCGGCACCATTTTAGAAAAGGACTGCACATGCGCAGAACAGCTGCCCTTTCCCAAAATGGCTGCGCATGCTCAGAACAGCTGCCCTTTCCCAAAATGGCTGCGCATGCTCAGAGCAGCTGTCCTTTCCCAAAAAGGCGCTGGCAGCCATTTTGGAAAATGGCTATGCATGCACAGAATGGTGCTGGTGGCCATTTGTGCATGCACAGTGATTTTTAAAAGCTTTTCATTATTTTTAATAAAAACATTTTTTTCCCCCAAATAAATAAAATGAAAAAACAAAACACTGCAAGCAATGTTTTCTTTATGAAACCCCTCCCCCCCCCCAAATGAAGTGATTCGTGTAAATGAAAATTAAAACTAAAATGAAAACGAACGTGTGCCTGCTGCACCCTTGCTTTTAGCAATGTTCAGCACCATGTTGATATCAAGCCCTGGCACTTTATCCAAGTAAGAAAGGCTAGTCTACTGGCAGGCCACTCCTTGGGGAAGCATCATACTAAATCCAGGAAATTCTAGAGCGTGAGTGGGGAACATTTTCTCACCGAGGGGCCACTCTGAAAATTAGTAAAAGCTCTGAGGGCTACATCGAAGTCAGGACAGGGATGCTTAAGAGGTGTGCTCAGGAAGACGAGGGTCTCTAGATCAGGGGTGGGGAACCTTTCTGAGGCTGGGGGCCACATTGTCAGTTCCCAAACGTGCTGGGGGCCACACGACAAAATCAATTAAAATAAATTTAAAGCAATTAAAACTATTAAAATAGTCACACACACTACTCACACACTGCTTGTACCTGTGGTTGAGTCCCGCAGCTTGGACACGGGGGTGGGGGACCCCCGCAGGGTGGGCATATCAGCTCCCAAGGCGAGTGCTGCCCTGGGTCCAGCAGCTCGGACACGGGGGTGAGGGACGCCGCAGAGGGAGCACGGCGGCTCCCAAGGTGAGTGCTGTTCCTCCCTGCAGCTGGGAGGGAGTCAACAGGGATGGGATAGAGACGCTGCCTCGCCGCTCCGAGGAAGCCTGATTACTCAGGCCTGATTATTGTGTGCAAAGCCCTGCTCGGGCCACAGCGAGCCTGGCGATGGGCTGCACACAACTGGGAAGGGATTAAAAATCAGCGGGCCACGGGAAAAAGCCCCGCGGGCCGGAGGTTCCCCAGCCCTGCTCTAACATCATGGATCTGTGCCAGAGATCTGACCCCTGCCCTTGTGTGCACGCCTTCATCTCTGCTCACTTCCCCGGAGCTCACTTTTTCAGTGCTTGGGGGAAGGAACCGGATCCTGGAACTGGAAAGAGGCTAGATAAAAACCTAGCTGTGGGCCACATTTAGCCCCCAGGTCTGAGGTTCCCCACCCCTCTTAGAAAATTGATCTCCATCCCCTATAGAGGGTTGCAAGCTTCTTCCAATTCAAGCCCATTGCATAGAGAAATAAACATTCAATTATTACTATTTGAAAACATGAGCTTTGTTTCCTTGTGAAGAATTAAGCCTATGAGCATTTTCAGAAGTGACGCCACCACGCTTAGGCCCAATCTGGGCTAATGGCTGCCCGTCCCACCCCAGGGTAGGCTGGTACCCAGAACTTACCACTGGCTGTTCCCCGCAATTTTCCGAGATCACAACCGGTGGTAACTGCTACCACGCTTCGGGGCAAAGCATGGTGAACATCTGGCAGTCGCTGAACAGAAGTGACGGTGGTTGTGACCCACGGGGTGGGGTTAAGTGTGGTAAAGTGTGGCTAAGCACTTCTGAAAATACCCTATGACAATGAACACAAAAGCAACAGTTCTGACTGGAAGAAAATATTTAGTTCATGAACGTGCCACACAGGTAGGGAAGGAGAGGAAGTGGATGAAGGTTCCTGACTGAAGGGGAAATTTTAAAGAGGAAACTGGATACATTTAATCAAAATTAAAGTTCAAGGTGACTATTCAACTGAATTTAAAATCAGGGAGAAGCTATGAAAACGTTTTCTTTATAAGGTTGGAAACTTTGGGGGATTTTACTGGATGTAAGAGGCTAAAAGACAGTGTCAACTTAAAAATAATTCAAGCAAAATACATGTGAAAAACTCTAATAGCCAAGGAAAAGAAACATGTTATATGGGGGTGGGTGGGAAGCAGTGAAAATTACTATCCAATAGATATGCTGAAAGAGAAGAGAAAAACCTGACTTTGACTCTCTCAGCAAGAGTCTGTGCAACTGTTTTGGAAAAGAAATCTCAGACAAATGTGTTTAATTTAATATGTCTCTTTGTGCGAATAAATCACTCATTTGTATGTCTGATAAGGAATCTACTCAAAAAGAAAGTTCAAGAGACTGCCAGCCTACGTGACTGAAGTTCTCGGAACAAACTTATCCAACCTTCCAAGTTACTAGATGTCGGAGGTTAGAGCGTCCCAAATAGCCACTACAGGAAGCAATCTTCAAACCAGTTACTCTGAAGAAATCCCATTGACTCTCTTCTTCAGAGTAATGGGTTTGAACTCCGTTTTTGGCCTCCCTACTGAGACGGCCAGGAAGCAGCTAGTCGTAGTGATGGTTTTTGTTACAGACACCTGTCCACTCACTCATTTCATATGATCTGCCAATCATCCAGCAGATGGAGGGAACTTTCATATGTTACAGGAATGACTTAGGACTGGTGCACCAGCAGCTTAAGGATCCAAAACCTTTTACCAAGCCTCAAGTCTCCTAGCTCCTTAATGCTGCTTTATTCATCTGCATTTGAAGACATTTTCCTTTGTCAAGTTGCAGCCTGTTTGATGGGTACGTGCATTAGTTTAATATCTCAGCAGGAACAAATAGGGGGGCATTTATTCTTTTATATGAATGCTACTGATGTGGGGTAGAATATATTTCCTGACATTATTGAAAACTTTTTCCAAAATTGCTAACTTGGGGGGGGGGGGGGAATTTTGTTTAGGCCAGAAGAAAACATTTAACATTTATAAAAAGATTCTTGCAAGGACGTCAAAAAGAGAAGGGGTCCGGGGCCACTCGGGCCTCCGCCGGGAGTGAATCCCACAGCGTTGGTGTGGCCACCAGGAATGACCTCTCCATAGTCGCCCACTGGAAAACCTGGGGGACTTCGAAAAGCACGCCCCTGGCTGACTGCAGGGGCCGATCCAGAGTACAGAGAGTGAGACGATCCAACCGATACATGAGGCCCAAGCTGTGTAGGGCTTTATAGGTAAGAACCAGCACCCTGAGTTGTGACCGGACGACTATAGGCAACCAGTGCAGAGAACGGAGCACCGGTGTAACAGGCTCCCGCCAGCCTGTCCCCCCAAGGAGACGGGCCACCGTATTCTGCACCAGCTGCAGCCTCCAAACCGTCACCATGGGCAGCCCCTCATAGAGCGCGTTACAATTGTCCAGTCTTGAGGTGATGAAAGCATGGATGATAGTGGCCAGGTCATATAAAACGGATACATTCCAAGATATATGGCTTAAGCTGTTGCATCAGTTGTAATTGGCGGAAAGCACTTCTTGCCACAGCTCCAACGTGGGCATCTAGGCGGAACTGTGTATCAAGGCGAACCCCTAGACTCTGAACCTGGGGAACCAACGGGGGACATCACACCCATTGCCTTCCTCACTAGCAATATTGCTGGGATTCAGCTTCAGTCGGCTCACCCTCATCCAGTCCCCCACAGCTGCCAGACATAGTGTGAACACTGAGACGGCAGGGTCTGAGTTGGATGAAGAAAAAGAGAGACAGAGCTGGGCGTCATCAGCATATTGAGGACACCGAACTCCAGAGTTCCTTACAACCTCGCCCAACAACTGCATATACACGTTGAATGGGAGAGGGGACAGAATGGAACCCTGCAGGACTCCACACGAGAGGTATTTACAAAGTAATTATTTCCTAGGGGAAATCCCTGTAAATAATTCCCCTGATGCAGTTCGTCTGATAAAAAAGAAAATTAATTATGAAAGCGCAAGCAGAATAATGCTTTTGTCTGAATTCATATCAAAGAACCATTGAGATATGTACTGTACGTCTGTGTGCAATGAAAGTCAGTTTAATGTCAGTGTTCATTAACAATGTGAAGTGCGAAGTGCTCTAGTTACACCCAAGTTTAAAATTTAGTATCAAACTGACTGAAATTCAGTAGTATGTATATAATAATATGGGTTAACTACTAGGTTTGCAATAACGCTCCTACATCCTACCCAAATTTCCATTCTCTAACTCCCTCCATTCTTCATTCTCTTCTTCCAACTACCTCACCTCCATTTATTGAGTATCAAAAGGCCCTCCCTTCTCCCGTTTCAAATCACTTATCAAACATACCTGTTCTTGAAGCCTATCAGCAATAACAAGGCACAAAACACACTTTGTTCAAGCCACCGAATTATGCTTTTAGTAGATAAGATCTCCGAGGCACCCATTTGTGCTTTTTTTCGGGGATTGTGTCATTGTGGCACTCTACAGATAATCATTCTGTGGGTGCGCGTTTCTTATCGAAGGTATTCCTAGGTACACAAACAAGGGAACGTTATGGGATAAACCTGGGTATGCAGCACCACAAAAATGTGGAGCTTCCACCCCAGCTTTGTGTCAGCACAAAGGCAACTGTGTGTGTGGATAGGGCTGGTCTGCTTCTTACTAGGAGCTGGCAAGCCCCTCTGCCTCCCATGGATTTGATGCTGCTGGATTGAAAACTATCAGTTCGAGTCAATTTCCCCTACTCAGCCGCCATTCCCTCCAGTCAGTTTCCTTTCTTGATTTCTCACCTGCACACGCCGAATCCTTGCTGTAAATCCCTATCAGGCACAGTGCGTGCCCTAAGGCATCAGGGGCACCACCCCTCCTGGCCCCAGGACTCCCCCAATCACATTGCTGCTGCTCCAGAAAGTTAAATAATTTTTTTTTTTTTTAACTGATGGGGTCATGGCGCCGCAGGCACCGCCTGGCCGAACTGAACCCAGAGTGTACATGCCGCTGCTTTGAAGCAGCAGCGCGCCCGAACTACCAGGTCTGGAGGGTGCAAACAGACTGGTCGCGCATGTGCGAGAAGCTGTCATGCTAGGAGGACTGAGGCAGGGAGGGGCTGGGAGAGCCTGATGAGCAATGCGGAGGGAATGAGGAATCAGAGCCTGCCCTGGGGAGCTGGTGGAGGCGGATCTCGCCTCCGAGTCTGTGGCACACAGTGGCTGGCTCCTCCTATTGGCTCAGCTGGGCTGGGCAGGGCCAACAGGAGCCAGCCACCCCCTAAGGAAGCCTTCAAGGACAATTGTGAGGCATCCCACCCAATATGCGGTATGGGCGGCTAGAAGCACCGTCCATACCGCATAAAGGGAAAAATAGCAATGAGTGCCGCTTGAGGCACTATTTCATTGTGGGATAGCGCCAGTGCTAAAAATTCATGCCTGGGTGGTACAGTAGGTGTCCAGAACAGAGGACTCCTCTCACTCAATGCGGCTGTGCGGTGTGGACTGTCACGGGGAGGGGGATTCTAGGAGCTGCGAGGCAGCAGCTCTACCGGCCAGTAGTCACGAGGCAGGGCCTGTGCCTCGAGTTGGCTCCTCAGCGTCTCTGCTGTGGCCTGCCAGCTGCCTCCCTCCCTCCCTGTTGCTTCTGCCTTCCTTCTCTCCCAACTACTCTTGAATGATGCCGGCGAGTGACCTGTCTTTTGGGGTCTTTTCTGCTCCTAGGGTTCTTGGGGGGGGGATGGGGACAGAATGGAGGCCTGGGGGGGGGGATTG
>QEPC01003796.1:3790082-3814117 GCA_003113815.1 Sphenodon punctatus | reverse complement strand
TTAACACTGTTTTAATGTTTGTTATGCATGTTGCAGGGCTGTATTGGTGCCCTGTGCAACCCTGCAACATGCGCAAGAAATAGTAAAGCAGCATTAGCGTCATGTCTGTTTTCCCCCAGAGAGGAGGGCGCATATTAGCCCAGCTGGGACAGTCTTAGCCCACGATGCATCCACCTCCTTTCTCCAGCCGATGTGTCACATAGCAGCTGGCCACCCGCCCGCTCCGTAGTGGAAGTGGGCAAACATCTGGTGGCCACTTGACAGGCAGATGAATCGCAGGCTAATGTGGGTGACTGTCTTGTTTGTTTTCACTCACAGACGTGACACTTCGGCATAAGTATGCATTCAGGCAACACTGCTAAAAACAGACTTACTTGTGTGTGAAAAAGTACTGGAAAGGTTTTAAAAAAACCACCACCACCACCACTCTTGTCATTTTAAAATATGCTCTTGTTTTGTAAATCAGTGAGTTCCCAAATGTGCTGCACCAATTCACCATGAAAACTTTCTTTACACTCTATTACCTCGATACTGGATGACTGATCTGCACTGTGCCTGGAGCACCCCCTTACGGCCACTTGGAAACTTTATCTGGTGCACAACGTACCTGCCTACTGGTTAGCTAGCCTACTGTCTACAGGTGCAAGGAAACAGACTTCCTTGCAAGATGTGCAGACTTCTACATTCAAGATGCCATTTCCAGATACCTCTAAAAATAGGATGCGTTCTACAGTTCACTTCCCTCCGCTATGTAGTCCCATAGCAGTACCCGAGAGTAGCTATCAACTTGTTTGCCCCTGGTTTAGAGAAAGGGGGCATTGGCAACTGAGCATTTTTAGAAAGAACATTTGATTCTTGGAACTCAGTTCTCCCACTTAGTACAAAAGAGGTGGCCAATTGGCATCTGGGAGATTATGAAAAACCTAAGGCTTCTGGGGAAGAATGGTGTTGAGGAAGAGGTCATAAAATAAGTGAGGGGTGGAGGAGGGGGAGGTGACGGTGGTGAGACTGAATTTGCTTATTATACTGGATAGCCCCACTAGCTGCCCTACCAAAGCAGGGCCTCCTAAAGTCACAGAGATTCCATGCGATGGAGTGGTTTTTCCATTCTGAACTATTTGCAGGACTGGAGTTTTAGTGTAGACGCCCCTAGAACTCAGAATGGGCAGCTTAAAGAACGTATAAACACTTTTGGGTTTTTTTACGCCTGCATTTTAGCTGGTGTTGCAGCCTTAATATTATTCAAAGGCAAGTCTTTTAATCATCACATAGTATTAAGCAGAGTGGGAATCTATAGCTACATGCTAAGATTGTCAGACATAGCCTATTATATTGGTTATTGTGCCCACATTTGAAGTAGTAGAGAAAATCCTCTGTCACAGCAGGTTGACTGCTGAAAGCCTATATCCATATTTCTATATGTTTTTCTAGCACTGTGTCATGATACTCACAGTTGAACAGAAACAATTATTCATTATTATTAAGCTTTTATATAGCGCCAGCAATGTACCTGGCACTTTACAGAGAATAAAATAGACATGGTCCCTGTCCATTTTCACATTTTTGCTTCATAAAAATGCACAATTAAATTTCTGTGTGGAAATTTTACTTGCTCTCTACAGTGTAAAATTGATTTTTTTTAAAAAAGACTCAGAAGTCTCTAAGTTCTACAAATATTAAATAATAAAGGCCTTTGCCCAGAAGAATTTACACTTCAATTCTAGAATCCCTCCATTCATGGCTCACATGGGAGCTCTGTGCTTCATACTGGAGAGTGGGCATTAGAAAATGTTTTAAAACTAAAAGAATACAAAAACGGAGTTTTCCAAAGAGATTTTTCAATGATCCATACGTATTTTGTATCTGGCTAAAGCATAATTGTTAGAAGATCATTAATTCCTAACGTAAAAGTAACAATTTCCCCCAGCAGTCTACTCTCAAGTCTAATCTCCTCCACTGTTAATAAACTGTGCCTTATTTCTAATTTGGATTAAATCAGTCACCAGTTCTTGTACCATCTTTTCCAAACCAAGGAGACCTTGTGCAACCAATTCTCTCTCTCTCTCCATGTAGATACATATATATTGTAATAAGGTCACTTAAACTTTGTATTGATAACTGATGGAATTTCCTCCGACTCTGGCTATAAGGCTTGTTTTCCAGGCTTTAAATCATTCTCGTAACTGTTTCCTGAACCCTGTCCACTTTTGCAACTTCCTTTTAAAAGCGCAGTCCCCTCTCCTTGTCTCCCCCCTCCTTAGATTGTAAGCCGTAGGCAGAGACCGCGTCTATCTTACTGCTCTGTAAAGTGCCAGGTGCACAGCTGGCACTATACAAATGCTTATAATAAAATAATAATAATAATAATACAGGGGGTAAAATCACTTCTCAAATCCATTAGCAAGGTGGGGGTGGATTGGAACAAAGATCTGCATTAGCGCCACACTGGTTTGGCAAACACCATCATGCCTTCAAGGAAGAAACGCATTGTCTCAATTGTTCAAGATGCTAACTATCTCAGTTCCTACAGCAAAAATAAAGGAGAGACAAAACATAGTGCAGCACCATACCTTGGTTCTTCATCAAGTGGCACCCCACTCTGCATCTGAAGGTAGTTTCACCCAGTGTTCAGAAGCAAGCTTAATTATTTTTACTATCTCTGGGATCGCACCATGTTCGGGGCTATTCTGGAGAGTGAAGCAGGATGCTGTGCATTCAGGCCCAAAGATCTGCCAGTGTCAGCATCGAGCCACGCTGGACTTTTCTATGGGACTATTCAAACCTGCTAACAGGCAGAGGGGGTCACGCAGGTCTTTTTCACCTCTGCTGACAGGCACAAAACAGACTCGCCTCACTAGGATTCTATCATTGCTCCAATCTAGGAGTGCTGGAAAGGAATGGCGTTCTTAAACATGTCAGTGTGTGTTTTGGGGGCAGTGTGTCTGTGTGTGGGGGGGTGGAGGGGGGAGTAGGAAGCACGATAGTAAGATAGCAGAACTTCTTACTTTAACTCAACTTCTACCTTTTTCTCACGTCCTTAACTACCCTCCCAGATTATCAAAAACACTTTTCTTTAATCCAAGTTCTCACGCAAACAAGAAACCTCTAAACCAGGGCATCTTACATAATTAAACACACTTTTATACTGGAGACTAGATATTATAAAATGCAAAGCACCATATTCTCTCACCTTAGAGAGACGGGGAGTCAGTNTATCAACTTGTTTGCCCCTGGTTTAGAGAAAGGGGGCATTGGCAACCGAGCATTTTTAGAAAGAACATTTGATTCTTGGAACTCAGTTCTCCCACTTAGTACAAAAGAGGTGGCCAATTGGCATCTGGGAGATTATGAAAAACCTAAGGCTTCTGGGGAAGAATGGTGTTGAGGAAGAGGTCATAAAATAAGTGAGGGGTGGGGGAGGTGACGGTGGTGAGACTGAATTTGCTTATTATACTTGATAGCCCCACTAGCTGCCCTACCAAAGCAGGGCCTCCTAAAGTCACAGAGATTCCATGTGATGGAGTGGTTTTTCCATTCTGAACTATTTGCAGGACTGGAGTTTTAGTGTAGACGCCCCTAGAACTCAGAATGGGCAGCTTAAAGAATGTATAAACACTTTTGGTTTTTTTTACACCTGCATTTTAGTTGGTGTTGCAGCCTTAATATTATTCAAAGGCAAGTCTTTTAATCATCACATAGGATTAAGCAGAGTGGGAATCTATAGCTACATGCTAAGATTGTCAGACATAGCCTATTATATTGGTTATTGTGCCGACATTTGAAGTAGTAGAGAAAATCCTCTGTCACAGCAGGTTGACTGCTGAAAGCCTATATCCATATTTCTATATGTTTTTCTAGCACTGTCATGATACTCACAGTTGAACAGAAACAATTATTCATTATTATTAAGCTTTTATATAGCACCAGCAATGTACCTGGCGCTTTACAGAGAATAAAATAGACATGGTCCCTGCCCATTTTCACATTTTTGCTTCATAAAAATGCACAATTATGCATTTCTGTGTGGAAATTTTACTTGCTCCCTATATAGTGTAAAATTGATTTTTTTTAAAAAGACTCAGAAGTCTCTAAGTTTTACAAATATTAAATAATAAAAGCCTTTGCCCAGAAGAATTTACACTTTAATTCTAGAATCCCTCCATTCATGGCTCACATGGGAGCTCTGTCCTTCATACTGGAGAGTGGGCATTAGAAAATGTTTTAAACTAAAAGAATACGAAAACGGAGTTTTCCAAAGAGTTTTCAATGATCCATACATATTTTGTATCCGGCTAAAGCACAATTGTTAGAAGATCATTAATTCCTAGCGTACAAGTAACAATTTCCCCCAGCAGTCTACTCTCAAGCCTAATCTCCTCCACGGTTAATAAACTGTGCCTTATTTCTAATTTGGATTAAATCAGTCACCAGTTCTTGTACCATCTTTTCCAAACCAAGGAGACCTTGTGCAACCAATCCTCTCTCTCTCTCCATGTAGATACATATATATTGTAATAAGGTCACTTAAACTTTGTATTGATAACTGATGGAATTTCCTCCGACTCTGGCTAGAAGGCTTGTTTTCCAGGCTTTAAATCATTCTCGTAACTGTTTCCTGAATCCTGTTCACTTTTGCAACTTCCTTTTAAAAGCGCAGTCCCCTCTCCTTGTCTCCCCCCTCCTTAGATTGTAAGCCGTAGGCAGAGACCGCGTCTATCTTACTGCTCTGTAAAGTGCCAGGTGCACAGCTGGCGCTATACAAATGCTTATAATAAAATAATAATAATAATAATAATACAGGGGGTAAAATCACTTCTCAAATCCATTAGCAAGGTGGGGGTGGATTGGAACAAAGATCTGCATTAGCACCATACTGGTTTGGCAAACAGCATCATGCCTTCAAGGAAGAAACGCATTGTCTCAATTGTTCAAGATGCTAACTATCTCAGTTCCTACAGCAAAAATAAAGGAGACAAAACATAGTGCAGCACCATACCTTGGTTCTTCATCAAGTGGCACCCCACTCTGCATCTGAAGGTAGTTTCACCCAGTGTTCAGAAGCAAGCTTAATTATTTTTACTATCTCTGGGATCGCACCATGTTCGGGGCTATTCTGGAGAGTGAAGCAGGATGCTGTGCATTCAGGCCCAAAGATCTGCCAGTGTCAGCATCGAGCCACGCTGGACTTTTCTATGGGACTATTCAAACCTGCTAACAGGCAGAGGGGGTCACGCAGGTCTTTTTCACCTCTGCTGACAGGCACAAAACAGACTCGCCTCACTAGGATTCTATCATTGCTCCAATCTAGGAGTGCTGGAAAGGAATGGCGTTCTTAAACATGTCAGTGTGTGTTTTGGGGGCAGTGTGTCTGTGTGTGGGGGGGTGGAGGGGGGAGTAGGAAGCACGATAGTAAGATAGCAGAACTTCTTACTTTAACACAACTTCTACCTTTTTCTCACGTCCTTAACTACCCTCCCAGATTATCAAAAACACTTTTCTTTAATCCAAGTTCTCACGCAAACAAGAAACCTCTAAACCAGGGCATCTTACATAATTAAACACACTTTTATACTGGAGACTAGATATTATAAAATGCAAAGCACCATATTCTCTCACCTTAGAGAGACGGGGAGTCAGTGTCCAAAGATGGTTTCTTAAGCAGGGGCAGGACAATCGCAGTTTTAAGGGTATCCAATAACCTACCCTCCTGAAGGGAGGCATTGACAACCCCAGCAAGCAATGGCTCCAATGTCTCCTGGCTGGATTTCACTGGCCAGGACTGGCAGTGAAAGGATCTAATTCACAACTGGTTGCCTGCATTTCTCCAGACTCATCCTCCACATCAGTGGGCAACGCTAATTGAAACTGATCCAAAAAACAGGACAAGGCCGAGCTTACACAACCCCAAACTCTGACTCTGCAGTTGGAAGTAGCATCACCCCCGTTGTGGTGAATAAAAGCAATTCCGTCAGCAAAGTACATAAGAAGTGCCATACTGGGTCAGACCAATGGCCCATCTAGCCCAGCATCCTGTCTCCAACAGTGGCCAATCACAGTGGCTTGGGAGAAGCACCCAACAGGTCACAATGGGGGATCCATTCCCTGTCGTTTTTCCCCAGCTCCCATCATGTTCCCTGATCCTGTCTGGCTAATAGCTGCTAACGGACCTATCTTCCAGAAACTTGTCCAAACCTCTTTTAAAAGCAGCTACAGTACTAGCCCTTACCACAGCCTCCAGCAGTAGATTCCACAACCCAATTATACGCTGAGTGAAAATATTTATTGTTAAAGAATAAAAATATATTTTATTTGTTTATGAGTTTCATGGAGAGTCCCCTAGTTCTAGTACTAGCTGAGAGGGCAAATAACTGTTCCTTGTTTATTAGTTCCACCCCACTCATGATTTTATTGACCTCTATCATATCTCCTCTCAGTCATCTCTTCTCCAAGCGGAAGAGCCCCAACCTACCAAGCCTCACAGACAGTGTAGTCATTGTTTTTAAGGCTACACTGTGAGGAGATTTCCTCTGCAAATTATCATGGGGATAGAGGGCCTGCATTTGGTGTTGGATTTGGCCGGAGACATATTAGGGGTACTGCTGATATACCAGGCACCCACCTGTTCGGCAGTTTCCCTATCTGCACTGCCTGAGCTGGTGTCAGGGGTGGTGTTGCGGTCCCCAGGGCGATAGTCCTGGGGGACTTCAATATCCATGCCGACTCCAGTCTTGGAGAGGCAGAGCATGAGTTCATGGCCACCATGGGCCTGTCTCAGAGGATGGTGAGCCCCACACACATTGGAGGACATACCCTAGACATGATTTTTTTGCACAGGCCTTGAGGTGGGGGATCCGTTAGTGGGGGAGGTGTCAGCAAAGCCCTTGTCATGGACAGATCATTATCTCCTCCGGGCCAGTATCCTGGTACATCAGCTCCCAGGAGGGTGCAGAATCAGTTAGGATGGTCCGCCCCCGACGGCTTATGGAACCCAGAAGGCTTCAGATTGCTTATGGGGATATACCCTCTGATGTCGATGGCTGCTCCCTCGATGACCTCGTGACCATGTGGAACTCCATATTGGCAGAGGCCATCGACCAGGTGGCTCCCAGGCATCCGCTCTTGAACTGCCAACAACGCAGGTCCCCGTGGTATACAGGGGAGCTCCAGTGGACGAAGTGGAAAGGACGGCGGTTAGAGTGACAGGGGCGTCACTCGTGTCCTGAAGTCGACCAACTGCGGCATAGAGTCTGGTTACGTACCTATGCCGTGGCAGTGTGGGTAGCAAAGAAAGTTTTCTTTGCTGCCCTCATTGCGTCTGCTAAGTCCCGCCCGGCAGAGCTTTTCTGGGTGGTAAGGGGGCTGGTCAGTATGGCCTCCCTCCGCCTGGATTTGGAGTCATCGAATGCCCACTGCAATTTGTTTGTGGATTTTTTTGCAGATAAAATCGCTCAGATCCACCACAGTTTTGACGCAACACTTTTAGCAGTAGGTGAGCTAAAGGCAGTAGAAGTCCCGCCTTGTCCTGTTTTGTGGGATGAATTTTGGAATGTGTCGCACTCTGATACGGGGGATGCCCTGGGGACTGTTCAAGCTACTCATTGAGAATTAGATCCATGCCCATCCTGGCTGGTTAAGGCCAGCCGGGAGACATTAGGGCCGTTGTTGGCGGGGATTGTCAATGCCTCCCTGGGGGAGGGCAGGGTGCCAGGCTGCCTTAAGGAGGTGCTGGTGCGGCCTCTGCTTAAGAAGTCATCATTGGACGTTAGCGTCCTGGCCAGCTATTGGCTGGTCTCTAATCTTCCTTTTTTAGGGAAGGTTACTGAGCGGGTGGTGGCTGGGCAGCTGCAGGGGCATCTGGACCGGATTAATTTTCTCGATCCTTCAGTCTGGTTTTCGTCCTGAATATGGCACGGAGACTGCACTTATGGCCTTGGTCAATGACCTCTCCCGTGAGCTGGACCAGGGTCATTTGACCCTGTTAGATCTCTAGGCTGCATTTGATACCGTTGACCATGGAGTTGTTGGTGACTCGACTGCGGGACCGGGCAGGGATTGGCGGGACCGTTCTTGAGTGGTTCTGCTCCTTCCTGGCTGGGAGAGTCCAGTGTGTAGTGCTGGGTGATTTTTCAACTTTTCCCCGGAGCCTCACATGTGGAGTCCCGCAGGGTTCCATCTTGTCTCCTCTCTTGTTCGATGTGTACAAGCAGCCTTTGGGGGAGGCTGTTAGGGAGTTTGACGTATTGTGTCATCAGTATGCTGATGACGCTCAGCTTTATCTCTCCTTTTCATCTGACTCAGGTCCAGCAGCCTCAATGCTTACCCGGTGTTTGGTGGCTGTGGGGGATTGGATGAGGGCGAGCCGTCTGAAGTTAAATCCCGACAAGATGGAAATGATGGTCGTGGGGAAGGCCAGGGGAGTGGTGGCCCCCATCACTGATGGGGTCCGTCCTGCCCTGGTATCTCAGGTCCGGAGTCTGGGGGTGCTTCTGGACCCGCAGCTCCGCCTGGATGTCCAGGTGGCAGCCGTGGCAAAAGGGGCATTTTGCCAACTGCATCTTATGTGTCAGCTTTGGCCGTATGTCTCGGACTCTGACCTTGCCACGATCGACCATGCTTTTATTGCCTCGAGACTGGACTACTGCAATGCACTCTATGTGGGGCTACCCTTGGTGCTGGTTTGGAGGCTGCAGCTGGTGCAGAACACGGCAGCTCATCTCCTTATGGGGACGGGCCGACGCAAGTATATTACACCAGTGCTTCGTTCTCTGCACTGGCTGCCTCTAGTCTTTCAGGCCCAATTCAAGATGTTGGTGCTGACCTTTAAAGCCCTAAAGGGTCTGGGCCCCGCCTACCCGAGAGACCACCTCACCCTCCGGGTCCTGGATCAGCCCCTGCGGTCGGCCGGGGGCGCCCTCCTTGAGGTCCCCCGGGTTTCTCAGGTATCAACCTCGCGTAGGGCGTTCTCTATGGCCGCAGCGCAGTTGTGGAGCTCTCTCCCGTTGGAGGTCTGCCTGATTATCGACCTCCCCTCTTTCCATAGGCAATGTAAAACCTGGTTGTTCTGCCGTGCTTTTGTGAGGCAATTGGGGCTGGATGGGTTGGGTTAGGGGGTATTATTTGGTATTTTGTTTTAATGTTTTAATTGGAATATTGTGGTTTTAAATTGTTTTAATATGTTGTTAGCTGCCCCGAGATGCTTTTAGCAGGAGGGGACGGCATACAAATTTTAATAAATAAATAAAATGCTGTGTATATATTTTATTTACAAATACAATGTATTGCCACTGGCAATTTTGATCCAACAAGATCTACTGTACATAAAGACTCTCCTTCATATCAATGTCTAGTCTTTTTTTATTCTTGCAGTTAAAATCTGTAATATTTTATGACAATGAAACCCACAGGTTCGTCAAAAGAGGTACCACCTGTCTAGGCAAAAGCACCTAAACTTAAGAAATGATTTAGATATTTGCTTTGCACAAATATTGTTCTCTGCTCAGCTTGAACAATTGAGCCTCCTCTCGCAAACGCCATGGCTTCCTATGTGACAGGCAACATACAGGGAGGGCAACTCTCAGAAGCGTGCCTGAACCTCAGGGAACAGCAAAATGAGCTCACTTTGAGAAACAATTCATCCTGGAATCCTCACCTGTGATGTATTTTGTTGTCAAGCAGATAAAAGGAAATTGCCATTAATCAAAGGTGGGCAGGAAATAACTCGCAGGAGGATGAAAGAGAACAACAAAAGAGTGAAACTGACGCAGAGACAACTTCCACATCCTCCTACATCTTCTAATCCTGTCATCCTAACTGGTTATTAATCTACGTACAAGTGTCTTCTAAAAAGGATTCAGGTCTCATTGATGGGGGTGATCTTTCAACCCTTCAGCTCTGGAATGAGAGTTGTTCAGCATACTCCATTTTTATGGGAAAACAAAAAGATTCCTCCCCAAGTAGTGGCATTTTAAAGTGATAGAGAATAAGATCCTCACACGCTGCCTATCGACACGCACCAATTTCAATGAGCTTATGCCTGCCTACAGCAGCTCAAGATTTCAGTTGGGATATTAAAAGCGACATGTCCCCAAGTCACTTGATTTAATGCTGGGCCTTTGTTTTGAAAATCTGGATACACCAAGACTCATAGGAATATTTGCAAATATTTTTCAAAGAGAGTATGCTTTGTAAAACATGAAAGGGCATTTAAAATTGGAGAACTCCCATTTTATCTGTCTGCGACATAATCCTTGATAAGCAGGAGAACCAAAGACTTGCTGATAATTTTATTATTATTATTAAACAGTTTTATTATTATTATTATTATTATTGAGCATTTATATAGCAACAGCAATGTACCTGGCACTTTACAATTGTAAGAAAGAGACACGATCCCTGCCCCAGCAGGTTTACAATCTGAGAGAGACAAGGGGTGGGAGTGGGAGGCAAAGGGTGGGGGAAACAGAGGAAGAAACAAGGATACATACATGAACTTGTGAGTTTCAGGTACTTAGCTTAGTTACAAAGGTGTAGTTACTCATTTAATGTTACACAAGATCTGATGATGCAGGATAAGTCAGCAAGGGGGCCAGGGGAACGAAGTGCCAGGGAAAGCTTGACAGAAGAGGTGGGTTTTGAGGACGTATTTGAAGATTTGGAGGGAGGAAGCCGAGCGAATGTGTTCAGGGAGCGAGTTCCAGGCACGGGGGGCTGCCAGGGAAAAGGGGCGGATGCATTTTGAGGCACAGGGGAGCCGTGAGCAGGTGAAGGTGGTGGCAGCGGGAGCGTGGAGCTCCCGGACAGGAATGCAGCAGGAAATTAGTGCTGAGAGATTGGGGGGAGCAAGGCCATGAAGAGCCTTGTAGGTAAAAACTAGGAGTTTGTGCAGAATGAAGAGGGAGCCAGCGGAAAGAGGAGAGGAGGGGCTGTATGTGGTCAAAACGGCAGGCAAGGTCGATGACCTTGGCAGCAGAGTTATGAACAGAAATGAAAGGAGCAAGGTGAGAGCGAGGAAGGCCAGTGAGAAGGAGGTTGCAATAGTCGAGGCGAGAGAAGACCAGGGCATGGATGAGGGTTTTAGCAGAGGAAACAGTGAGGAAAGGATGGATCTTAGCAATGTTGTGCAGAGAGAAGCGACAGGATCAATCTGAGCTGGGAAGAGACAAAGATGAACCCTAGACTACGTGCCTGAGGGACAGGCTGGATGTTGACCCCATTGATGAAGACGGGGTAATTTCAGTTGTTACGAGACCACGGTCAACCACAGTGAATCCCCGGTGGTGGCCGTTTGTCCCGCAATGTCTGATGTGAGTTCTGCCAGATGTTCACCACAGTGAACCTCCGGTGGGAATCACAATGACCACGATTCTGGACCTCCGGATGCCTGGAGGTCCAGAATTGTGGTTAGCTGGACCACGATCTGGGACCGGCCAAAAGTAATGTCTGTTACGTTGGCCCATCCCGAATCGTGGCCCAGACTGCCTGCCCGTCTCCCGGAGGGCGGGCAGCCGGGGGAGCACGGGGTGTGTGTGTGTGGTTGTGCGCCCGCACGTCGCACCACCCTGCCCCGATCCCCCTCCAGAATCAGGCCTGCACGTCTAAAGGACGGCTGGCCAGTCTGATTCCTGACTGGGATCCGAAACGGATCCTGGCCCGTGGTTCAGCGTGGCGAGCCTCCGGGCCCATCACGTCTGAAATTACCCAGAGAAGGAAGAGTGCGAGGAAGGATTAGGGGGGGTTAAGATGAGGGGTTCGGTTTTAACCATGTTAAGTTTGAGCTGACGATGAGACATCCAGGCAGAAATGTCAGAGAGGCAGTCAGTGAGGCGAGACTGGATAGAGAGATCGAGGTGGAGAGAGTTTGGTATCATCAGCATACAGATGGTACTGGAAGCCATGATATTTGACAGGGACTCCCTGTAGTTTTGGACAGGGAGTCCATGTAATAAATTAGTGATTCACTCTTTTTTGATTTAGAACTTTGATGAGTTATGGATGGCAAAGGTAACTACTTTGTATTAGAATGAAAGAATTTTAAGGTTCAAAGTAATCTTAAAGAATATCATCTATCTAGTCCACTTCCCCGCACTTTAGCAGGAAAAATGAGACCTAGACATCCATGTGGGATATTTTATCTAGTGTATTTTTTAACAGCTTTATAGGATTGGAAGGGAGGGGAGTCAATAACCTCTCAGTAATTTTTTTTATTAGCCAACTATCCTTACGGATAAGAGAAATCTTTCCAATATTTTAGCCATCCCACAATAGCTACTGAGAACAAATGGTTACCATCTTGCTTATACTAGACAAGTAATGAGGCACATCAAATGTGAACACATCAGAGTTTACAAGCTAGTCAAAGCCAATACTTGGATGGGAGTTCTCCAAGGAACATCTCTGTGTTGCAGAGATGTCATTTGAAAACAGACATGACGCTAACCACCCTTGGTGGTAATTTATGCATGTTGCAGGGCTGCATAGGGCACCAATACAGCCCTGCAACATGCATAAATAACCACCAAGGGTGGTTAAAGGGTGGTTAGTGTCATGTCTGTTTTCACCCATTGGCACCTTAAATAATAATGGTCTAGTCTCTGAGTATGGAAGCTGTACTCTTATGTTAGGTTGATGCAAGCTTGTGGTTCAAACACCATGTACACTGAACCACAGTCCTCTGCCAGTAAAGGTTTTACAGTACTTCTTCCTGCAAGAGTCAGGGCATTAACCTTAGTGTCCTGGCCAAATCCTAGCTCACCCACACGATAAAATCCACACAACTGGAAATTTTATTCTTTAGTTTTTTGTCCTAAAACTAGCAAGCAGAATTTCATCTCTGTGGGCTCTATTGTGTAGTGAGAAACAGAGCTGTAATCCACATCCAAAGTGGCTGCATTTCAGAGGTGGGAGAAATGCTCCATAATAGCCTTCCTTGCCATAACTCTATGCTTAGTTTATTTGAGAACTCTGAAGGAGCGCACAACAGAAGTGTAATGCCAGCCTTTCAGCCTTCTTAAAAACAGGTACATATGTACATACAACTAGAGATGAATTGAAAACAGCCTATTCACTGCTTCCCCCACAATGTGGAAACTTACTGTGTTTTTGCTGCATTCATTTGTTCCCATTTGGGAGTGCTCATTGGTAGGTACTTTTGGTACATGCCGGCATGCTGAGCAAACTGGCAGAAAAAGGAGGCAGGCACAGTACACACAGATGAGACATGGCAGGTACAGGCCTTCTCTCCGCCCCCTCCTCCCCCATTGGGAGAAGAGCACTTGGAGGCAAAAAAGGTGGGGTCGGGAAAGTTCCAACACCAGGACATAAAAATACCAAAAAATTCCAGCAAATAGTGAGGAAGTGCTGGAAAGTACTGAAAAATTATGGAAGTTGAGGAAAAAATCTGCCATTCCGAAAGCAATGGAATCACGAAATGCGCCCCGGACTTGAAAATTCTAACATTCGGCAATGTTCCTGCCATGGTGGGATTTCCCTTCGATTCAGGAACAGCTGGTTTGGATTCAGCACTACACACACCATAATGTGAGAAGTGAAATATTTGGCTTATTCTGTACGTTTCATCCCAATGAAGAGTTTCTAGTTTTATGAGCAGTTCATAGTTTTAGAGAACAAATGGTTCAAGGAAGAGAGTCTGCGTCGAGCCAGGGTGAAGAACCTCAGGCCCAGGGGCCAAATCTGGTCCCTTTCCAGTTCCTCAGTCTGGCCCCTGGACGGAGTTCTTCCTCCCTAGCACTGAAAGAATGAGCTCAGGGTAAGGGAGCCAAGAGGAGGGCAGGTGCACAAGGAGAGGGGACAGATCCATGATCTGTCTCCTCTTCCTGAGTGCACCCTTTAAGCCTGCTTGCTCTCAGCTTCTATACAGTCTGTGGAGCTTGTACTAATTTTCGAAGTGGCCGCTTGAAGGACCCACCCCTGTTGTAGAGAGCGCATGGGAAGGGGGAACAAGGGAGGGGGGATGAAACGAGGAATGGGAGAAGTAAAAACAGAACTATACAACGTCATNGGGGGGGGGAGTGAGGGTGGGGTTTCGTCAGTGGGTTTTACCTCCTTTATTGTTTTAATAATTTATTGTTTTAGTAACCCTTTTTACATTGGTTTTAATGTACGGTTTAAAAATATTGTGAACCACCCCGAGCTGCCTTAGGGCTGGAGGGAGCAGGGTATAAGTTTTTAAATAAAATAAAATAAAAATAAATAGGTTATAATATAACTGGTATCAAATTCTCCAAACTACTGCCTATTAGCAAACTGCAGCTTTAGTACAGCAGCAAAGTGCAGGAGAAATACAAATTCACGTCGATACAAGAACGGTCTCTGTATGCCTGCGTTCAACTACGTTTTAGTGCCAGGACCATGTCTCGGACTGATGGCTCAAATGATTGGCAACAAGCAGAGTAATAACCTAGAGGGAGATAGAAAACTGAGAAGAAAACATTTAAAACATCCCAAATAATAGTAAGGCAGCATCTTTGAAAAGCCAACTGATACACGAAAGAGAGGAGATAAAAGGATCTGAAGGAGGGATGTAGATCTTATTTTTAAGAGAGATCAAGGCATGTACGGATATTATAGGATCACACAAGACAGACAAGACACATGATCTGCATTTTCATTTCCAAATACAAGAAAGAAAGAAGATACTTTGTTCAAAACCTCAGCCTTTTTTTTTTTTTAAAGCCATTAGCCCTGAAAAATTACTATCATGATTATAATGCTGAGTAAAATCAAACTCATGTCAACTGCTCATACAAAGTCTCTGACACTTTCGGTTCTCTAAAGTGATTTTTTTTAAAACAAAAGTGAGATTCGCCTGCCATCTAGTGGTGATGAATCATACTCTGAAGCAGATATTTTTAAAAAAACTACATTTCCTTGAACCTCTTTTTTTCTAGAACTACAAGCTGCTCATAAAAACTAGAAACACTTTAATGGGACCAAACATACAGAATAAGCTGGGCAAGTCTGCTAGCTCTATCAGTCAGCACCAGCACAAGTCCTACTCACGTCAATTGGACTTGTGCCCATGCTAACTGCCAACGCCAGCATTATCTGCTTGAAGGATTGCACCTAACCTAAGTAAGGCTGGGACAGCTATGGACAGCCAGACAAATTTACTGACTAGCCACAGACTAGAAAATACTTCAGCTAACAGTTGTAGTGTTAGCCACCTCTCACGGTCCCTGGGACTCTGATTTTGGCCTATGGGAATCTCGGGGTCAAACTATGAGAGGCGGCAACTCTACATAACAGCAGCAACTTGTGGTGTCTTGCACGTTTTGTTGTGCTGGAGTGGATTTTCAATGACTTTTCCTCCATGTCTTTGGTTGCGTAGATCTGAATCTTAAAGCATCAGCCACAGCCAGGTTAAAGGAGGTATGTAGCGAGGTTGATGCTACTGCGTGGTTACTCCTTCTTGCTTCCATCCCTAAACACCACCCAATTCATCCGCCATGGTTGTCCACAGTTCCCAGCTCCTCCCCCTTGTACTAAAAACTAGGAGGTTTCAAGGTAAGTTGAAGCCAATGAATTTCCCTTTGGGCCTACATTTAGTCATTAAGTAGACTTTCCACAAGTGTCTAAGGGCCTTTTCAAATGGGTCGCGGTGGGTGGAGATGGGGGTGCACCTGTTCCCATGGATGCGCACCCATCTCCACACACGGAGCAACCGGCATTGGAGCCTGTTGCTCCGTGCATGGGTGATGGGTGGAGCACAGGAGCGCGCACGCACCCCCACCCACCGCAGGCGCTGTTCCTACGGGGACCCCCCCTATCCCCTCCGCACTGTGGGCGGCATTCCCACAGGTGGCCCCCACCCACCACACACATACGTGCGGGGGGGGGGAGGGGAGGGAGGAGGCGCCTGTGTGAAGAGGCCCTAAATGACTAAGGAACCTGCAACCAATTTTCAAGAATGACGGACTTTGAGCCTCAAAGACTTTGGGCCATATTTTACTACTGTGAGCAGTCTTGACTTCAAATGGAATTACTTACGTAGTAGTAAAGGGTTAAACATGTGTACAAGTCTTTGCAGGATCAGGGTCATATATTTTCAGTCCTTAATGCCACAATCCCAACTAAAATTAATGATTAACTAATGTAGTACTTCAAAGAGTGGCTTTAGTAGCCCAAGTCCGGGGGCGGGAAGAGAGAAATGAGTGAACTTCCAGGTGCTTAGGTAGCTTTAAAAATGGGTCTTAGAAGCTGATTACAAGCACTTTTGAAAATTTTGTCCTAGGCTTTAATAAATGAGGTGTGGAACACACATTTTGTGTGTGTGTGTAAAATTTACCTTGATGTTAGTGTACCTTTCTGTGAGTTAAGAAATTTGCTCTGCTGTGACATTTGATCTCTGCATGATCATTACCTTCAGGTCGTTGGCTATAAGGTACAATAGGACAAATGCAGTTTCAGTTTGCATGTTCAGGGCAAGCCAAAGAACAGATACCATGTACTTTGGTCAGTGACACTGTTTGCGTCATTTCTTTACACATAATGCAAAGAACCATGTTGACCTCACTCTCTGATTAATGAGTAGATAAAATGTAGATTTACTGTAA
This sequence comes from Sphenodon punctatus, assembly GCA_003113815.1. NCBI lineage: Eukaryota > Metazoa > Chordata > Lepidosauria > Sphenodontia > Sphenodontidae > Sphenodon > Sphenodon punctatus. The sequence goes on along the minus strand of QEPC01003796.1, from coordinate 3,797,546 downwards.
CAGGGGAAAAATTATTAACCATACAGAAGAAGTGATTTTACAACACAAATTAAGAGGCTTGTCCCGCCCCCCCCCAAAATGAGGTTTTAAAATCAAAATGTTGAATCTGTCATGTTGTGTCTGCAGAGCATGGGAGGTTATGGCTCCAAAGGTTATACCCAGGTAGTCAGGCAATTGATAATAATACTGATACTTTGCATATCTGTAGCATTTTCCATCAAAGAACTTTCCAAACACTGATTAAACTTCACAAAAAAACCTCATTTTAGAAATGGAGGTAAAGGAAGATTCACTGATTTACCTAAGATCTGATAGTAAGACTGTCAAGATCAGGGAGCAAAATTTGCAGGTGCCTGGGAGCCATTGGTACCCCAGAAAACTGAGGCTGGCGACTGGTTCAGGAGTGTAGTGATACAAGAACGGTTTAATATCAGGATAAAATCTGGCGACTGAATTTTTTTTTTTGCTCCTGGAGTTTGATCTGAAATTTCATGCCCTGGTCAAGACCATCTTTTGGCCCTTAGGCCTGTGCTACAGCCAGCAAGTCAGACTTCTAGCTCAGTAGTCCTTTACATAACTTTAGTGCAGATAAAATGCTAGCCACCTTGTGCTTGAATACACAAAGATTAGCTCCTGATCCCTATAAAGCCCGTGGAAACATTGTCATGAGTATTAGTGTGAGTAATGCTCCCTCCCCCCAAATTGTTCTCTTTAAAAATGGGGTAATAACTTTTATGCACATGAGAGGAAGGTTAATTTAATGGATTAGAGATCACCATCTCTTATCGGACTGCTAATAAAACACAAAAGAAAAAACAAAACAAAACAAAAAACAAGCAAACCAAGAACCGTAACATTTTTTCAGTGTTTTTGAAAAGAGTGCAACTGAGCAAACACCAGGGACAAACACAAAGCCTACATTTCCTCCTAAAATATTGGCATACTGGTTTGGATAAGAGGCTTTCCATTGACTGTGAGGGTTTGCTTTTAAAAACTAATTTTCCAAACTCTGACTGACAGTTTTTCTGGAACTTTTAAAATGTGTTCACTCCTGGGGTACAAAAGAACTGGGATACATTCTATTGTAAAGAAACTTGCAGGCAGAAGTAATGAACAAACAAACAAAAACCAAAACCAACTTACTTTCCATTAAAGATGGATAATATTGATCGGTCTCTCCTATCAGGCCTTGCATCCACTGTATCTTCATAATCACTTCCATTCCCATCATCCTTTCCTGGGGGCATGGGATCGGAATGATTTCCTGCCATCTGCATGAAGACAGTTAGCATTGTGTTATAAACCATCTTCCACTCCCTTTCAAATTCAGATTCTAATCAGGCTTTCATCACCATAGTATCCGAGGGAGTTCCAAAAAGAATGTTGAGAACCAAGGACCCTAATAAATCCAACAGTAATTAAACTAAGTGTTTTTGGAATTCTTAATGTGTCATGCTTTATGTTGTTCCACAGATTAGAAATATCCATTTTTATGTATCCAGGAGCATCGTGATACTAGGTTTACGCAACAAATGTCTTTATTTTTTTTCTGTAACAAAACCACAAGACAGACGTTACCTATTATTTGCTCAGCAACTGCAGCTAACATTGAAAATAAAAATAAATCCCTAATCAAATGGGACACTCCCGATTCCATGGAAGTCAGTGGCAAATGACATGCTCGGGCTATCAAATATGTTAATGATATTTAAATATAGTTAGAGCCCAGTTTGAAAATATCCAGAAAATTAAAAATATTTATTTCATAGCCTTTAAGCTGCCCCGAGTTGCCTTGGCAGGAGGGGCGGGGTAATAATACAAAAAAATCTCTCTTTTTCTCTCCCCCCAAAACCCCACCCTTCACCCATCTCCCTCACCAAAAGCCTAGGTCTTACACGGACAACAGAAGGAGGGGCGGTCCAGGGCCACCCGGGCCTCCGCTGAAAGGGAGTTCCACAGTCGCCAAGCGGCCACCGAGAACAGCCTCTCCATAGTCACCCCCTGGACAACTCGAGGGACTTTAAGAAGGGTGCTTCCAGTGGACCGTAGGGGCCAATCCAGAACGCGGGGGGTGAGGCTGTCCCGCAGATGCAGCAATGTCTCATGCACATATAGATACAGTTGTGCATGTAGGAAAAGAGCAATGCTTCAAGTCCACAGAGTAGTTCTCAACTCACTGTGACAACACTAACCCTTTGGGTGTTACCAAACGTGATGGTAGCCCACACCACCTGGGTGTCCACCTGCTCTTTCATTAGGCGTTCATCCTCACTGGCCACTTGGCCACCAACCATTGGACACACAGTCCCCACTCACGGCGGGGTCCTGGATTATTCAGAGCCTGAATTTGCCCTTACGGTGAGCTAATATGCACACGTTTCTGTATCCATTAAATTAGGCGGCATACAGCGTCATGTGCGTACAGGTTCAGCAGCACCATATAGTCTTGTGACCACTTCCTGCCGCTCCCTCTGCTCTCATTGGCATGTACGCAACATCCGCCTTGAAAGGAGGAGAGGCTATGAGGAGATCCAGGACAACAACTTTGCCTCCAGCTGTGGGAGGCAAACATCTCCATACTATGAGCTCCTGGACTGGTTCCTATGCGTGAATGGAGCCATCGTGGTATCTTGCTTCTATGGCTGTGCCTTTGCTGAGGCCAGGAGCGGGTGGATATGGCTCCCCCACTGCTCACTTCTGCTCCCACAATGGAAGCCTTGACAGTCAACAGAGATCCCGCCATGTCCATCCCCAACCCAGAGCCAGCACAGGTCAACATGGACATGAACACCATGACTCTCATAGTGTATACCCTCAAGTTCAAATGCTAGCCCTTGTTCAAGGAGCCACTGGCAGTTCTGGTGGAGGGCATGGAGGAGAATAGTAAATTAATGCCTCTGGGGGGTTGTGTGTCTCTGTTTACACAGCTGCATGACAAAGGCGTGGTTCTCTCATCTCATCTCATTTTAATTTTGTACCCCATAGACTACACCACAGGTGTTTTGTAGCGGCGTATATTCACGAACGAAATACAATATAAATACACAATAAACAGTACCTAATATAAAAATACATAATCTAAACATATATCAAACATCAACTCAATAGCAGTCCACTTGAAGGCAAATAAACAAACCCAACCCCCCTCCCACCCCAAACCCCGATCCCCACCCCAACCCATTCCCTGCTCACACCAGGCAGCCCCAACCCTCACGCTGCACCCACCTCACACCTGGGGCTGCCCTCGGGACCTCCCCCCTCCCTATCTCAATCCCACCTATTTCACCCCACAAGACACATCTCCAAGAGGCTCTGCTACAAACGCACGGGTCTACAGCCCTGCCAACAATAATATTTTAAGCTGGCCCAATGAAGCCAGCTTAAGCGCCACCCCCCTCCCCCATGGCAGGAGGTGAAGAAGTGGTCCAAAAGTGGGGGCAGTCCAGAGTGCAGGACTCTGAAGGTCCCCCTCGAACTTCTCTCCGCCGATCTGGGGTCTTGCCTCCACCCCCTTCACACGGAGAGGCTGCATCCGCTACTGCCCCACTGACGGCCCCGACGACGGCCAACACCCTTAGATGTCGCCCTTCGGCTGGTGCCCAAGGGCGCCACCCCAGGGCCTTTCTGTAAAGGGGAGGAGGCAGGTGTCGCACGCTTTTCCGTCCCCTCTGCAGCACCAGGGCTTCACCCCTCCTCCCCCACACAGTTGATCTCTGTATGTCCTTCTTTCCTCGACAATGATCGCGGGAGGAGAACTGCATGGTGCCGAGATCCCACCACAGCAACCACCCCAACCGCAGCTCAGGTCAGGTACTCGTTCTCGCTACCCTTCAGATGGGCAGATGGCTGTAAATTGGGCAGGGGCTAGTAAGCTTCATGGAGCGGGGACTGTTTTTATGATATGCGTACAGCACTGCATACAACTAGTAGTGCTACAGAAAGTCTAAGTAGTAGTAGCAGATGACATGTCTGTCGCAAGCACGTCAGCGCACAGGCCAACTCATCTAAAAATGTTACAAATGTACCACGAAAGCATGGAATTTTTAATTGGGGTGGGGTAACCACTGAATGCTAAGAAATGGGCAGGTGGGGAGAGCTGCAATGCAGTGAAGGTCACTATGCTTGGAATATACGTGGGAGCAGAGCTTCTNATCTTCCACTCCCTTTCAAATTCAGATTCTAATCAGGCTTTCATCACCATAGTATCCGAGGGAGTTCCAAAAAGAATGTTGAGAACCAAGGACCCTAATAAATCCAACAGTAATTAAACTAAGTGTTTTTGGAATTCTTAATGTGTCATGCTTTATGTTGTTCCACAGATTAGAAATATCCATTTTTATGTATCCAGGAGCATCGTGATACTAGGTTTACGCAACAACTGTCTTTATTTTTTTTCTGTAACAAAACCACAAGACAGACGTTACCTATTATTTGCTCAGCAACTGCAGCTAACATTGAAAATAAAAATAAATCCCTAATCAAATGGGACACTCCCGATTCCATGGAAGTCAGTGGCAAATGACATGCTCGGGCTATCAAATATGTTAATGATATTTAAATATAGTTAGAGCCCAGTTTGAAAATATCCAGAAAATTAAAAATATTTATTTCATAGACTTTAAGCTGCCCCGAGTTGCCTTGGCAGGAGGGGCAGGGTAATAATACAAAAAAATCTCTTTTTCTCTCCCCCCAAAACCCCACCCTTCACCCATCTCCCTCACCAAAAGCCTAGGTCTTACACGGACAACAGAAGGAGGGGCGGTCCAGGGCCACCCGGGCCTCCGCTGAAAGGGAGTTCCACAGTCGCCAAGCGGCCACCGAGAACAGCCTCTCCATAGTCACCCCCTGGACAACTCGGGGGACTTTAAGAAGGGTGCTTCCAGTGGACCGTAGGGGCCAATCCAGAACGCGGGGGGTGAGGCTATCCCGCAGATGCAGCAATGTCTCATGCACATATAGATACAGTTGTGCATGTAGGAAAAGAGCAATGCTTCAAGTCCACAGAGTAGTTCTCAACTCACTGTGACAACACTAACCCTTTGGGTGTTACCAAACGTGATGGTAGCCCACACCACCTGGGTGTCCACCTGCTCTTTCATTAGGCGTTCATCCTCACTGGCCACTTGGCCACCAACCATTGGACACACAGTCCCCACTCACGGCGGGGTCCTGGATTATTCAGAGCCTGAATTTGCCCTTACGGTGGGCTAATATGCACACGTTTCTGTATCCATTAAATTAGGCGGCATACAGCGTCATGTGCGTACAGGTTCAGCAGCACCATATAGTCTTGTGACCACTTCCTGCCGCTCCCTCTGCTCTCATTGGCATGTACGCAACATCCGCCTTGAAAGGAGGAGAGGCTATGAGGAGATCCAGGACAACAACTTTGCCTCCAGCTGTGGGAGGCAAACATCTCCATACTATGAGCTCCTGGACTGGTTCCTATGCGTGAATGGAGCCATCGTGGTATCTCGCTTCTATGGCTGTGCCTTTGCTGAGGCCAGGAGCGGGTGGATATGGCTCCCCCACTGCTCACTTCTGCTCCCACAATGGAAGCCTTGACAGTCAACAGAGATCCCGCCATGTCCATCCCCAACCCAGAGCCAGCACAGGTCAACATGGACATGAACACCATGACTCTCATAGTGTATACCCTCAAGTTCAAATGCTAGCCCTTGTTCAAGGAGCCACTGGCAGTTCTGGTGGAGGGCATGGAGGAGAATAGTAAATTAATGCCTCTGGGGGGTTGTGTGTCTCTGTTTACACAGCTGCATGACAAAGGCGTGGTTCTCTCATCTCATCTCATTTTAATTTTGTACCCCATAGACTACACCACAGGTGTTTTGTAGCGGCGTATATTCACGAACGAAATACAATATAAATACACAATAAACAGTACCTAATATAAAAATACATAATCTAAACATATATCAAACATCAACTCAATAGCAGTCCACTTGAAGGCAAATAAACAAACCCAACCCCCCTCCCACCCCAAACCCCGATCCCCACCCCAACCCATTCCCTGCTCACACCAGGCAGCCCCAACCCTCACGCTGCACCCACCTCACACCTGGGGCTGCCCTCGGGACCTCCCCCCTCCCTATCTCAATCCCACCTATTTCACCCCACAAGACACATCTCCAAGAGGCTCTGCTACAAACGCACGGGTCTACAGCCCTGCCAACAATAATATTTTAAGCTGGCCCAATGAAGCCAGCTTAAGCGCCACCCCCCTCCCCCATGGCAGGAGGTGAAGAAGTGGTCCAAAAGTGGGGGCAGTCCAGAGTGCAGGACTCTGAAGGTCCCCCTCGAACTTCTCTCCGCCGATCTGGGGTCTTGCCTCCACCCCCTTCACACGGAGAGGCTGCATCCGCTACTGCCCCACTGACGGCCCCGACGACGGCCAACACCCTTAGATGTCGCCCTTCGGCTGGTGCCCAAGGGCGCCACCCCAGGGCCTTTCTGTAAAGGGGAGGAGGCAGGTGTCGCACGCTTTTCCGTCCCCTCTGCAGCACCAGGGCTTCACCCCTCCTCCCCCACACAGTTGATCTCTGTATGTCCTTCTTTCCTCGACAATGATCGCGGGAGGAGAACTGCATGGTGCCGAGATCCCACCACAGCAACCACCCCAACCGCAGCTCAGGTCAGGTACTCGTTCTCGCTACCCTTCAGATGGGCAGATGGCTGTAAATTGGGCAGGGGCTAGTAAGCTTCATGGAGCGGGGACTGTTTTTATGATATGCGTACAGCACTGCATACAACTAGTAGTGCTACAGAAAGTCTAAGTAGTAGTAGCAGATGACATGTCTGTCGCAAGCACGTCAGCGCACAGGCCAACTCATCTAAAAATGTTACAAATGTACCACGAAAGCATGGAATTTTTAATTGGGGTGGGGTAACCACTGAATGCTAAGAAATGGGCAGGTGGGGAGAGCTGCAATGCAGTGAAGGTCACTATGCTTGGAATATACGTGGGAGCAGAGCTTCTCCTATATTGTCTTATCTTTTGAAAGTAACCGTTTTTGCTTGCAATGAGCATGGGGGATGGGGTCAAAACGCCCTAGAAAGCTATTGATGCGGGATGTTTGCCAGAAAAAGCCAAATGGCTTCAGCTTTGATCTCTGGTGCTGTGGCCTCCTGGGGTATGGGAGATGTTTGGGTGGGTGTGTGTGTGATGGAAACGCTGGCCTTTGCTGTCATTTGGGTGAGGCCTGATGTGCAGGACAACTGTCAGACCCATATTATAAAGGCAGCCTATGTGCTCATAGACTGTTTTCACATTGCACTGCTGAGCGGGAGGATGGGTGTGTGCCAGCAGTGGGTGGAGGTGGGTGTGCTCTTTTTCCCATGGGCACACACCCATCTCCACCCACAGAGCCTCCTCTGTTTTGTCAGATGGCTCCATGGGTGGAGACGTGTGTACGCACACACCCCCACCCACTGCCCACGCTGTTTGCA
>QEPC01003796.1:3778429-3788965 GCA_003113815.1 Sphenodon punctatus | reverse complement strand
ACCCACCTCACACCTGGGGCTGCCCTCGGGACCTCCCCCCTCCCTATCTCAATCCCACCTATTTCACCCCACAAGACACATCTCCAAGAGGCTCTGCTACAAACGCACGGGTCTACAGCCCTGCCAACAATAATATTTTAAGCTGGCCCAATGAAGCCAGCTTCCAAAGAGTATGGATCTAAGCGCCACCCCCTCCCCCATGGCAGGAGGTGAAGGAGTGGTCCAAAAGTGGGGGCAGTCCAGAGTGCAGGACTCTGAAGGTCCCCCTCGAACTTCTCTCCGCCGATCTGGGGTCTTGCCTCCACCCCCTTCACACGGAGAGGCTGCATCCGCTACTGCCCCACTGACGGCCCCGACGATGGCCAACACCCTTAGATGTCGCCCTTCGGCTGGTGACCAAGGGCGCCACCCCAGGGCCTTTCTGTAAAGGGGAGGAGGCAGGTGTCGCATGCTTTTCCGTCCCCTCTGCAGCACCAGGGCTTCACCCCTCCTCCCCCACACAGTTGATCTCTGTATGTCCTTCTTTCCTCGACAATGATCGCGGGAGGAGAACTGCATGGTGCCGAGATCCCACCACAGCAACCACCCCAACCGCAGCTCAGGTCAGGTACTCGTTCTCGCTACCCTTCAGATGGGCAGATGGCTATAAATTGGGCAGGGGCTAGTAAGCTTCATGGAGCGGGGACTGTTTTTATGATATGCGTACAGCACTGCATACAACTAGTAGTGCTACAGAAAGTCTAAGTAGTAGTAGCAGATGACATGTCTGTCGCAAGCACGTCAGCGCACAGGCCAACTCATCTAAAAATGTTACAAATGTACCACGAAAGCATGGAATTTTTAATTGGGGTGGGGTAACCACTGAATGCTAAGAAATGGGCAGGTGGGGAGAGCTGCAATGCAGTGAAGGTCACTATGCTTAGAATATACGTGGGAGCAGAGCTTCTCCTATATTGTCTTATCTTTTGAAAGTAACCGTTTTTGCTTGCAATGAGCATGGGGGATGGGGTCAAAACGCCCTAGAAAGCTATTGATGCGGGATGTTTGCCAGAAAAAGCCAAATGGCTTCAGCTTTGATCTCTGGTGCTGTGGCCTCCTGGGGTATGGGAGATGTTTGGGTGTGTGTGTGTGTGTGATGGAAACGCTGGCCTTTGCTGTCATTTGGGTGAGGCCTGATGTGCAGGACAACTGTCAGACCCATATTATAAAGGCAGCCTATGTGCTCATAGACTGTTTTCACATTGCACTGCTGAGCGGGAGGATGGGTGTGTGCCAGCGGTGGGTGGAGGTGGGTGTGCTCTTTTTCCCATGGGCACACACCCATCTCCACCCACAGAGCCTCCTCTGTTTTGTCAGATGGCTCCATGGGTGGAGACGTGTGTACGCACACACACCCACCCACTGCCCACGCTGTTTGCATGGACACACACTCATCTCCTTCCCCCCCACAGCCGATGCCTCCCCACTGCACACCAAGCCGGGCGGCATCCGTTCAGAAATGGCCATAGAGCAGCACATGCCCACAATGGGGTTCTGCGTATGCGTGATGGAGTGGACACCGCGCAATCCTGCTGCAGTTCAAAATTCTGCAGAATGGAAGAGTGGGAGGCGACTGAGACTGACTTTTCTGGACATCTGTACACTGCCAGAAGTAAGCAAGTCACTAATGAAGGCTGGTCCTTCCCTGAAGTTTTTCCTCATCAATGCTCTAATGACAGTAACATGATACCTGTGGGGCCACTGGGAGTGCCTCAAATCGGATGCCAATGATAAGTCTCTTTGGGGGGCGGGAAACAAGTGAGTAAGGCGACTGTTCACAGGGAAGGTGAACTGACTGATGAGAGCTTTTTGCCCTATACAAGGTCTGAACAATCGCAAGCGAGGATGTTTACGGCGGCAACTGTATGGTAATACAGAAGATGCTAGAGAGGGGGTACAAGAAGTGCATGTATTACTGGGGGTTTTATGCGAATCTAGAAGGATTTCCAACACCACTGTGGATGAGACCCCAATAAAACTGTGTGCTGCTACCTGCCAGTACATCATTGTGAGCTGTGAATGCAAGAAACTGGGTGGTTGACAAAGTCCAATTACATTCAATTCCAATTTTACTTTCACTTTTCACTATAGGCACTCAATAAAGTATGCAATTTTCTCAATAAGCTCAACGTTTTGTGCATAGCAAGAGGTTATTTTGAGCTGCTAAGTGCCAGCAGGTATAAACCCAGGTAGTGAACCTCTGTGGGAATCAACAATTGGTGTGGCTCTTGTTCCCATGGTTCACCATAGCTGTGAGTCATGACAGGGGGAGGAGGAGAGTTGGTGGACCAAGTGTGGAGGGAAAGAATGCCTGTCTGTGTATTAGGCTTGATTCAACCTGTCAGTGGTGGGTGGATGAGAGAGGGCTGCCCAAATGCACAAGAAATACACGCAGGGGCTGCCTGTTTATTAGGCTCTACACACTAAACATGTGAGTGGGGGATGCAAGAACCGAACCCAGAGTTCAGCGGTCTATTGCGTCTCAGTTTGTTAACACCTTTTTTTATAATGCATAAAGATTACTATTTGGATTTTTTAAAAACAGAAGCAAGTTATGGAATCTTCCTCTGAAAAATGTGAAGTAGCATGTTGCTGTCCTAAATCACTTCATGGGCAAAATGCTGTACCTGAGCCAAAATTGGCTTTCATTACACAGATGAAAGTTTCACTATGAATTTATCTTTTGTTTGCTAAAAGGGAAATCAATTGTTCCTCGCCTGCATACTTATGCTCTGATCCTGAATCACTAAAATAAACAGGAGCTTTACCATTAACTTAATGTGCACAAGTTAAGGCCCCGAGGGGTCAGTCCAGCAAGTTTTTATTCATACTAGAATACATATATAATCCCACTGAAACAAGTAGATAGCATATTAGATGGATTACTAAGAACATTAGCAGTGCCATACTTCGTTAGACCAATGGTCCACTGAGCTCAGCATCCTGTCTCTGACAGTGGCCAAGCTTGGGAAAAGTACCCAATCAAATCACAATGGACAATCCACTCCATGTTGTTCACACCCAGCTCTCGAGAGTATGTAGCTACATCCCCTAATTCTCAGTGGGGTGCCTTACTCTCGCTGGGCTCTTTCTTAGCTTCTTCTTCAAGTTTGATATTCTGTGGGTTTGGGGTCTGAATCCCAGTCATGATATAGCGAGAGAAAAATCCTGCATGGGTTGCATTTCAATCCTCCTCACTCAGCACGCGCTGGACTGGAGTGTTTTATGGTGACAGTCTTACTGCCTGCGTTTTGGGTTTATTTTAAGTTTGATGTGAATGAAATTTGTGGTTTGAATTCACAAATGAACAGTTGAATTTAATGGGTGAAAATCTCCCTGGTTTGCATTTCAATCCTTAATATCTGATGTAAAAAGAACCGTGTGGCTTTGGGTTTTAATCCGAGTGGTTTTGTGGAACACTTTGAAGTTTGTGCCCCCCCCTCCCGTACTTTGAAGTTTGAACTTGGGATCTTAAGGATTTTTCCATACATTTTTTCTGCTTATTCACTGGTCTGGGGGCTTTCAGCTTGTAGGAAGGACTGAACGTTCTACATCTCAGCGGTGGAGTGTCTTTTCCCTTCCAGGGACCAACCCCAGCATTTATGGCAGGTGTGCATTTTAGGATTCCACATAATGCTTTTGGGACTTCCTGCATTTTCCATTCATTTTGGTGTGTCTTTCTTTGAATGCCACATGGTGGGTGTTGCATGCCCTCTCCTGAACTGTGCATGCCTCCTCGCCCTCTGCAAAACTTTATGCAGCATTTATGGTGTGCCATTTAGGATTTCACATAATCCTGTTGGACTTTGCATAATTATCTGTGCATTTTAGTTGTAGCCCATGCTCATTTCAGGTATTGTAATGTTGCTTGAAGCTGAACTGGACCTTAAATAAGGTATTGGAAATGTCTGTAATATGGGCTAGCTGTTTTCTCGACTACTGTACTCCTGCCATTGAACACATTCAAGTTATTGGAGGCAGGTCCCTACCCAGTGGGTTAACAATCTAAGAAGGACAGGCCCTGTTTGCACCCATGAATACTGGACTCACATGGCTTTTGTTGTTTGCTAAAACTGCTATTTTTGGTGAATGTTCTAGTCTATTGATCATGATCATGTAAGTGTACAATTTTAGGGGTGGCTCTGCCCACCGTTAGGATATCCGAGGAAGCACTCCTATCATTTTACCCACTTACCATACCTGACTTCCTATCCTTTGACTCCCAATAGCCTCCCTCCCTGTTATTCCATTTCCTCTCCTGTTCTTTTTTCTTTTTGTCATTACACACACACACACCCTTACTTCTGATTCATATGACACATACAGAGAAACATTGTATTTCTCAGGACTTTTGAGTTCTCTGTGAGGGGAGTGGGGGCTACAGGGTTAAAGGGGCAACTTGGACCAAGGACTCCTGGGTTGTCTGTTACAAGGTTGAGAGCAGGGTAGAGGAGAACAGGCTTGGAACCAGGACTATTGAGTTGCCTGTGAAGGGAGTGCAGCCTACTGGATTAGAGTGGGATGGAGAGGCTGGAAGCCAGGAGTCCTGAGTTCTCTGTTACCAGGCTGGGACCAAGTAGATTAGAGGGGGAAAAGGGGTGGGACCCAGAATTCCTAAGTTCTCTCTTTCTTAAAGAGGAAACGGAGGGGGTGAGGGGCCAGCTTACGCCCTCCTGTCCCCAGCTTCAGTGTTGCCCCCAACCTGCAAAGAGGAAGGGGATTGGGGCTGGAAGATGAAGGCAAAGTGACTGTACAATGTCTTTACTGCTAACATGGCACGGAAGTTAAGACGGGAGCCTTAACTTGCAATTTCCATGCTTTTTAGTGCATGATTGAATTTGCAAGAGCCTTAACTCTTCCTGTAAAGCGGAGGGGTTATTTTTTATTATGGAATTCTTTTTGTTGTCCTTCTCTGTACCTTTTTCAGTTCTACTATATCTTTTCTGAGATGGGGTGACCAGAACTTCATACAATACTCAAGGCTCGACAGCACCACAGATTTGTGGTGCCATGTTATCGGGGGCAGCCACAGGCGCATGCCAGCGGCACGTGCCGAAAGGGCACGGCCAAAGGCCCTTTGGACATGCCCTTTCGGCGGGGTCCTGAGGTGGAGATGATATTATGTAGGAGAGGTATTGTAAACTTATTGCTGGTACAGTCGGTGAGAATATCTTCCCTTAGTGAGAGTGAGGAGGAGATAGAGTTGAGAGACCTCGCCTGGTGGCAGCAGGTGAGGGAGGAAAGGGACACTCAAGGTTCCTTCCCTGGATGATTAGGGAACACCTTGAGTGAGTTTCTGGACCAGCAATATATGTAAAGCAATATGTATGTGGGTTGTTATGCTGCTAGGGAAAGTGGTAGGTTTTTTGGAATTTGATAGAATGTATAATGTTTGTACTTTGGTGCTGTTTATATAGGAATAGTTTGGGGTTTTGAGAATCTGATTGTGTATTTGATTTGGGGGCACCTCTGTGACGGTATTAAGCCCTAAGATTATTTTGTGAGGGGTGAGGTGCGGGGGGGAGGGAGATGGAGGGTTGATTATATTGTCTTATGATTAAGGGTCCTCTGTGTAGGACTTGTGTTAAATTGTATTGTATTTTGGGGATCTTTTGTATAAGACCTATGCTTCAATTTGATTTGTACGCCTCCTCGAGCTAATTTATTACGAGAGAGCGGGATATAAATAAAAAGTCAAATCAAAATCAAAGTCAAATTTAAATACCTGTGCGATATTTGGATTGTGCAGCTGTGAATAATGGTGTACAATAATCCCTTATGCATTCATAGGGCAGGAGGAAAAAAAAGCTTGATTCTAGCCTCAACTGGTTCTAATTATTAATTATTTATTTACACAGCACAAGCAACGTCCCTGGCAATGAACGCTCTTTTAGATTTACAATCTAAGGGAGTCATCCAATCTAGGATGGTCAAGAAAGGGGAGACAAGGGAAAGGGGAAGGTAGGGAGAGACAGGATAGATTCATGATGAAAGGACAGCAGAAGGAGTATTAGTGAGTAGCCTGGGGGACTGAAGAGCTACGGGATGCCCGACAGAAGGGAGAGGATCAGGAGCAGGGGTGTAGTTAGCATGGAATGGGCGAACTCAGATCACTCTCAGCAGCAGAGGATGCAACTAATTCAAGAAGTGCGGGCCCCCCAGGCTCCTGAGTTGGCCTCAGTACAACTGCACTGCCTCTCCCTATTGTAACGATGCCCTTTGGCGATAGGAGGAGAAGGAAGGGAAGGATGTGAGAGTAGGGCAAGGCATTAAGGTTACAGAGATCAGAGGAGGGGGGAATAAGCGCAGGAGTCAGAGTTTGGGTGCCCGCTGAGTTGTATGGCTGCGGAGTGCCCACCGACGTGGAGTGAATGGGGAGGGGTTCTAACAGGCAGCCACCACCACCACGCAGGCAACCTCTACCCACTCTTGCAACCGCTGACCAGCCCCTGAAGCAACTCCTACGAGCCGTCATTACTCCTTTAAGAGCTCCTGGTAGGGGTGGGAAGGCAGCAGGGCTACCGACCTGTCCACTGGCATGAGTGGGTATCCGGGTTGAAATGGTGCCTGTCCCCATGCACCATTTCCCCTTCCCCTGCACGGCACAAACAGCTTTTCCTCCCATGCGCGGAGAGTGGGGGCTGCGTGGGTCACAGAAGTGCGCCTCCACCCACACTGCCTTCAAATGAGTGATGGGTGGCCATGCATGGTACCAAAAACACCCATCAGGGGTGTATTTCCTGTAGCCTGGTGACGTGTCGGAGCCCTAATTTGAGTCTCACAGTTCTCAGCTGCAACATCACATACATGTGGAACCTTTTGTATTACATATTTGTCAGACTTGTAGTCTACATGTAGTCCCGTGTTACACGTGTGTGACCCTATGTTTCTCCGTGACAGGGGGCATGGTAGAAGGGAGAGTTCAGAAGAGATTGAGTGTTTGAGGGCAAGATAAAACATGGGGGAGGGGGGGCAAAGGGAAGGACAGGAGAACAAGGCCCTGTTCTACTACTGTTCAGGGAAGGAGAGAGTTTGAGAGTGGGGGAGGCATTAGGATTAGGGCTGAATACCAAGGAAATCAGGGAGATGAGCTAGGGGGTAGTATTTTCAGGTATTGGGGGCCTACAGAAGGGAGGCTTCAGAGCACATGAATCGGTTTGAGGGTGGGGTAAGACACGGAGGGGGCAGAAATATAAGTGAGCAGGGTCAGAAAGAGGAGAGGGTTTGAAAGTGGAAAGGAGGCACCGTGATCAGAGATGGGGAGGGTTAGGCATACGGAGCCTGTTCCACGTGGCAGTGAGGACAGGAGTCTACTGGAATGGAGTCAGGGGAAGGCGATGGTTTGAGAATGGGAGTGTGAGAGGCACTGGGATTAGGGAGATCAGAGGTCGGGCACTGGGGGGGCATGGGGAGGAAGAGTTCAGAAGAAACGAGTTAGTTTGAGAAGGTAAAACACATGGGAGGGGGACAGAGAGATTAGGAGAATGCTGGGATTAGGGAGATCAAAGAAGGATCAGGCATTGGGGTGGGGGTTCAGAAGAAACAAGTCAGTTTGAGGAGGAAAAACACATGGGGGGGCCAGAAGTATAAAGGACAGGGGGGGCATTGCTAGCTCACAAGAAGATCTGGGATTTGGGCCCAAGCAACCCAAGAAAACTACAAGTGGTCAAAACAACTAAAACTTAAGCTGCCATGTACTACATAATTATAGGTAATATAAGATAAATAAGTTTCTCTCTCACACACGCAAACACACACAGAAGCCAGCTATTCATCTGTGACACAGACACACAGGTTAGGCATTTCTCTGACACGCACACACACTATAAAATTTGTGGTATCATCTCCATACATATTTTTATTTTTGTACACTCTCTTTGCACGGGTAGGCCTCAATCCTGCAGTGTTTTATTTTACTGCTAGGAATAAACTATTGGCAGGGGTGTAGCAAGGGCCCTGGCTCAGGCCACAATTAGTGGTGACTCAGAAGTAAAATAATCAAAAACATGACATTAACAAACAGAAAGAAAACCATAGCACGAAGGGTAACGTTGCAGATCCCTGAACAGAACTAGTTCTCGCAGAGACTACTTTGCCATAGCAAAATGCACAAAACAAAGGCAGACTCTCACCACGCAGTTAGTGAAAACAAATTCAAGTTCGAAAGAGAAAGACACAAATTGCATTCCTGGCAGAACAGAATACGCATCAAAAACCTCTCCAGAATCTTTCATTCCATCTTTCCCCCTACTCCAAAGAATATACACACACCTTAGCCTTTGGGCTGTTTTTTGGTGGTCTGGCTGGGCATACAGCCCTCACTCATGAGCCAAAAATTCCACAACACCAACAGTCGAGTGAGTAAGCAAGGGCAACTTCCCTGGACCCTGATGACTTGCTGCGCTTTCCTCTTCGTACCCTGCTTGTCTCTCCTGGCCCACGTTTCACTGGAGCTTCCGCTTCCAGCTAGTTTTTATGTGGTCCCTTTCCTGTTCCTGGATCTGGCCTTTGGATCCAGTTCCTGCTCCCAAGCACAGAAACTGAGCTCAGGGGATGGGAGCAGAGATGAAGGCAAGGACACAAGGCCAGATCCATGATCTGGACCTGCCTCTTCCTGAGGGCACCTTTTAAACACTCCTAGCCCCAACTTCTACGCAGCCCTTGAAAGTCTAGACTCATTTTCAAAGTGGCCCCTGGAAGGAAAAAGGTTCCCCAATGCTACAGGATCTTCATTGGCTTGACTGTGAACAGTGAATCAAGGGGGAAGAGAAATCAGAACCCACAAGAGTCAGTCAGGTTGATGCGCTCTAGGGAATGACTCCTCCTCCTCCTCCTCCTCATTAAACCCTAATTCAAAATCCCATTTGCTTTATCCTTGCAGCACAGCGTAAAAAAAGGGAAGGATTTGAAAACCCCAGCAATTAACCCAAAGAGCAATGGGGTAATCCTGCTGGGATGGATCTCCTTTCAAGCTCCCTCATTCTTCCCCCCAATTTGAATATTTTTTTATGCACAGTTGCCAAAATGAATGTTTTATGATATCTCAGGCAAATGATGATTAACAAATCCACATGTTTTTTTAATCAGTAATTTCTTCTCTTGCATTCCTTCTTTTTTAAACTCTTTTTTTAATGTGTGAAACTATTGAAAAATTGCCCTGTTCCGTGTTTCATGGGCTCAGTCCACTTTACCAATCTTTGTAGTACCAACAACCCAACCTTTCTGGAAAGGACACGGTTAACCGTGTTTGGAGCCTTTTCAGGAGACTCACCCAGTGCAAAGAGCAGTATCGTTAGTCATCATGGCCAACACAAGGCCTAGCAGAGTTTTTTTCTCTTACATTCAAATATTGCTAGCTGTGCTCCTTCCTTGGGTAAGGGGTGGGGGGTGGAATGAAAGAAATGTATATTGCCCTGCTCAACCATTTTTTAAAAAGCAAAATGAAAAAGTGGGGAGAGAAATTATGAACTGGGTCAAGCAGATGACATTTTCAAGCCAGTTGCAGCATAGGGAACGCCTGCTTGGAGCTTGCTAGATTCAGACTTGCTCACAAGAGGGTTAGTGTTTTCCCTAACTGCAGCTCTGTGTGCTGCCTGAGCCTAGCCCCTCACACCCCACAAGCTGAGCCCCCCTCACTTTCCTTTGGTCCTGGGATGGGGTGCTTGTGCTGCACTGGTCCTGTGCCCTCCTCGCCTCACTCTCAGGAAACTTCCTGCAGTGCAGCAGCTGATTCAAGCAGTTTCGGCCTGATCCCACCAACCAAGTCACCCAACCCAACCCTACAATTTCCTGTCAGGTGTGTGGTTGGATGGGGGGGGAATCCAGGGCGTTTCAGCGAGAAGCCGAGACACAGACTGACTGGCAGAGGCTTTCGGTGTAGTGAGAGGGAAGGGAAAGCAGCGTGAGATTGGGGGCCCCGAGCTGTTTGCAGGAGGGGTGGGGTATAAATAAATAAATAAATGATCAGTGTCTCCAGCCCCCCCCTTAGCCCACATAAGGGGGGGTCAGAGAGATTTGGGGGACACAGATTAGGGAGATCATAGGTCAGGCACTGGGGGGTCTGAGGAGGTTCAGAAGAAACAAGTCAGTTGAGGAGGCAAAACATGGGGGGCAGTATAAAGGGGGGGTCATATCACAGGGACGGATTAGGGGGATCAAAGGACTGGCATTGGGGGTTCAGAAGAAACAAATCAGAGGAGGAGGAACAACATGGGGGCAGGAATATAAGGGGGTCAGAGATTTAGGGGACACTGGGATTAGGGAGATCAGAGGACTGGCATTGGGGGATCTGGGGGGTCCAGAAGAAACAAATAAGAGGAAAAGGAAAAACATGGGGGGCAGGAGTATAAGGGGGTGTCAGAGATTTAGGGGATACTGGGTTTAGGGAGATCAGAGGTCAGGCATTGGGGGTCTGGGGGGTTCAGAAGAAACAAATCCGTTAGAAGAGGAAAAACATGGGGGGCAGGAGTAAAAGGGGGTCAGAGATTAGGGGGACAC
>QEPC01003796.1:3736824-3763892 GCA_003113815.1 Sphenodon punctatus | reverse complement strand
CTGCCTGTGTGCGTTCCTGTACCTGCTGCTACCACCTATCGCATGATTGAATGAAGTGTGCCCGATAGGCTTTAGGCTGTCATTCCACTATTCCTGAATCAGTCATGCCCGCCCGTCCCAGGAACCATCAACTAGATTCTGGGACCATCATTCCAGTCACTGGGGGCTGCATTCCATTCCACTGCATCCAGAAGCCCGGTGCCCGCACGCCAGCCTGACCTCCCTCCCTCCAAAAGCCTACTCCTCCGCACCCACCTGTGGATGCTCGCTGAAGCTGCTGGAAAGAAAAGCTCCTCCGACCACCAGCTCCCGTCGCCTGCTGCCCGCTGCCAAGGAGCCTGTCTCTCTTTCTCTCTGTCACACCCACCCAGACAAACACAAGCCCTGCAACATGGGGCCTTTCCCACACAATATGCCTTCACCCAGTTGGGTGGAGGCGTCTGTGTGAACATTGTGGGCGCGGTCCCACCGAACTGCTTTTTTTCTTGCCTGTTTAGATGTATTCTCCTCTTCTGTAATGGATGGCAGGTTTGCTAAGATCCCTATTAATCAAAGATACTGCCTGTTTTGTGCTGATAACTCAGTGGAGTCTCTTACTCATATGTTTTTTTGATGTATCTTGTATGAGAACTCCCAATTTAAATTTTTTAATTCTGTGATAAATTCTGAGGTAGTTGTCAATATGACTTACTTGATCAGTTATCTGCTTGCAGATCTAAATCGTGAAACTTCCTTAGTGGTAGTAAGATACTGCCATGGGATGTATAAAATAAGGAAGGCTTTGCTGGGAAAACTGATTAAGTCTTAGTGGTGGTTTATGGATTTCTGTGAAATCAGGTTGTATTATGTATGGTATGATTTATTTATACAAATTGTATGTTTATATGTTTGTTTATCTTGGTTTTAAATTGTGATGGCATAGCCGACACAATAAAATTTACCTACCTACCTACCTTGATGGGAAGGGAGGCATATACATTGGAATAAATAAATAAATAATAAAAGCCTCGAGAGAGGAACAAGATCCTGCCAGAACAGCAGGTGCAAACCTTGCCAACACATTTCTACCACAACCACCGTCAACTCCCCTCAGGGAAATCCATTTAAAAAAAGGGACCTAAACCTGCAAATCCCAAAACACAGGGTAAAGCCACATGTGGCGGCTGAGATTGACGTGGCAGCCTGGGTAGACAAGGTGTGCGCCAGCCAGAGCACGGAACAGACATGCTCTCGTCTGGGCTGATGGCAGATAGTCCAGGGTCGGGGAGAATGGGACTATGCAGCCGTCCCCGCCCCACAGTCATGATTGGCAACCAATGAAGCCATCCATGGCGGAGGCAGCTTGGGCAGACATGCAGGCTCCAAGATGGCCTTCTTTGCCCTGGTCCAGTGGGCCCTAGGCTGGGCTGTTACCTCCACTGACTGCAGAGGTGAGAGCCCAACACAATCCAGGATACCTCGGGTCAACATCTAGTGGCCCCTGGATTCACATGGGGCTGCAGTTATGTCTGGCTTTACCCATAGTGTTCTTCATTCGGTGCATGAAAGGTCTCCATGGAAACTATGTTGCAGATACCCAGCAATCCTTACACCAACAAGTGAACTCACATAGAAATACAGTCGTGATCAAAAACCAAGGGCTCTACAGTGGGCCTGAGGAACGGCCCTAAGTGGCCTGAAAGTGGATCCAATAAAATATATAATTTGAACACTTTGTTTCCAATAAAATCTTGGGAGTCTTAGCTTTCATTTGGAAAAAAAAAATCCTGCATATTTCTAAGCATTTACAGTTATGGAGGAAAGCTTGAAAATGATTGCAGTGTGTCCTATGCTCACCAGGCTCACAAAGCAAAAGAAGATACAATGTAATATTTATAAAATCTCATGATTTTTAAAATCAATCTCATGATTTTCTGTCCTGACTCATTATTTTTTAACTTTTGGACTGGGAACCAATCCCATCAATATAGGGTATTTTCAGAAGTGACACTATCATGCTTAGCAATACACTTTACTACACTTAACCCCACCCTAGGGTCACAACCACCGTCACTTCTGTTCGGCGGCCACTAGATGTTCACCACGCTTTGCCTCGAAGCATGGTAGCGGTTACCACCGGTTGTGATCTCGGAAAATCGCGGGGAACAGTCGGTGGTAAGCGGTACCACAGTTCTGGGCAAAGTGTGGTAAGTCACACCATCATGTCTGTTCTGGCAACCAGCCTACCAGCTGGGTAATGGCCATTATCCTGGGTTGGGTCTAAGCGTGGTAGCATTAGTTCTGAAAATACCCATAGTATTTTTAAAGTACTAAGTATTACCAGTCTTCCTATTTTCATTTTTTTAATAGTGAGTCTTGTATTCTTTTACACCCAGGGCCACATCTCCTGGAGTCAGGTAACAATTCCACCTTGTTTTTAATCCTCCTGGTGGCACAGAGGAGCTTTAAAGCATTATCTTCCAATTCTCAAAAGGAAGGACTATATATATATTTTCTCAAAGGAAGGTCGTCATTGCTATGAAATGGATTCCATTTGACTTGGAAGCAGACCAAGCACAAAAATGAGTCTGTATTTGCTCAAAAAATGAATTCTCTCCACTTGGAACACAATCACATATCAAATACATTTTTTCATTGAAGAGTCCTTTTTCAAAATCATAGCCCTATTTAATATATAGTTTACAGGATAAATTACAGAGACAGAGCTTTGGGTGTTTTCAGACGAACAAGGAGGCAGCCTGCCCTGGAGCTGTTCTGGAGGTGCACCCCTACATCCGCCCGCGTCCGACCCTGCCTAGGTCGGGTTCAGATGGACCTGGTGTGTTGGGTTCCTCAGTCCACCTGTGCAGCGCCCCCCCCCCCCAAGTTGTATGTTGTTGCTTGGGACAATGGCTGGTTGGAAGTGGAGCAGCAGTGTGGGTTGGGTCATCAGACGACAGCGGCTGCAATTTGGACCAGTATCCTGGGTTTGGTTGGCCCGCTCCGCCGACGGTGCTCTGGAATGTTCCAAAACCCTACTGGTGGGGCTGTCCTAGAGCAGGCACAGTCTGCTCCGCTTCAACATCTGGTGGGGTGTCTTTAGACAGACAGACCACCCAGGGATGAAGAGGGCTGGTGCAGCCTGTACCAAGGCAGCCCGTTTGTCTGAAAACACCCAATGGCCCTTTTTTCACTGACGCAGTGGGTGGGGGTATGCATGTGCACTGATGGGGGTGGGGGTGCGCCCTATTCCATGGGCACACACCCATCTCCTCCCATCCCCACCCATGGAGCCTCCTCCATTTTTCTGGAAGGCTCCGTGGGTGGAGATGAGTGTGCGCCGGGAGCGGGTGGACACCCATCCCCCCACCCACTGCCGCACCGTTCGCACCGACGCCCCCCCCCGGCACACCGGCCCACACACCCCGGGGGGGGGGGGCTTCTGTGCAAAAACAGCCAATGTTTTGCAGAATCTGTGTTTTTCTGATAAAAACGGATGGTCTTTTATTAACAGTCCTAAATCCACAAACAATCTGTGTTCCTCATTTTAGGATGGAGGTTCAAAAGTTTGTCGCTCCTTCTCCATAGTTTAAAGGGTAATGAAATTCACATGCAGAGAGTGGCTCTCCTTTGAGGAACAAGACCAGCAGAATACAAACTGGAAACACCAAAATGAACTTGGTCATGCTTCCTTCTGCCAATTCCAGGCAGCTCTTTAGATGATGGGAAAATATTTGTTAATATTTTTACCTATTTGTTCTTGCAGTGAACCCTTGTTGTTCTAGATGACCTCACAGTAGTGAACAATATACAATAAATAAAGTCAATCTCAGTATTGTGATGGACTCTCTCATCTTCCCACTTGGATAGAAGGACCTCAGCATTAGGTGAATTATTCAACAGAAGTTCTATTAGATTTTCTAGATAAGAGGGAACTGGGTTCACGTGTCGTGCAATCCGTTTGCTGTTTATTGCCATTGCTAGCCTTTGGCGCTAGTGTGAGCCCCATTCACATCAATGGGAAACAGCAGTAAACAACCAAAGGTTTGTGTGCTCAACAACCTTCACTCAGTTTTCAAAACTAATCACCCTGAAGCAACTTTAGTTATTATAAAGCATATGCCAGGTGGTTGCTACATCAAAATTCACAGGCTAACAGCACCAGTTCCAAATTTACTCTCGTCTTATTGGTCTGAATCCCATACCCCCAGGGACCCATGTTCACTGTGTTTTCCCCATCGCCGCTAATGAGAAGGGACACGGGTTCCTGTGTAAACCTAATGCTTGAGAGTCGACTTCTATAAGCACCAGTGGCATAAAAATGGAGAGGGACTCATCCCCCATGAATCAGGGGCACACGAGAGAGTCCACTTTTTAAACTCCAGGGGCTGTGGGGTGACATTGGGTGTTTTTACACACACATTTCTCCTGCATGTTTGCTGTTACGTCTTGAACTTTCTGTGTGTCTAAATCACTCACCCAGAGCTTAAACATTTGGCTCTTTGACCTTGTGCGTAGAACTTCTCCCAAAACTTTTGTGTGTAAAAGGTTCTCCTGGTAAACTGCTTTGCTCCAGGCAGCTGTGGTCACTTGGTTTCCATGGAAGCCCCTCACGTCTACAGCTGTGGCTACTTTAGGCTGCCTCAGGGCAGTGTGTGTGTGAAGAATGAATCCGGGACTTACTTGTGGACTTGTAAACCCAGAAGATTGAAAAATCTGGAACTTTAAGGTGTGTGTAAAAATGCCCATTGAGGAGGAAACTGCTTTCTGTGCCACTTGGCTCTCTGCCGACTTTTGAATCTCCAAGCACCTGAGGAAGTGGGTGCTGCTGCTGCCAGGAAATTGAAAAGCCAGCACCAGGAGACAGAAGGGTGCCTTCCTTTGCAATGGTTGTGACTGTATTTCTAGGTGGGGAGCAGAGGAGAACATGAGAGGGAGTGAGGTGTTGGGGGAGTTGAACCCAGGGAAAGGGTGTGTGAGTGAGTGAGTGAGAGGAAAGATGGCATTTGATTTTACTTGGTCATAAAATGGTGAGGGCCTGGGTGTGAGGATATAGAGTCTGAGGGGAAAGAGACTATTGCTCCTCCCTTGTGACAGTGGGTGTTTTTAGACAAGCACATCCCCATTCATTCCCCGCCCATCATGCATGTTGCAGGGCTGCATTGATGCCCCATGAAGCCATACAACATACATGATGGGTGGGTAGCCGCTTGTCTAAGGCCCTTTTCACATGGGTGCCTCATCACTGCATACGTTTGCGGCGGGGGCACCCGTGCAAATTAGGGATGGGCGAACGCGGTTCAGAAGTTTGCAGTTCGGCCCGAACTCGGCCTGTTCGGACGACCGAACCGAACTTCCAAACCGAACGCTTGAACTTCTGAACAGTTTGGATGAGTTCGGATGAGTTCGGGGGTGGGAAAAACATGACTTTGGGCGGGAAAAATGTGACTGGAAGGGGGAGGCAGCTGAGGAGCAGACTTCCTGGCACCAGGGGTGGAGACCAGGGGTGGTTTCAGGGCCAAAAATACCAATACCAAAAACATTTAGGTTTCGGTACCGATAGCACTTTTTTGAATGTTTAGCCGATTTCAGACGAACCGAACTCCGCCGAACCGAACAGCTGAACCCAAACTCGGGTTTCGAACCGAATGTCCGAACGGCATTCTGTTCACCCATCCCCAGTGCAAATACCTCCCACAGTGGGTGTACGGTGGGTAGGCATCTGGGAATGGCGCCTGCAGTGGGTGGGGGTGCATCCATGCTCCTGTGCTCCACCCATCACCTATCACCCATGCATGGAGCAACGGGCTCCAATGCCGGTTGCTCTGTGCATGGAGGTGGGTGGAGATGGATGTGCACCTGTGAGAATGGCCGCACATCCATCTCTACGCGCTGTGGGCACACGCCCATCCCCCACCCACCGCAGCACATGTAAAAAGGGCCTAAAACACCCATAGGCCTGGATCCTGAGGGTGTGTGCTGTGCATGCAGATTCCTAGCAGTGATGGGACCACACATTTAAAAAAATATTATTATTATTATTATTTTATTGTAATAATAATAATTAATAATAATAAATAATACATTTAGCATTTGCATAGCACCACCATCAGTGTACCTGGCACGAGTTGTTATTAGAGCGAGGTCTCTGCTCAGTGGGCTTACAATCTAAGATGGGCAAGGGTGAAGGGAACACAGAGGTTATTTTCAGACATGATGCTACCATGCTTATCCCAGCGTGGCCACCCATGGTGGTGTCATGTTTGTCCCCGGCCGCCAGACGTTAACTGCGGGCGGGAGCAAACACTCCCCGGACTGTGGCAGGATTAACTCCAGGTTGTGAGCCTGGCTCCCTGCCACCTCACAACCCAAGGTTAGCCCTGCCACGGTCTGGCGAAGCCATCCCTGGATCATGGTAGAGTGGGCTGTCACGTAGGATGCCACACTCTACCTAACTCCAGCCAGCGGCCAGAGCTTTTCCGGGTGGGCGGAGCGGCCTGATAGGCTGCCACACCTGGCAGCGTGGCCATACTGAGCAGTGCCGGGGGTGCGGCTGTGCGGACCATGTCCGCACACTGCCCCCACTCTCTCCATACCCTCTCCCCGGCTGCTGGCACATTTGTTCGGTGGCGGGGCCAGATCCTCTCACCCCAGGTAGGATCAGAGCGTGATGGCTCCTCCAGCCATCACTTTTAAAAATACCTCGTGAGAGACAGATACGATTCTGCTCTGACAAACTCTCTAGGGTGGGGAGCAGGACTTTTGGGGCAAGCTTGAGCCCCAACAATTTTTTTTAAATAAATAAATAAATTAAGCAGTGTTTTCACTGTGCTTGGAGAGCAGGCTTTCAAAGAATATTCAGCAAGTACAGTAGGAAATGAATTTGGCTATTCCGATTGATGTCACTTTCCTTTAAATCAGTAATTAATTAGTGCCCTTGGGCGGGGCAGTAAAAATCCACTTGCTTGATTTCAAGCCTGCCCTTCCTTGTAGGTTCAAGGTAGGTAACAACCTGATTGATTGATATTTTTATATATATCTCATCCTTTCCTCTAAAGCCTACAGTGTCGGCTCAGGGTGACTTACAATACAAACATATAAAATGCAGTAAAAAACAAATAGACTCCTATTAAAACCATTCCTAACCCAACCCTCCAAATCCTATCACCACCTGCTAAAAGCCTGGCAAACTAAAAAATTCTTACGTTGCCTTCTGAAGATGCTTGGGCTTTGGTGAATCTCTAGGAGAAGGGAGTTCCAATTTCTGTCTGTCTCTCAGCTAGCTAGCATTTGTTTTAAAATGAGATTCTTTACATTGCTTCGCAGTTCTTATTTTTATAAGAACTCATTTTTATGAGTTTTATTTAATGTGTGTGTTATGGTGTTTTTTATGTGTTACGGTGTTTATATATATATATAAAAAAAAAAGTTAAATAGATAAAATTAAAATATATGAAAAACTCATATAAAACTATATCTAAATATATACAACTCATAAAAATAAGAACTGTGAAACAATGTACAAAATCTCATTTAAAAACAGCTCAGTTCCCACCTGCCAAATAGGCCCTTTTAAAATGGGCCGCGGTGAGTGGGTGGACGGACGGTTGTGCGGCCGCGGTGGGTGGAGGTGGGTGGGTGCCCGTTCCCACGGGTGCACACCCACCTCTACCCATCGAGCATCAGACATTGGAGCAGGAGTGCGTACCCGCCACCCATCCCCCATGGCATTCACACGGGCGTCTCCGCCCATCAAAACTGCGTGGAGATGGGTGGGGGTGTCTTGCGTGAAAAGGGCCATAGTTAGGTCTTTCCTTGCCTCTGGAAAATGTTCGGGCTTCGTTCAACCTCCATATTTTAGATAAAATATCAAATTAATCCTGGCTACTCCCACTGGCACCACCTCACACTGGTAAGTTGATTTTTAAATAAGGCCCTTTTGAAACGGGTCGCGATGGGTGGAGGGATGGGTGTGCACCCACGGTGGGAGGAGGTGGGTGTGCGCCCATTTCCATGAGCACTCCACCCATCTCCACGCATGGAGCAACCGGCATTGGAGCCCATTGCTCCGTGTGTGGGTGATGGGTGGAGGTGGGTAGAGATGGGTGGAGTGCGGGAGCATGCATGCACCCCCACCAACTGCCCGTGGTGTTCACACGAGCGTCCCTCCACTGCACCCGTATTGGGTGGGGGGGCACCCATGTGAAAAGGTCCTAAATTTGGCCCCGGACACTACAAATATTTGCCATCACTGACCAGGCCTTTGTGATGTCAATGGACGGTAGTGGTGGTGAGGCCAGCTGCTAATTTGATAATCTGATGATGATATTGTATAGATGGTCTCCAATCTGGAGTGATGACAACTAACATTAAACTGTAAAACTTAAATACTGAATGACCAGATTCAATCATTCACATGACGAACATGATTCTTCAGGGTGAGTTCACTCTTCTATTTAGAGAAAGGTGTCACCGAACGCTCCCCTCCCATACTTATGCAGTTGCCAAAATAACCTCTCTTCGTAACTGGCAGCTTTAAAAGCCAGCCAGCAGCTGAGTTTGAAGCAGAAGGTCAGCTAAAGGGAGCGAGAGACTTTGTTTCAGGATATTATTTTTGAGCCATTGACATCAAAAGCAAGACTGGGTAGTCTGGAGTGTGTTACATTGGAGCTAAGAAGGCCTCTTTATAGTCTTTGAAATTTTGTATATATTTCTTTCTTCACTGTTGATTTCAAGATGAATGTGCAGTCTTGTGCCAGATGTGGCTTTGGGGTTTACCCTGCTGAGAAGATAAACTGTATAGATCAGGTCAGTAGACAGTGTCATTCTTGGTCATTTTGGATTTTACCTCATACTTGCTTTGGGATTTTACTGTTATAGGACCTGCTTCTTCTTCTTCCACTGAAATCTTTGGAGAAACTCCCTACCTAGCAGAGTTACATATTCAAAATAGAATATTCAAGAATATTAATCTTGGATTCAAGAATAATTTTGTTCAAGTGTCCTTTGGGGGGAAAAATATATATTTTAAAATTACAAATTTCAAATGACGATAGGTGTCTTCAGCATGTCCTTTTATGCAGTTATAAATATTTGTTTGTTAAATGGAGAGAAGGTTAGCAACGTTTTTAAAAAGTCAGAGCAATGAAGTGTGAAATGCAAGTAACTTTCTCCATATTTTTACCCTTGCTATTCCTAGACCTGGCACAAAGCCTGCTTTCACTGTGAGGTCTGCAAGATGATGCTGACTGTAAATAACTTTGTTAGTCATCAGAAAAAGCCTTACTGCCATGCGTAAGTGTATTTACTCTTAACAAATAAGAATGATTTAAATTTTGAGTTTTGGGGAATTCATTAGAAGATCCTGACTGGGACAGATTTTGATCTCCTTCTCACATCTGTGTTTTGAATGAATAACTTCACTGACCTCATTAGAGGTACTTTGGATTTGCACTAGGTATGATAACTCGAATCAGATTTGGCCTCCCATAAATGAGCCTGCTTAAAAATTCAAACAATTTTTAGCGATATTACTAATTTCAGTGATATTTCCTGTACAAAAAATGGGGAATATCTCTAAAACTGAGATGAATTTGTAAAGTGAACCCCTTGTATGTGAAAACCCTAATTTTCCTATTTGTTTTACCCTTTTTGTACTGTTAAAAAAACACAAAAAATAGTTACCAGATGAAATTTTTGGAAAGCAAAATTTTGATTCGTGACTATAAAATCAAAACTATAAAATCAATTACTTTTATCAGTGGTTAAGAGTTAACATGTGAATTTACTGATAAGCCAGAAAAAATCTGGAGTTACAGTATTTTGGCGGAAGTTTTAAAAAAATTCCTAATGATTAATTTCTGTCAAATTTGTCATCTGAAAGGAAAAGATGACAGTTGCTTTTTATTCTATTATTCTCTTTTGTTATTAGAAACACAGCATTGACATGATGATCATTAAAATTAATTTAGATTTAGGCATCTACTTAAAAAAAAGAAGAGAATAACTTGATAGTTGTCTTTGGGGGTGTGGTGGGTATAATCTATATTTTTTAAAGTATAAAACTAAAGAGAGAGTCTGTCTATCTGGTGGGCATTGATGATAGCTTTCTAATTTCCCATTATTCTTTCTTTTATAGACATAATCCCAAAACCAACACCTTCACAAGCATATATGAGACGCCAGTAAATATAAATGTGAAAAAGCAGTCAGAGTCAGTAAGTGAGGTAAGATGCTCTAGGAGAGAACGTGTTTGATATTCAGCTGTATTTTGTTTTTCAGAAAGTCAGCAGCAGAGCTATAGTCCCTTTTTACACGAGATGCTCCCACACATGGACACCTATTGTCCTCGCGGGGAGTGGGTGGGGGTGCTCCCGCAACCCACGCATCCCGCCCTTCATGCACGGAGCGATCGGCAATAATACCGGTTACTCCATGCGGGGGGGGGGGGGGGGGGGGGGGGCGGGGGATCAATGTGTGCCCATGTGCACCTTCCCCTCCCACCGCTCCCGCAGTGGCGTACCCATAGACCGCCCCCCATCTGTGGCCCATTTTAGCTTTGTTTAGAAACCTATTAAGACCCAGTTTAGCCTCTCAACCTTGCAAGCAATTTCAGGGTGTTCAAATCTGAACACAGATTTGGATCAGAAAGAAACAGGAAGAGTCACAGGACAAAGGAGAAATTCTAGATAGGAATATGTCAGATTTGGGGGTGTTTGAAACCCAGTTGCATATCCAGATGTTTCATTTTGGTTCTTTAGAAACTATGGCTATTCGATACTGGAAACATGCCCGGTTTTGTAATGTCTTTTGTTAATGTTTCAGTGAAAGCACATTTGTGAAATTTTGTATAGATACTCCTCCCATCCAGGCCTCTCACTTTGTAATCAGATTTATGGAATATTCACCCTCAAAATTCACTACTTTAAAAAAAAGTGGAATAACATGCTTTCCTTATATAACTTCATAATAAAACTCTGTAGTTAATGCAAAGCTGGAGGGCAAAAATCAATACTTGGGTGCAGAGTAATAAAAAAAACCCATTGTGAACTTGTACCCGTTTCCCCATATATTTGAGGCCTGATCCTGCAGTCCTCACTCAGGCAAAGCACACATTAATATCAATAACAGTCTTGCCTAAGTAAGAACTGCAGGATCAAATCTGTCAGGGGGGCCCTTATCTAATATTCTGCTTGGAAGTCTGTATCATCGCTCACCGAAAATTGCTAGGGAAGCGGATCTGAGCTGTGCAAAGCTTGATAGTTTCAGTCATGGGAGTTCATGCGAACGTTTTCTTTAGCTTTGGTTCACAGCCCAAGTCTTCCTTTGAATTTTCATTTCAAATGAACCTGAAAACTCAAAGCAAAACTCGACTGAAACTGTCAAGTCTTTGACACCAAACCATAAAGCAGCTGTAGATTCATTAGAATCTGAACCCAGGTTGGCTCGGAAGGTTTTTCAAACTTCTGATGAACATGGGCTGAGATTTGAATTTAGAACAAAACCAGGTAGTCAGGTGAATTTTCCATGGTTTCGTTGGAAAAAATTGGTGAAGTATCATGGGGGTATTGGATTTTCTCGTGCTTGTAATGGCATGAATCACCTTCCGTTTCTGTCCTCGGAAGGCTGTTGTTCTACTGGAAACCACTAGGGGTGACCAAAGTCTTTTCATTTTCAAGTAGAACTCTGTTCTGTTTTTGTTTTTCTCCAAGTACTTTTATTTTAAACATGTATTTCTAGTTGCTTCTTTTAAAATTAGAAAAGGACATGACTGGTATTTCCCATGCTCTTAATTCCCCAGCATGTTAGAAAATGTTGGCAGCATGCACCTTTATCAGCCTTTCCCCAAATGTTACATTTCCCCCTCATCATTTCAAGAGACTATACTTTTCTGGACTGGCCTTAGAATTTGTGGGGCCCAGGGCATAGCTAAAATGCAGGGACCTCTTCCCCATGGCCACTCCCACTTGGGGACAACCTCTGTGGGGCTCTAGATGTGGCCATGTTTGGGGCCCCACTGGGAGGGCATGGGGCACCCTGCTTTGGTGAAAATGGGGGTCACTGTGTGGCCCTGGAAGTAGAGAAAATAATGGGGGGCCTGGAGGTCGCCCCACATTGCCCTGTGATAAAGCAGACCCTGATTGTTTTCCAAATGTTTACTCTCTTCTTGCAAGCACAGTTAGCGTTCATAACATTTGGGTTTTAGGAACAACTACCATATCATGGCAATGTGGAAAAGAGAGTGGAAGGGAGAGGAGGAAGAGATACCTACCTGCCAGACTCCTCCACATCCCATACCGCCTAGCAGTTCCTAGTGGCCAGCAACAGCAGCCGCTGCTCTCAGTCTTTCTTTGCGAGGGGGTGGGGAACCTTGTTCATCCCGGGGCCACTTGGAATATTAGTACAATCTTTGAGGGCCATATACAAGTTGCAGACGGAGGTGCTCAAGAAAAGGAGGGCCCAGATCATGGATCTGTGCCATGGATCTGTCTCCTGTCCTTGAGTGAATGCCCTCATCTCTGCTCCCATACCCTAATTTCAGTTTTTCAGTGACTGGAGGTAGGAGCTTAGGGTGGCCATACCTCCCCTTTAAAAGAGGACACTTAAATACATGGTGCAGGACTGCACTGGAACCAATGCAGCCCTGCAACATGTATTTTTCATAAGTGTCCTCTTTTAAACGGGAGGTATGGTCACCCTATAGGGAACTGGACCAAGACATGGAAAGGGGGTACATAAAAACTTGCTGTGGGGCGCTTTTGGCCCCCAAGCCTGAGGTTCCCCACCCTTGCCCTAAATGTTTGAGCTGAAAAGGGTCATGAGCTTATTAACCACGTCTTCAGGTTATCGTTCAAAATCCCCAATAATATCTGTGACCGAAATGGATACTCGCATATCCACTTTCCCCCACCCCACACTCCATTTCAGTTCTTTTGGTATTGCGGGTTTCTTGGTCATTTCGGTTACGTCATTTTTGAGAATTGTCCATGTGTATTAATAACAACAAAGAAAAGAGGGTGTGCAACAACAATCAATGTACAATTTGCATAGTAAACAAAAGGAAACTTTTATACGTTATATAAGATATACAAACTTGTAGAGTGATTTAATATAGTAAAATACTATAAACAAATATATATTCCAAATAGCAAAAAACAACACACTCTCCAAATACAAATGAACGTATAAAGAACAAGCCATGTAGGGGTTCGATCATGGGAACTTTAAATATAACCAACACATTTCAGTGGGGAGTCTTCATCAGGGGTTTCTCTTATATATCAAATAATCACTAATTCATGCACATGTGGGGTGGGGGGTGGGCTTTCCCAACATACTGTAATTTTAAATTGTTTTACATTTTTGATATTGTTTTTATTGAATGTTGTTTGCCACCCGGGCTGCCCTGAGGGCAGGAGGGGTGGGATATAAATTTTAAATAAATAAATAAATAAATGTACTGTAAAGGTATGTACAAAAATGGTATATAAACCTCCAAATCCTGGATGATACACATAATTTGGAAAAAAAACCTAAACCTCTTTTTAAAAAAAATGTTTCCTTGCTTTACAGACAATGAATCCTTGTTGATAGTGGCAGAGTCTGGTTTTTGTCGGTCTTGATTGTTTTGTATTTTGTAGCATGTGTACTAGTGCCAAAATTACCAAAATGATACAACTGAAATCCTAAAGTGACCCAAATACCAAAATAACTGGGTGAAAAGAAAAGAAAAACAAAACAAAAAATCAACCTCAATCAGAAATAACTGAAATGGATACCTGATGGAGTGTAAACTGATATTGGTTACTACCCAAACCATCATTTTCAGTTTGGGTAGGGTATATTCAATGAGTTTCCCACTTTGAGGGGTACTCATTTTAACTCTGTTAAGCACATTTGTCCCCTCTCCCCAAATAAACACATACCACAATTTGGGAAACGCTGCTTTCCACCATCCTAACACATCAAGATTTTGAAATGCTCCAGACACAAAATATGACAACCGTAACCCGTGCACTTCCTTTAAACTGTCTGTGACAGATGTGGCCTGGAATGAGCCTGGGATTACTGTAGGTTCTATTTTTGCTTGCAGACTGTGATATGAGACCTTGTTACTTCCAGTGTGTGTGTGCTGGAAAAATTATAGTTCAGAGATCACTTTCTTTTCCTTTCTCACCTAAAGCACATCCTGTTCCTTTCAAACACACAAGCAATTTTGAACACCCAAGAGAGGGTTGCCAAGCACAAATGAGCATTGATCCTGTAGCCTCTGCCCATTGCTTTTATAGACGTTTAGGGTATGAAATGGTTTTCGCATTGTTCTAAATGTATTAAAGAAATTCACACTTGACTTGTTGGCAAGTTTGCATTAAAGTTGTTTATGTTCTCAAGTAAAAGATGCTCAAGCTGTGATCCACAAACCACTTATTCTGGAGGGCCTACTCTGAAGTAAGTGGTTTGTGAACCATGGTCTCAGTTAGAGCTGAAATGGGTACCTAATTTAGTACCATAAGTGACACCTGCATACCATGCCGGGTACCCGACGGGCTACCCAATCACACTGATTGGGTACCTGATTACTTGAAAAATCTGTAATTTCTTATAATGATTTTCCTGTTACTGGCTGGTAAATCCAATTTGGATTGGATCCAATGGAAACCTGTAAAATCAGGATGGAAACTGAAAAAATCAAGACCGGAAGTCTATATTCAGCGACATCGGGTACCCAAACTGGGCACTAATTGAGTACTGATTAGTATTTGGACACTGCAGGTTGGTTTGGGTACCAGAAATTTGACATGTATGTATGGTTTTTCAGATACTCATTTCAGCTCTAGTCTCAGTTAATAAATCTGACATTCTTCTCAGTTAATAAATCTACATTCTTCTGACATTTTCAAAAGAAAAATGGACTAGTAGTGACTAGACCTAAAAGGAAAAATCTTGGTGGGTGTTGCTTCCATTGGAAGCAGGGCATTCACGGAGATTTGTGGAACACAAAAGCTTACCAGCTTTCCCACTGTTTTTGCCATTTCCCGATAATGGTGCTCCCATGGGCTGGTCCCAAGCCCTGTGTGTGCCCCAGGGGCTGTGGAGATGAAAGCTTTCTGACTAAGCACCGAGGAAGTGGTGGAAATTGCCAAATGTGCTGTAAAACTGCATTGAAACTATTCTACAATTCATGGAAAGTGACAAAAAAGGCCCAGAAAGTGAAGAAAAAGTCGTGGAATATGCCAAAAGTGATAAAAAGTCTGAGAATATGACGAAAGTGATGAAAGTGATGAAAAAGTCCTAGAAAGTGACGTTAATTATGTTAAAAATGCTGGGACTGCGTAATCACCAGAAACTGCCCAACCGACAGACACTTACAAGCACTCCCGAAAGGTCGGTATTTCCCATCGGAACGGGAACACTTGCTCTCATCTCAGCCCTAGTAGTGACCAAAGCTCCAGATTGGGATACAGGAGATTGGACTACAGCTTCTAGCTCAGGCACTTTATTTTCTGTGTGATTAAGTGGTTTGAGAAACCACCTCTTTGTGCCTCATTTCTCTAGGTAGAAAATGAGGATAATGATCGTCTCTCTTATCAACTATTGTATTACCTATTTAGCGAGTTAGCTTTTTCAGGTATTGATTATCTTATTACTGTCTGTCAGCATGGTACAGAACAATGAGACCTCTGTTTTAGTGGGTGCCTCCAAGTACACTGCTGTGCTTAAAATAATAACATTAAGACAAAAGACTAAATATTAAATTGCTCAGTTCCATTCACCTTAACAACCCCACTGACTTCACAGAGTAAACTATTTATATTATTGATTTCCAAATGAGAGATCACCCCTGAAGAAGAGTCTATGGGTAATTTCAGATGTGACGGGCCGTTCGGCCTGCCACACTGAACCACGGTCTGGGATCCGTTTCGATCGCGGACAGGAATCAGTCCGGCTGTCCTGTAGACGTGCCGGCCTGATTCCTACAGAAGATCGGGGAGGGGGCGGGGCTGCGTGGTGCAATGTGCGGTCGTTCAGCCCCACCACGCTCCCCCGGCCGCTCGCCCTCCAGGAGACGCCCTGCATCGCGATCTGGGCCACAATCCGGGCTGGCTGAAGGTAACAGACATTACTTTCGGCCGATCCCAGATCGTGGTCCAGCTAACCACAATTCTGGACCTCTGGGCGGCCGGAGGTCCAGAATCGTGGTCATTGTGATTCCCGCTGGAGGTTCACTGTGGACCTCTGTGGACAGATGTGAACATCTGGCGGAACTCACAACAGACATTACCGGACAAACAGCCACCACAGGGGATTCACTGTGGTTGACTGTGGTCTCGTAATGTCTGAAATTACCCTATATGACAGGAAATAAGTTAGCTTTACTATGTTAAATGAATGAAATACTAAATAAATAATACATTTAAAAAAAACCAACCAAATAGTATTGTTCAAACTACTGGATTTATTATGCTGTTTGAATTGTTTTTTCTTCTCTCAGTAATGTTTGTAATATTGTAATAGTAGCCCTTGTTGCTGATACGAATGTGTTTTGCTGCTATACAATACCTCTTTGTAGCTTATGGGTTTTCAGATGACCACAGACTGGAAGTGGTACCGTTTATTTATAAGTTACAACTAGATGCAAGCAAAAGCTACAGGTTGTTCATGGAAATGATTTCCAGGACACCCAACCATGTTATGTGTGCATCGGAAGGAATGTTTGCACAAACATGTAATAGGCAAACAAGTTTTAAAGGCAAAAATGAGTGGCTAGCATTATGTCTTTTGCATAAAAACCTTTGATAGCTGAATTTTGGCTACTAGTTCATACTCAGGATCAGAGTTTGATGGTGATGTTCACACTACATGTTAGCTTTCTCTGTGGGCCTTTTCAAAGGGACCGGGGCCCCTGCGGGTGCATGGGTGTGTGTGCACTGCAGTGTGGTGAGTGAAGATGGATGTGGGGCTGTTCCAACGGGCGCACATCCATCTCCACCCATCTCCACGTACGGAGGCACCTCTGTTTTCCCCAATGCCTCCGTGTGTGGGTGATGGGTGGAGATGGGTAGAGCATGGGTGCACACGTGCACCTTCACTCATCCGCTGCGGCATTCCCACGGGTGCCCTCCGGAGATGGGTGGAGTCGTCTCGTGTGAAAAGGCCCTGTGTATTGGGTGCAATCAGATGGACGCGAAGTCTGCCTGCCCCCGGAATTGCTCTGGGGGTGCACCCTCATGTCCCCCTGCTTGCAGCCCCACCTGGGTTCTTTTTAGATGGACCCAGCAGTTTCCCCGTTCGCGTGGCATCTTATACCATAGAGTTGAGGGTGGATCGTCCAGTTCTCTAGGCTGGTGCCTGCAACTCTGTGGTGTCGTCCGGGGCAACGGCCGGCCGAAAGCGGAGCAGTAGCATGGGTCCGCTGAGCAGATGGACAGCATGCAGCTCCGGTTTGGACCGGTGCCAAGCATTTGGCCAGCCTGCTCCACAGGAGGTGCTATGAGATGTTCCAGAGCGCTGCAACAGGGGCTGTGCCTGCTCCCACATCTGGCGGGGTGTTTTAAAGTGGACTGGCCAGCCCAGGGGCAAAGTGGGCTGGTGTGGGCAGAATTGGAGCTGCAGTCCATCTATGGAGGTGGAAAAGATGTGCCCAAGAACACAATTTTCCTGTAAGCTCCTCATGGTGGATTTCAGTTCCAATGCTTTGCTCTGGAACAGGCGTGTTACTCCCATGTGAGCAAAATACCATATTTGTAGGCCATGATGTAGATCAGAGAGTAGAATTTTGCACTTCATACCAGTTTCATGGTATTATGTACCAAAAGCACTCCTCTGCCTTTACATGATGATCATTCTTATATTTTTTTACTCGGAAGGGTAACACCATGTTCATTTTTGCAGATTAAATATCGAGAAGAAGGGGAACGATTCAAATCGTTTTTTCACTGCGATGTGAAATCCAGAGATCTAGAAGCTGCACGGAAAATCCAGCAACTGGCCAGTCAAGTAAGAGATCTCCTTAAAATTCGCATGTTGCTGTGAGCTGCCAAGATGTAGCACCTCTTAGGCCCTTTTTACATGGACAGGGGTGGGTGGAGGGATGAGTGTTTTTTGGCACGATGTGTGTGTGTCTCTTTACATGGACACCCACCCACCTCCGCCCAAGGGGCCTCCTCCGGTTTTCCAGAGGGCTCTGAGGGTGGAGGTGGGTGGAGATGGGTGGGGGCATCGGTGTAAATGCCACTTTCGGTGTTTGCTCCCGACCAACACCCATCTCTACCCACACCCACCCACGGAGCAACGGACGCCACTGCCGGTTGCTCCGTGGGTGGAGGTGGGTGTTGACTGGGAGCAAACACTCACCAACACTCACCAAAAGTGGCGTTTACACAGATGCCCCCACCCATCTCCACCCAGGAAAATGCTCCCCACCCACCGGCCAACACCCATCTCCACCCAAAGGAACTGGATGGAGGCATCATGTGTGCACAGGGACCATGGTGATTGGCTGCAGTGGTGCCCTGCAACATGTATAATAAAATGTAACACCCATTTTATGGGTGTTAGAGCATCTGTGTAAAAAGGGCCTTAGTCTCTTTGATGGACTAAGCCAGGAATGGGGAACCTTTTCCCTTCCAGGGGCCACTTTGAAAATCAGTACAGGACCCAAGGTCTCATAAATGTTGGGGTGAAAACAGACATAACGCTAACTCCGCTTTAACACCACTTTCATGTTTCCTATACATGTTGCTGGGCTGCATAGGGCACCAATACAGCCCTGCAACATGCATAAGAAATCTTAAAACAGTGTTAAAGTGGAGTTAGCATTATGTCTGTTTTCACCCCAACATTTATGAGACCTTGGGTCCTGTACTAATTTTCAAAGTTATGTTTGTTTTCACCCTTGGAAGCGGGGGAGGTTTTTTTTTTAACTGGTGCGCTCAGGAAGAAGAGAGATCCATCTCTGCCTCATCTATGATCCATCTGTGGCTTATCTGTGAGTTCCTCATCTCTATTCCTTTACCTACAATCAGACTTTCAGTGCTTGAGGGTAGGAACTGGATCTAGGGTCAGATCCAGGAACTGGAAAGGAGTTGAATAAAAATTAGTTGCCGGTTTCATAGGGCCCTCCAGGATGAGGTTTCCTACCCCCACCATAGACCATAATGTAAATCCCTTATTTCAGCTCCCCACACCTCTATAGATCGTAACGCCCATCCCTTATTTCAGAGCCCTACAGCATCATACTGTCCCTTATTTATGAAATTTTGTTCCCTCAGCCTTGGGAGGGAGGGGGTTTTGACCACACAATCACCTACTCATATATTTGCCACCCAATTTTGGAGAAATCTTATACCTATGGAAAGGCTGTCCACTTTGTCAGGGCTGGGCTGTGAACACTGCTTGTGTGATACCTATTGTTCAGAGAAAAAAAAAGGATTTATTTTCAGAGCTGTCAAACACTTTTCAGCTATACTATAAACATGCATGCGCATGCAGATCCCCTTGAATTAATCTTTCTTTTCCAGAAAGCCTACCATGCTGCACACAAAGAGGGTAAATCCTGGGACTCGGGAACTATTCCAGATCCTGAAATGGTGAGGGTAGCTCAGGCACAGAAGGCTCTTAGTGATGTAAGTGGCCTGGCATTTGCTGTTTGTACTAGATTTATTTTTTATGGACTAGATTATTCAGATGACTTCAGAGTTACCAGGCTTTCAATAGCAGCTTACAAAAAGATTGAGTGATATGAATTTACAGCTATGTCGAATGGCGCTGTTTAATGTTGTTGTGAGCTCTATCTATATATACAACCAAGGTCATCACTCAGTGTTGCTCCCTAGCCAGCTGGGGGGATTGTCTGCAAAGGCAATTACTGTGAAACTTCAGGACAATAACATCTTGGGCAGGAACCTGCGTTCACTGTTTCCCCCACTGTGGTCAATGGGGAAAACGCAGTTAACACAAGTCCCTGACCTTTGATGATATTGGGTAAAAACAGACATGACAGCAGCCTGCTGTGGCCCGTTCTGTCATGCTTTGGCCTGAACCTCACCTACGCATCTGTGCAGGCGCCGCCAGATGTTTCCCGCGCCATGTCATTGGCTTGTCAATGCTCTGACCTAGGGAAACCTCTGAAGTCACAGCCTGGGCTAAGGCCCACCTGACCGGGTCATAGCAGGCTATCAAGTCTGTTCAGGTCAGCAGACATGACCCTTGTCAGGTCCGCCATGACTGGCTGTCTTTGGCCACCATGGCTGTCTGTCATGGTGGGGGGTGAGGTGCCGGGCACAACATAGGGGCAAGGCCAGTCAGATGTTGGTGGTTCTCTCTGCCCTGCCATGGCCCCAGCCGAGGGCACATCTGTACTGCCGCCTGACCTGGCCCAGACTGTGTCCGCCATGACTTCCCAACCCAGATGGGTTACCGCCACGTGGCCATCACTTCTGTTTTTACCCTGTGACTGGCCTGTTAAGGTTACCAAATGTACCATTAGCCGACTGGTTTTCATAGACTTCTGCTAAGTCATGCGGAAGCCCCTTCAATATTATTAGAGTGCCCTTCTGTCCCCAGCTTCAGTGTTGCCCCCAACCTGCAGAGGAAGAGGATTGGGGCTGAAAGATGAAGGCAAAGTGTAGCTGCATGGAGCCTAGCTTGTGAGCACAATATGGGAGACTGTACAACGTCTTTACTGTTAACATGACACAGCAGGAGCCTTAACTTGCAATTTCCATGCTTTTTAGTGCATGATTGAATTTGCAAGAGCCTTAACTCTTCTTGTAAACCAGAGGTTTTTTGAATATGGAATACTACATTATGTCTCTTTAAAATCTACTGGGTTTTTACTTGAGGGAGTTGGCAGTTATGCCGTGACTGTACCTCAGCTTTCAGTGGAGCCCAACCATTGGCACTTTAGTTTCTTATTACCTGAAGTTACAGTGAGCTCCTAAGGATTTAAACGTAGGTAAAGAATGCATTGGTTGTACCAACACAAGGGTGGGGGCGCGGTGGTTTATTGTAAAAATAGATTCAAAATATATAGTTTGTTTACAAAAATGCTGAGGGGGGAAAGCTATGTAAAGTCTTCTGTCAGGATCTTGGCCAGGGCAAGAGATTGGACAGAGCCAGGGGTCAGAGAAAATTCTAGCACCAGGTCGATAGGGCAGGCAAAAGGCATAGTCCAATATCCAGGCAGGGGTCAGCGTCCAGGGATTCAGTCCAAGTAGGGTCCAGAAGGAAACAGGTATAACTGGTGTGAAGGAAGCAAGACAGCTGGTGGAACCAGGTCTCTGTCAGGTTGTTGTTCAGGACAGGGTTTTGCTGTGACCCTGGAAGCTATATAGGGGTCCCTGGCCAATCAAGGTGTGGTTCACCAATGACTAATCAGGAGACTGGCAGGGTGGAACCAGGAGTGGAAGAGGCCATAGGGATGTGATTTTAAAAAAAAATTAATTAATTAATTTATTTAATTTAAATTTTTATACCTTCCCTCTCCGACCACAGGTGGTTCGGCGTGGCTTACAACAAATAAAAACAAAATAACATTAAGAATTCAATTAAAATATAATATTAAATCCCCCCATCATCCCATCTCCCCTTCATCCCCCCATCCCATCCCTCCCTCACCCATCCCCTCTACCAAATGCCTGGAGGAACAGGCAGGTTTTACAAGCCCGATGAAAAGTCAGCAGGTCTGGGGCCAGGCAAGCCTCCTCCAGGAGGGAGTTCCACAGCTGAGGTGTGGCCACTGAGAATGCCCTCTTCATAGTGTCCCCCCGATTTACTCGAGGGATCTCCAAGAAGGTTCCCCCAGCGGACTGCAAGGGCCAATCAAGGACCCGGGGAGTGAGGCGGTCCTGCAGATAGGTCGGGCCGATGCCATGTAGGACTTTAAAGGTGAGAACCAACAACTTGAATTGGGCTTGGAAGAAAATAGGCATCCAGTGCAGAGAACGAAGCACTGGTGTAATGTGCTCCGGCGACCTGACTCCATAAGGAGCCGGGCCGCCGCATTCTGCACCAGCTGCAGCCTCTGGACTGTCACCAAGAGTAGCCCCACATAGAGTGCATTGCAGTAGTCCAGTCTTGAGGTAACAAAAGCATGAATGATGGTGGCCAGGTCGGAGTCTGAGACATAAGGCCAAAGCCGCCGAACCAGATGTAACTGGCAGAAAGCCCCCTTTGCCACCATCTCCACCTGGATTTCCAAGCAGAGTCAGGAACACAGGAGCACCTCCAGACTAGGGATGTGAGAACACCGGGGGGTTCGGTGTTTGGCCCATTTGGGGTTTGTTCCCCTGAAACCATTCGGGATGTTTTTCCCGAACCCGTTTGGGGGGTGAGGGGAACCCAGTTTCCCCTCTCCCCTCCAGGCTACAATGGTAGAAGTGGCACCGGGGCTCACCTCCCCCCCACTCTGCCCAGCCTGGTAAAAAAAAACAAAAAACCAATCCCCCCCCTGGGATTGACCTACCTGGTGGTTTTGGGGCTCCACCCCTGGGTCCGGTGGCAGCGGTGGCGGGTCTGGCCTTTTCTAGGCCTTCTGGGAACTTATGGAGGGCTTCTGGCCCCTCCGGGAAGGCCTACAAGAGGCCTGAAGCACTCTGGAGCACTGCCGGAGCCGGACACGCTGCAGCTGCTGCTGCCGGACCCATAGCCAGAGCCTCGACACCACCAGGTATGTGGATCCCTGAGGTGGGTTTTTTTTGTTTTTGTTTTCCAGGCTAGGTGGGGGGGGGGCGGGGAGTGAGCCCCGGCACCCCTTCCACCCATGCAGCCTGGAGTGGGGAGGGAAAACCAGGTTCCCCCTGTCCCCCGCCCGAACGGGTTCAAAACCTGAACTTTGTTCGACCGGTTCAGGCAGGGGGCAGTTCGAGTTCGGGGTGTTTGTGAACACCCCAAACACCCTGAGTTGGGGCCAAACACTGAACCCCCAAACTCTGTTCACACATCCCTACTCTAGACTCCGCACCTGGGAGATCAGCAAGGGACAAACCCCATCAATGATGTGGGGTGTCACACCCACCGCTCTCCCCACCAACATTACCTCTGTCTTGTCAGGATTGAGCTTCAGTTGGCTCTGCCTCATCCAGTCCCCCACAGTCGTCGAACACTGGGAAAGCACAGAGACTTCCAGACCTGGGTCCAATTCAAATGAGAGGTACAGTTGAGTGTCATCAGCATATTGATGACAACTCACTCCAAACTTCCTCACGACCTCTCCTAATGGCTGCATGTACACATTGAACAAGATCGGGGACAGAATAGAACCTTACGGGACACCACACGAGTGGTCATGGGAGGAAGATGACTTTCCCCCCAGAACCACCTGTTGGGTAGGAACAGAACCATTGTAGAACCATCCCACCCAATCCTGTCTGATCCTGCAAGCGAGTCACCAACAGCTCATGATCAACTGTGTCAAAAGCTGCCGAGGGATCTAATAGGACCAGTAAGGTGGAACGTCCCTGGTCCATCTCCCAGTGCAGGTCGTCGACCAAGGCCACAAGCGCAGTCTCAGTGGCATACCCTGGGCAAAAGCCAGACTGGGAGGGATCTAGAAAGCTGAGGTTATCTAGATGCTCCTGGAGCTGCTGAGCCACCAGCCGTTCAATAACCTTCCCTAAAAAAGGAAGGTTAGAGACTGTCCGATAACTGGTGAGCAATTCCACTGCTTCCCCACAGTAGTCTACTGGCAGTGTGGATCCCACTTCTGCTCATGAACCAAGAAGACATGGGTTTGAGGCCTGTGTTCCCCTTGCAACATGACTTCTTCCTTTTCATTTTGCATAGGAAAAGTTTTTCTAAACATTTGAAATTACAAAATACATTTTTTGTGGTGACACTTATTTGAAAAATGTAGCCACACCTTACTATGACAAAGCCTGCTCACAATCCCAACTTTTAAAAAAATTGTTAATTGCACATTTCCAAACCCTATCATAGTGAAACTTCCCTGATATAATGAACGTTTCTTCTGGTCTCATGGGGTTTTGTTATGTTAAAGTTATACTTTAATAAACATGTATTATCACAGTGACAGTATATGTGCGTTCTACTTTTATTTAAACTATTTATACATTTGTAAAAGTCATCAAAGTAATGTTACACCCTCCCCACTGAGTGACTCCACCAATTGTTGAATACTGGTATTAAAAAGAGGAGTCACTTTATTGAACAAAATTGTTTTTAACACAAAATATTTATGTTGATTCTAGTTGAGATATACAGAAGACTATGAACAACAGAAAGGAAAAGGCAGTTTTCCGGCTATGATCACTCCAGGGTACCAGGTTGCCAAGAAAGCCACTCAGTTAACAAGTGATGTAAGTGCTCATTTTTTCCCCTGTCAGATTTAAAGTTAAGAGAATCTTGAGGCCAAACAATCCATGTTAAAAATGCATTTTGTGACTTATGCTAATTCAAAAAAAAATCCTACGACGATGGAAAAAAAAATTAACATGAAAAAATGGCATCCCAGAGCCACGTTTTGCTCCTTCTTGAGTGTTAACACATGGGTTAGGAGCACACCAATCCCCAGAGTGCCGCAACCCATGTGGACAGCATGGGGAACAGAACAAATGGGCTGCCCCCTGCACACAGTTCATGTGATTGTGGCAGCTGCTAAAGGGGGTGCTAGCAGATTCAGGGAAAGCGCGATTGCTTCTTCCCCTCTTGCCCTCCAGTTGGCTGTCAGCTGAGAGGGGTGTGTTATTGCTGCCTCCAATGGAAATCAGGGTCATGGCTGTTCTGGTCTCTGAGAGTGTGACACCACATGCACAAGAAAGAGTGTGAGATGGACAGTGGTGCCTCTTACCGTAAATGAGTATTTGGCAACTCCTTAAANTGATTGGCTGCAGTGGTGCCCTGCAACATGTATAATAAAATGTAACACCCATTTTATGGGTGTTAGAGCATCTGTGTAAAAAGGGCCTTAGTCTCTTTGATGGACTAAGCCAGGAATGGGGAACCTTTTCCCTTCCAGGGGCCACTTTGAAAATCAGTACAGGACCCAAGGTCTCATAAATGTTGGGGTGAAAACAGACATAACGCTAACTCCGCTTTAACACCACTTTCATGTTTCCTATACATGTTGCTGGGCTGCATAGGGCACCAATACAGCCCT
The DNA here is from genome assembly GCA_003113815.1 of Sphenodon punctatus. Taxonomy (NCBI): domain Eukaryota; kingdom Metazoa; phylum Chordata; class Lepidosauria; order Sphenodontia; family Sphenodontidae; genus Sphenodon; species Sphenodon punctatus. The sequence goes on along the minus strand of QEPC01003796.1, from coordinate 3,738,796 downwards.
GCAACATGCATAAGAAATCTTAAAACAGTGTTAAAGTGGAGTTAGCATTATGTCTGTTTTCACCCCAACATTTATGAGACCTTGGGTCCTGTACTAATTTTCAAAGTTATGTTTGTTTTCACCCTTGGAAGCGGGGGAGGTTTTTTTTTTAACTGGTGCGCTCAGGAAGAAGAGAGATCCATCTCTGCCTCATCTATGATCCATCTGTGGCTTATCTGTGAGTTCCTCATCTCTATTCCTTTACCTACAATCAGACTTTCAGTGCTTGAGGGTAGGAACTGGATCTAGGGTCAGATCCAGGAACTGGAAAGGAGTTGAATAAAAATTAGTTGCCGGTTTCATAGGGCCCTCCAGGATGAGGTTTCCTACCCCCACCATAGACCATAATGTAAATCCCTTATTTCAGCTCCCCACACCTCTATAGATCGTAACGCCCATCCCTTATTTCAGAGCCCTACAGCATCATACTGTCCCTTATTTATGAAATTTTGTTCCCTCAGCCTTGGGAGGGAGGGGGTTTTGACCACACAATCACCTACTCATATATTTGCCACCCAATTTTGGAGAAATCTTATACCTATGGAAAGGCTGTCCACTTTGTCAGGGCTGGGCTGTTAACACTGCTTGTGTGATACCTATTGTTCAGAGAAAAAAAAAGGATTTATTTTCAGAGCTGTCAAACACTTTTCAGCTATACTATAAACATGCATGCGCATGCAGATCCCCTTGAATTAATCTTTCTTTTCCAGAAAGCCTACCATGCTGCACACAAAGAGGGTAAATCCTGGGACTCGGGAACTATTCCAGATCCTGAAATGGTGAGGGTAGCTCAGGCACAGAAGGCTCTTAGTGATGTAAGTGGCCTGGCATTTGCTGTTTGTACTAGATTTATTTTTTATGGACTAGATTATTCAGATGACTTCAGAGTTACCAGGCTTTCAATAGCAGCTTACAAAAAGATTGAGTGATATGAATTTACAGCTATGTCGAATGGCGCTGTTTAATGTTGTTGTGAGCTCTATCTATATATACAACCAAGGTCATCACTCAGTGTTGCTCCCTAGCCAGCTGGGGGGATTGTCTGCAAAGGCAATTACTTCAGTTTCTGTGAAACTTCAGGACAATAACATCTTGGGCAGGAACCTGCGTTCACTGTTTCCCCCACTGTGGTCAATGGGGAAAACGCAGTTAACACAAGTCCCTGACCTTTGATGATATTGGGTAAAAACAGACATGACAGCAGCCTGCTGTGGCCCGTTCTGTCATGCTTTGGCCTGAACCTCACCTACGCATCTGTGCAGGCGCCGCCAGATGTTTCCCGTGCCATGTCATTGGCTTGTCAATGCTCTGACCTAGGGAAACCTCTGAAGTCACAGCCTGGGCTAAGGCCCACCTGACCGGGTCATAGCAGGCTATCAAGTCTGTTCAGGTCAGCAGACATGACCCTTGTCAGGTCCGCCATGACTGGCTGTCTTTGGCCACCATGGCTGTCTGTCATGGTGGGGGGTGAGGTGCCGGGCACAACATAGGGGCAAGGCCAGTCAGATGTTGGTGGTTCTCTCTGCCCTACCACGGCCCCAGCCGAGGGCACATCTGTACTGCCGCCTGACCTGGCCCAGACTGTGTCCGCCATGACTTCCCAACCCAGATGGGTTACCGCCACGTGGCCATCACTTCTGTTTTTACCCTGTGACTGGCCTGTTAAGGTTACCAAATGTACCATTAGCCGACTGGTTTTCATATTATTATTATTATTATTATTATTATTAAACATTTATAAAGCGCCAGTAACAACCTGGCGCTGTACAGAACATATAATCAGCTGCGGTCCCTACCTGTGGCTTACAATCTAAAAGACAAGGAGGGGGAGACAAGGAGAGGGGACAGCGGGAGAGACATGGGAGAAGACAAACAAACATTCAGGCGGATGCGAAGTCTCAGGTGCGTGTACTTGGCTTGGTTACAAGGTGGT
>QEPC01003796.1:3718462-3731130 GCA_003113815.1 Sphenodon punctatus | reverse complement strand
TCGGATCCACCTCCTCGGCCAAAATCCTTGTTCATGCCATGGTTATCTCTTGCCTCAATTACTGCAACCTCCTCCTCGCTGGCATCCCTCGCTCTCACCTCTCCCCCCTTATCGCAATCCCAAACTCCGCTGCTAAGGTCATTTACTCTGCCCGTCTCTTCGACCATGTGCAGCCTCTCCTCTTCTCTCTCCATTGGCTCCCCCATCCTGAACGTATCCTGTTTAAAATCCTGGTTTTCACGTTCAAAACACTCCACAACCAAGCTCCCCCTTACCTCTCGGACCTAATCTCCCTACGCACTCATTCACGCGCTCTCCGCTCTTCCTCTGTTCCTTCCCTCACTCTCCTTCATTTCTCCTGCTCACCTAACTGCCTTCGACCCTTCTCCCTCACTGCCCCCCATGCCTGGAACTCCCTCCCTACCCACATCCGCCTTGCCCCCTCCCTCCGCTCCTTCAAATCCCTCCTCAAGACCCACCTTTTTCCTCACCGCCTTTCCCAATGCCTGCTAGTCATTCCCCGTATACTTACTGTCTGCCCTCCTCTGCAGACTGCTGCAACCAACCTGATTGTAACCAAGCCATGCACACGCACCTGAGATTTCACATCCGCTTGAATGTTTGTTTGTCTTCTCCCCTGTCTCTCCCACTGTCCCCCCTCCCTTTCTCCCCCTCCTTGTCATTTAGATTGTAAGCCACAGGCAGGGACCGCGTCTATTGTATGTTTCTGTACAGCACGAAGCTCATGACTGACGCTATATAAATGTTTATAATAATAATAATACTGAATCTGCTGTTCACTGCTGGTTATTATATTCCCCTTGTTATTCTGAGTTAATACAGTTGCATTTTCAGAGCTAGAATCAGAGGGCGGGGGGACAGTAATAGGATAATTGTGCTGATACATCCAGTTTTATTGAACCAGGTCAAAATGCTCTGTATTGGCAGTCACTTTTTATCAGTAGTGGAAGCACCTATCTTTGTGTTTACAGGCAAAGAACTTAAATTAAGGACAAAAATTTCAAAACAATTCATTAGCTGAAACAAATTTCATCTCTTCTACTGTCTTGTTGAGACATACAGCAGGAAATAGCCAAGTATTTGGCTGTATATTATTGTTAGTACTTTATTTATTAATACTTAAATCTCTTTCATCCATTTCCCTAGGTGGAGTATAAACGAGGACATGAAGAGAGAGTTTCCAAGTACACAACTGTCGTAGACACTCCAAGTATACTGCATGCAAAGGTTGGAGGGCAACTTACAAGTGATGTAAGTGAAAGAGAAGGAGGAAACAGCACCAGCCTTAGGCAGGGGCAATAGGAGCAGTTACCCTTGGTCCTACATTTTGTGGGAGCCTGCAAGAGGCATTGCTGCTGGAGCCCCACCAGTGATGTGGCTATTGGGTCCAAGACCATGGGGGCCTTGAATTTTATTTTCACCCTAGCCTCTGCAGATTCTAAGGCCAGCCCTGGGAGACAACAACCAGATACTTTTGACTCTGTGCGTGTGTGCTGTAGAAAGAACTATGACATGATGGTAAAAGTTAAACTCTCTTGTTTTTTTCCAGTTGAAATACACAGAAGAGTATGGACAGCACAGAGGGAAAGGCAGCTTTCCTGCTATGATCACTCCAGAGTATCAGATAGCTAAGAAAGCCAGTGAACTAGCCAGTGATGTAAGTATATAAAAAAAGCAAGGACTATTTTGTTTCATCAGAGGAAAAATAAAAGCTTGGTGTACAAATTCTGGGCCAGATTTCCTGCCGTGGGAAATTGCCAAACTTAGGCAAGTTTTTCCTTCAGCATCCATGATGTTTTGTCAGCAGAGAAAGTGGAATTTCATGTCATTGGGTGTTAACAAATGTGAAGGTGGACCGCCATCGTCACAGAACGACCTAGGTCAGGAAGCCGCCACGGACACAGTCCATTCTGGGTTGGACTGTGTAACAAGCATTCACATGGCTGGGATCCGTGGGGGTCTCGAAGACACATGAACATGCAGCTGGCTGGCCCCTGCCCTTGTGCTGCACCCAACACCCTGCCTGCCACCATGACAGGCAGCCATAGCGGTCTATGACGACGACCACCAGGGCGGTCAGCCATGGCAGACCCCATATGGGCTGTCGGGAAGAGACATGCTAACACGCTCTGGCTCGCTTTGCCCCGATTAGGCAGACCTTAGCCCGGGTTGTAACCGCGGACCTTTCCATGGTCGTGGCTCGGGGCAATCTGGGACCAAAATCTGGTGGCGCAAAACCAAACGTGCTAGTGGTCTAAGGGCCTAAGTGGGCCAACATCACATCTGTTAACTCTCATTGTTTGGGGCCTGGAATATTTTTTTTGGTTATTTTATTTATTTTATTTGCTGCTGTGTCTGTTGTTGCTGCTGCTGGGGAGTGAACCAGGGGCCGGGTGTGGACTGAAAGACCCAGGGCTGCCCCTCCCCTGCTCTCCAGGGCTTGAAAGCCTTCAGCCACCTGTGGGTGGCTGTCGGTGGCAGCTACCGAAGGCAGATGCCAAAGGCTAGCCGCTGTTTGGCAGCCATTTGGCATTCCGAGGCTGGGTCTGGGCTAACCGTTTATGTTTTGCATCTTAGGCCCGTTTCACACAGACACTCAAATACTGATAAAATGGGTGTTATATTTTATTATACATGTTGCAGGGCTGCAGATGTGCTCTATGGGTGCCCTGCAACATGTATAATAAAATGTAACACCCATTTTATCAGTGGCCGTTTTTACACGGATGCCCCCCCGCCCAAACACCGAGCCGGGGGGGTGGGGGCGTCCGTGTAAACGGCCGGCGGTGGGTGGGGGAATGGGTGTCTGCTCAGTGTTCATCTGTGTGAACACTGAGCCGGATGGGTGTGTGTGTGTGTGTGTGTGTGTGTGTGTGTGTGCACTCCCGCACAACACCCACCTCCACATATCGCCCACTCATCACCCCCCGCGGAGCCCTCTGGAAAACCGGCGGAGGTCCTGTGGGTAGAGGTGGGTGGAGATGGGTGTGTGTGTGTCTGTGTAAAGGGACACCCACCCACCTCCACCCACCATGCCAAAAACCCATTCCCCTCGCCCACCCCCATCCATGTAAAAAGGGCCAGTGTTAGAGTGTCTGTGTGAAAAGAACCTTTAGAGGGATGTGGGGATGGAGAGTGTTTGGGGGCCAGGATAGGTTTGGGGTGATGGTGCCAGCTGCCTGCTGAGAGGGGGTATAGGCAGGAATGGGGGGATGTGGATTAGCCTTTGGCCCCCATGCAGGAGGGGGGTACAGGCATGGGAGTTTGGGAATGGGGAATTGTGCCACGCCCTCCCTGGTGAGAGGGGGTACAAGCACGTTCGAGCTGTGTGTGGTTTATGTCATGCCTTCCCAGGTGAGAGGGGGGGTATGAGCAGGTTTGGGGGATGTGGTTTATGTCACGCCCTCCCCGGTGAGAAAGGGGGGTATGAGCATGTTCGGGGGTGTGTGGTTTATGTCACACCCTCCCCGGCGAGAGAGGGGTATGAACAGGTTCAGGGGATGTGGTTTATGTCACGCCCTCTCTGGTGAGAGGGGGGTATGAGCAGGTTCGGGGGGATGTGGTTTATGTCACGCCCTCCCCGGTGAGAGGGGGATACGAGCAGGTTCGGGGGGATGTGGTTTATGTCACGCTCTCCCCGGTGAGAGGGGGGTATGAGCAGGTTCGGGGGGATGTGGTTTATGTCACGCTCTCCCCAGTGAGAGGGGGGTATGAGCAGGTTCAGGGGGATGTGGTTTATGTCACGTCCTCCCTGGTGAGGGACTTTGGAAGTGGGGAATAGTGCCACGACCCCCTTATGAGAGGAGGGTACGAGCAGGGGTGGGGATAGGGTTGCTTGGAATGGGGTAGAGGGGTTAGGGAGAGCGTTAGTGGGTGGGGTTTAGTTTTGTTTTTTTTAAATTGCTTTTATATGTTTTTAGATATGTTTCTAAATTTACTGGTGGGATTTGTCTGTGTAGATAGTTGGGGTGTGGTAGGCCCTGCAGTGGTGTAGGGGGCTCAGCTAGATAACCCTTGAGATCCCTTCTGGCCTTATAACTCTATGAGTTCTCCTAGGGTGTGCAGAACAGGAACTTGTAGGGATGATCCCCGCCTATACCGGTAGGAGGCAGAATCTCAGGCATCCAACTGGTCATGTACAATGGGGGTCCATCCCTCCCATTTACCAGTTGGAATTCTGCCTCTCACTAGATAGGAGATGAATCTGTGCTCTGCACACCTAGGCAGTTCTTCATTTGGGGCGCCTTTTTCCTTGCCCAGAAGGAACTTTTTCCTCATAAATTTTACCTACGGCTCCTAGGTTCGCTCCCCAACCCCCCCCCAAAAGTGGGAGTGAGGAGCCCGAGGGACGAGACTGTAGCAGCCCCCAGAGGCCTGTCCCAGCTTGGCATGGAGCTCTGGGAAGGAGGAGTGCAGGGAAGTCCCTTTGGGCGCTTCCTGCAGCATTATCACTCATGGACCGTTCTGCCTCTAACTTTGTTACCGGGCTGCCATGACCACCCAGAGCAGAACCCACCTCCACAGCCAGGACTCAGACAGCTTGAGCGCTAGCAGCCTCCCCGTGGTGGGCCACCATAGTAGCACAGCTCAGTGTCCTCAGTGCCAGGAAATGGTGCCATTTTGCCACCATGAGACCACGGAGCAGCCGGTGGAGAGAGTAAGAACCCCTGGCCTCTCACAAGTACAACTTTTACAGCTAGAGGTTTTAAATAAACTTGTGGCTTTCCTTGATAAAATTCAAGACAGGGAGGAACGCCGAGCCCCTAAGCACCCCTGCCCCCCCCCCAAAGGGAGGGAAAGGGAAATCTAAGGCAGCAGAAAAAGGAAAGCACCCTGCCTCAAAAAAAAAAAAAAAAAGTAACGCTTGGCCTCGCTGACCCTATGGGACCAGGTTGGCTCGTCCTCAGACGAGGAGACCTCCCCCCCGCAACTACCCCTCTTCCCAGACACCATCCCCACGGGGACAACGAGGAAACAGAACTTGAGGGGGGAAGCTCATCCCCTGGAAGCAGCTGCATCCTCCCTCCAGGGGCCATAAACCAGGATAACTCTGACCAGGAAACCGAGAGGGATGGACCCCGTGGAGTCTGGTGAAATCCCTGAGGATGAGGCCCTGGAGCTGGCTGTCCCCACAACAGGCCCTAGTAAAAAGGACTGTGATTTCTCACTTGCTTTCAAACTTAAGCTCTTTAAGCGAGTACACAGAGTCTTTAGTGTGATGGAAAACAGACAAAAAGGGGATCATTCAGAATCCTCAGATGACGATTCTGATCGGGAATATATCCCGAGGTCCTCCAATAAAGAAAAGGGCATCCTGCTTGACAAAGCTTTTGAGAAAATCATTAAGGCGGAATGGCAACAACCTGCCAAAGCACTAAGACTGAATAAAACTCAAGAATCTTTATATGCCTTCTCTAAGTCCAACGCGTCAGTCTTTGCCACCCCAAAAATTGACGCGTCTGCTGCCTCTTTGGCAAGAAAACCAGTCTTCCCCCTTAGAGGGTGACGTTTGCCCAGAAGACCGCACAGATAGGGGCTTAGAATCTGGGTTAAGAAGGAATTTCGAAGCTGTGTCAGCAGTGCTTCGAATGTCCCTGGCCTCTTCGTATTGTGCCAGGGCAATACTTAAATGGTTCAAGTTGGGAAAAAGCCCTGAAGCATCAGAGAAAGTAATCCGAAAGTTGTCAGCTAATATTACCATGGCAACTTCATTTATAACTATGGCCTCTACAGATGCAGTAGCATGGGCAGTGAGGGCACTAGCAATGAACATGTTCTCACATCACAGATTTTGGTTAAGGTCATGGCGGGCGAACCTCCATGCTAAGAACCTTCTCGTTGCTGGCCCATATCAGGGAGAGAAGTTGTAGGGGTGGCACTGGATAAAATATTAAAAGATGCTGGAGATAAGGATAAGAAAGTTTCCTTACACCAATTCAATCCATCCAGATCTTTTCGCTCCTCCAACAAACCTTTCTTGTTTAACACATTCTCAAGAACGCAATCCCCGTCCTTTCCATTTTGGGGAAGAGGGTACAGAGGAAGAGGATTCAGATCAAACTGATACAGTTCAGGATCCAGGCCAGGAAATGCAGGTTCCGCTACCCAACAAGGAAAGTAGGATGCCTGACTATCACGTCCAGCATCTGGAGGTAACGGGCAAGGCCGAGGGGCGACATTCCCTTTTTGCACATCTGTGGCCACACATAACAGATGTGTGGGTCGTGGAGACAATGACCAGCGGATACGCAATAGAGTTCTCCCAACATCCTCAAGGACTCTGTCGTGTCTCCCTCACATCTCTCAACAACAAACAAAAACATCTAGCCATGCGAGATGAAATAAAAAGGCTGGTGACAATGTGGGCTATCGAGGTGGTGCTGGAGGAGGAGCGGGGCCTGGGTCTCTATTCCATTTTATTTTTCATGCCAAAGAAAAAGGAGGAGTGGAGAGCTGTAGCAGATTTAAAAAATTTAAACAAATTCATAGAAGTTTAGAATGCAGACCCTGGCCTTGATTTGTCAAGCTATAGAAAAACACTAGAGGCTAGCCTCCCTCGACTTGTGGGATGCTTACCTCCAGATCCCCATTCGCCCTGCCCATCGTCGCTGGCTCCATTTTCAGTACAACAATTCACATTGGCAATTTTGAACCCTCCCGTTTGGCCTAGCAACGGCACCCTGAACCTTTACCAAATTCCTGGTAGCTATTGTCGCCCATCTACGTCTGCAAGGAACCCTCATACATCGCTACCTGGGCGATATGCTTATCTGAGCCCCATTCAGACTAGCCGCCACCATAACAGTTGAACTGACACTACAGACCCTCCAACACTTCAGGTTTGTAGTGAATCTAGACAAAAGTCAGCTTCTCCTCCTCCCAAACTATAGAACATCTGGGAATCCTGATAGACACGGAATCAGACAGGATTTTTCTCCCCACCGAACGCCAATCCAAAATCAGGGACCTAATCTCCAAGATTCTATCTCTTCAGAGTGTTCCACTTCACACGCTTGCCAGGCTAGAGGGTTTCATGGTCTACTGTATACAACACCTAGCATGGGCACGACTCCATCTCCACCCATTACAGTAGGCACTGCTTCCCTGGCAATACCAAATAATGGAGAACACCCAGGTAGTCCTCTCCCTAGACACCAAAGTCAAGCAATCTCTCAAATGGTGGATGAACCCTCACAGGTTCGAATCTGGGGTTCCTCTTTCAGAACCCCCGATACTGGTGATCACCACAAATGACAGCCTCTATGGATGGGGAGCCCATATAAAAGATAAGTATGTTCAGGGCATCTGGTCAGCGAAAGAAAAAGAGCACAGTATCAATTGGCTGGAGCTCCGGGCAATACACCTAGCCCTACGCCACTTTGCCCCTTAATATCCAGGTCCCATGTACTTATTTACATGGACAATTCCATGGCACAGGCATATGTGTGGAATCAAGGAGGCTCCAAGTCTCCAGCCCTCAACAGGGAGGCCAGAGACATGCTCCTGTGGGTGGAAAAAACCTTCTCTTCTCTCAGCCTTTCACATCAAGGGAGTCAAGAACCAAACAGTGAACAGGCTCAGCCGCCAGGATCTTGATCCGGGGGAATGGACCCTATCCTGAGAAGCCTTCGTGCTAATAGAGCGGAGGTTCGGTGTTCCCGACCTAGATTTGTTTGCATCATCAGAGAACACCAAGTGCCAGGTTTTCTACTCAAGAACTCGCCATCCACGGTCAGCAGCACTGGATGCCCTACAATAATCTTGGCCCAGGGTCCTGAGGTACACCTTTCCTCCGTTTCCTCTGATAGGGAGAACTCTCAGCAAGTTCAAGAAACAAGAAGGGTCGATGATTCTGGTAGTACTCTATTGGCCCAGATGCCCCTGGTTTGCCGATATGATAAATCTAGCAACCCAAGAGCTGCTACATTTGTCCCCAAAGCCGGACCTGCTGTTGCAAGGCCCCCTGCTATACAGGAACCCAGAATTCCTCAGACTGACGGCATGGCACTTGAGTGTGCAGCATTGAGGTCAACGGGTTACTCCAATGACGTCTTACAGACTCTAATGGCATCCAGACGCCTCTCAACTAGGCGAATATACCAAGGCACTTGGCGGGTGTTTGCTGAATGCTGTTCTACCAGGCAGATCTCTCCTCAAAACCCCAAGATAGCAGATATTTTGCTTTTCTTACAACATGGGTTAGAAAAGGACTTGAGGGGGGCTAGTACCTTAGTGAGGCAGGTAGCGACCCTTAACAGCACTGTCTCTGTCATTAGGGGTAGGAGTATATTCAGACATCCTCTGGTGAAGAGATTTCTGAAGGCAGCTAAAGCTATCTCACCCCCAGTTATCCATAGGTTTCCCACTTGGAGACTGAATTTGGTCCTTAAAGCCGTCACTGAAACTCCATTCGAGTCCCTTAGAGAGGTCTCTCTTTTTTTCTTGGCCATTAAGATCTCTTTTCTCCTAGCAGTTACCTGGCTGGAGAATCTCGGAGCTGGGAACACCCTCAATGCATCCATTCATATGTATCTTTTAAAAAAGACACCGTCGTACTTAAATTGGATCCTTCCTTTATGCCTAAAGTCAATACAGTTTTTCACAGGCAAGAGGAGATTGTGCTTCCCTCTTTCTGCCCACATCCTTCTCGACCCCTGGAGAAGTGCTGGCATACACTAGATGTGAGGAGAGCATTAAAAACTTTCTGCACAGGTTGGCTAGTTATAGGAAATCCTCTGCCCTCTTGGTAGAGTTTTTCCCTGAGAAAGAGAGGATTAAAGGCCTCTAGGACCTCCATTGGCCGATGGATCTCAGCATGTATTACTGAAGCTTACAAAGCCTCTGATTTGGTTCCCCCTCAGGGTGTGGTTCCCCATTCTACAAGAGGTACAACAGCATCCTGGGCCTTTAGAGCTTGGGCCTCTTATGCTGAAATTTGTAGGGCAGCTATTTGTGCCAGCCGACATTCCGTCACTAGGCACTATAAAATTGATATCCTTGACTCTGCAGATGCAGCCTTTGGCCGTAGGGTTCTTCAGGGAGTGTTAGAGTAGTGGATATGACTCACTCTTGTATTGGTCCAGTTTCTCTCCCACTCACTTTGGGACCTTGGGGCATACTGCTCTGGAAAATCCCCACGAGTTCCTGCTCTGCACACCCTAGGAGAAAGAGCAATTGGCTGTGAATTGCCCTTCTGGTGCGATGTGCAGAACAGGAACTCGGCCCTCCCTCTGGTTCTGTTCTGGAGGGAGTGATATAGATATAGAACTATATCACTGACAGAAATAAGAAGAGAGTTTTTCTGTTTTATTACATAATTTTTGTCTAGAAGTTATTGTTACAGCTGTTGGACAACGGGTAAATGGGAGGGATGGGAGGCCCTGCACATGACCAGTTGGATTCCTGAGATTCTGCCTCCTACTGGTATAAATATTTAATACATTTATACCCCGCCCCGAGCTGCTTGCAGGAGGAGTGGGGTATAAATGTATTAAATAAATCAAATCAATCAATAAATAAACATAGGCAGGGATCATCCGTACGAGTTCCTGTTCTGCACACCCCACCAGAAGGGCAATTTGCAGGTAAGTGAACCAATTGCCTGGTTTATGTTTATCTATCTCATTTAGCTATATAGACAATGGAAGACCTGGCTGTTTCACCCGGCATTCGGTGTGGGGGATGGGTAGTAAGTGGGAAGGTTTTATTTTGATTGAAGGGCATTGGGGTTTTTGCTTTCAGGCCTCTGTTGTGTTTTAATGTAATATTTTATTAGGATATATTTTATGTTTTTAGTATTTTCTATTTTGATATATATTATTTTATGCTGTGCAGCGCCCTGAGCTGCCATTGGGCAGGAGAGGACAGTATAGAAATGTAATAAATAAATCAAATTTAAAAAATAACATTTAATTTTGTAAGCTGCTCTGAGTCTCTAATGGAAGGGCAGGGTAAAAATGGAAGTAAAATAGTCAAGTCAAGTTTATTTAAGGCACCAGCTTTTGCCACGGCCAAAGTTAAAAAATAGAACAATAAAGCAGACAAGAGTAAAAAGATAAAAAATTTTTAAAAACCATCCAATAAACACAATAAACATTAAAACACACAAAGAAACAAAAAAGACAATAATATGAATAGAAAAACACAATGAAATCATAGGTTGCTTGAACGGAAGTAAAATAAATAAATAAATAAATAAATAAATAAATAAATGAAAAACATCGTATTTCTACCTGGCCCTTCCCTTAAGGCTCAGGGCGGTTTACTTAATTAAAAATGCAGAAGACATACATTAAAATCCCTTGAAAAACCCCACCTTCCGCCCGAAACCACCCACCCAACCCCTTTGCCCACCTTCTGAAAAGACAGTTTTGCCCAAAGGAAAGGTTTTCCTGGTTATACACCAGTAAATGAGATGTTATATTTTTGAATCCAGTATCATTTTTCTTCTTAAGGAGCATTCTCCTTTCCACCTGATATCCGTTGTAATTCAGGAGAACCACTTTTGTTCTTAAGTCTCCAAATAACATCTGTGACTTCTGAAAATTGGTTGGATGTGGAAATGTTGATAATCATTTATTCTCAATGAATGCATGTGATTGATGATGTTACATGCAAATGTAGTGTTGCAGGCTAACTTCTTTTTCTTCCTTCTCTTTTCAGGTGAAGTACCATCAAAGATATGAAAAAGAAATGAAGGGGAAAGCCAGCCATGCAGCTGGAACTGATGTAGATCAGTTTTGTCAGGTATGGCGAGACAACGACATATAACTAGAGAATGACTAATTATTTAATAATTGCCATTCTTGAAATGACAGTGGTTAATCAAAATGGCAGTGAGAACAACTGTCTCTTATTCTAAACCTTGGCCATTTTCAAATGGGCCGTGGTGGGTGGGGGGATGGGTGTGTGCCCATGGTGGGTGGAGGTGTGTGTGCGTCTGTTCCTATGGGCGCACACCCATCTCCACGCACAAAGCAACCGGCATTGGAGCCCATTGCTTCATCCGTGGGTGATGGGTGGAGTTGGGTGGAAATGGGTGGAATGTGGGAGCACGCATGCACCCCCACCCACCACCGGCAGTGTTCCCATGGGCACCCCCTCACCGCTGCTGGTGACTTGCGGCATTCCTACGGATGCCTCACCCCACCTGCACAAGTGGGGGGGGGGGGGGCAGGCGCCTGTGTGAAAAGGCCCCTTGTTTTCCTATATTAGATACTAAGGTTATAATGGAGTGACCAGCCGTGACATTAAAACATGTAAAAATATTAAAATAACTATGTATAGAGCTGAAATGAATATTTGCAGCAAATTCTGTATCTAAGGAATTTGTCCACTTCGATTTGAGTCTGGCAAAGTGGATATAAACTGCTGTTTCCTGCTTCATTTCCCAAAATGAATATCCATTTTAGGCGTTTCGATTACTTTGATTTATTTGTTACTTAGTTTTGAAATGAAGTAACAAAAATATGGCATTAACTGAAATACTGAAGTAACTGAAGTAATTGAATAGAAGTATCTGAATTAGTGGACATGCAAATACCTGTTTCAGTGTGAATACTTGTTTGGATATTTGGAGGGCTATCCAAAAATCCAGTAATATTCACAAATACAAAAACAGCTGTATGTTTCAGCTCCACTATATGTACCATTGGCATAGGATCCGATGGAAAAAGGGTTTTGATATGTTGATTGTAGCATCGTTCAGTTTCAGTGCACACCTTGTGCTAGGCCACTTCCAAGAGTTAAATGATATTTCATTAAGTGCATCATTTATCAGAATGTAGGCACATATTCTGCCAGGAATTGAGTTTTGTTGCCTTTTTTGGGAGACTTTTCAAGTTCACAAGAAAGGATGCACAGATTCAGATGGGAGAAAGTATAAAAAGAGGATGAAGTGATGAAACGAAGGAAGTTCAATGTGTTTTCCATGCAAACATAGCTGGAAATCCTTAGAGGTTTTGGAGCTTTAAATAGGAGCAAGCAGCACTTAAAATCATGCAAAGCCTCTTAAACCGAAGCACTGTGATAGGAGTGATATACATAGCCTATTTTTACCCTGACAAGCTGTTCTTCAACTGTGGGCCTCTTCACACAAGTGCCCCCCTCCACCGCACATGTGTGCAGGTGGGGGGAGGAGGCATCCATAGGAACGCTGCGGGTCACTGGCGGCAGTTGGGGGGTGCCCATGGGGACACAGCCGGCGGTGGGTGGGAATGTGTCCGCGCTTCTGCGCTCCATCTGTCTCCACCCACCTCAACCCGTCACCCACGCATGGAACAACGGGCTCCAAAGCTGGTTGCTCCGTGCATGGAGATGAGTGGAGGTGGGTATGTTGTGCCCGTGGGAATGGGTGCACACCCACCTCCACCCACTGCAGGCGCACACCCATCCCTCCCACCCACCACAGCCCATTTGAAAAGGGCCTGTATCTCCCCTGCTGCGAGAACAGAGTTTCTGTTCATATTGGTCATTCTGGCTTCCTCTCATATTTTTGTACTTTCATATTTTTGTTTATAATAACAAGAAGTTTACAGTGTTTGTTTAGGCACTTTTTACACGGACACCCCCCGCCCATGTGTGTTCGACTGTGTGGGCGAGGGGGAGGTCCGTCTGTGAGGCCCCCACTCACAGTCAGTGAGGGGGGG
>QEPC01003796.1:3692090-3718362 GCA_003113815.1 Sphenodon punctatus | reverse complement strand
CCGTGCGATCACCATGATGGGTGGGTGGGTGTGCGTGCGTACTCCCGCGCTCCGCTCACCTCCACCCATCGCCCGCGCACAGAGCAACGGGAGCCAATGGAAGATGCTCCGTGCATGGAGATGGGTGCCGGTGGGTAGAGGTGGTGACCATCCATGCGACAGGCCACCCACCGCAGCCTCCACCCATTTCTCCTGCACTGCCGGCCCATGTGAAAAGGGCCTTATATATCTCTGCATAATCTTTTATATTTCCTATATATTGTTTTTGTGTTGTAAAAGACCCTATCCCTTCTTGCCAACTGGTTGGCCAAATGAAAAGATCTTACACTGCCTCTCTTCTGAGTCAACAGGATAAGACATGATATCAGTCTAGAGGAATAAATAAGGAGAGGATGTTGGAAAGGGCTGAGGACTCTCACTCAGGCCCTTTTCAAATGGACCACGGTGGGTGGGTGGGGATGGGTTTCCCCCCTTTGTGGGAGGAGGTGGGTGTATGCCCATTCTCATGGGTGCACACCCATCTCCACACACCTCCAGCCTGGAGCAACCTGCATTGGAGCCCATCGCTCCGTGCATGGGTGATGGGTGGAAGTGGGTGGAGTGTGGGAATGTGTACACACCCCCATCCGCCGCAGGTGCCATTCCTACGGGTGCCCACTCATCCCCATCGCACCTGCTGCAGCGTTTGCACGGGCGCCCCCACCACCATCGCACACAGTGTCCATGTGAAAAGGTCCTGCAAAGCCACTATGCAACCTCATAAGATCAGCTTAGTTGTAAATTGGATATGACTAATCATCAGAAATTTTTAGACCGTAAATGTGGAAGCTGCCCCATCTCACTGTTGTATATTTTGGTTTCTTAGGTAGAATACAAGAAGGACTTGGAAAACAGTAAAGGCCACAGCATCAACTACTGTGAGACTCCTCAGTTCAAGAATGTTAGTAAGGTCTCAAAATACACCAGTGATGTAAGTTCCCAGTATCTTGCATGCACTTCACTGAAAGCTTAACTTAGTAGCTGCTGGAATAGTAATTTGTGCATGTGTGTTTTCCCGATAAGTTTGCCAAAGTAGGTAAAAGCTGCACTGGGAGTTTGATTATAATGGTTATTACAGAGAAAGGGGATTACATACAATGAACTGCTAATCTGGTAAAAAAAGACTCTTCATTGTTAACATTAATTGTCACATCTACGATGAATTTTATTGCTAATGTCTACCTCCTAATTGACACTAAATATCTGCAGATAACCTCAGTAGACACTGTTTGAGTTTCAAATTATAGTGCCCCTCACACAGGCCTCCTATGCTAGCCTTACAGTAACATTTTTGCTTTACAAGTTATCAAAGTTGAATGCAAACCCGAAGTCACAAAGGATAGTCGTTTATACATGAATGCACTCCACCCCTTGGTGGGTGTGTGGGGAAAGTGTTAGATGCATGGGGGTGTCTGTGGAAACGGCATGGCTGTGGGTGGGAGGGATGGGCGTTCATCCGTGTGAACACCATGGATGGTGGGTGTGTTCACTTGTGACGCACCCCCATCTCTACCCACCTCCGCCCCTCACGGAGCCATCTGAAAAACCAGAGGACGGTCCGTGGGTGGAGATGGGTGTGTGTCCGTGGGAAAGGACACCCACCCACCATGGCAGCACATCCCTCCCTCCCCCATCCATGTAAAAACGGCCAATGTCTCCGGCCCTTTTTACACAGATGGGTGTTATGGTGTGGTGGGTGGAGGTGGGTGGGTGTCCCTTTACACAGACACCCACCCACCTTCACCGACCTCCATCCACGGGGCCTCCTCTGGCATGCACCTCCACCCATCCTGCTCGGTGTTTCCACGGACGAACACCAAGCGGACACCCATCCCCCCACCCACGGCCGGCCGTTTACATGGATGCCCCCCCTGCACACCCGCCCAGACACCGACCAGGGGGGTGGTGCCTATGGCTGTTTTCACACAGATGGGGGTGGGGGGATGGGTATGCTGCCGCGGTGGGTGGGTGTGCCTTTACACGGACACACACACCCCTCCACCCATCCCCACCCACAGGTCCTCCTCTGATTTTCCGGATGGCCCCGTGGGTGTAGTTGGGTGGGTGATGGGTGTAGGGGTGCCGGAAGCATGCACACACAAACACCCACCGTCCATGGTGTTCACACAGGCTCACACCTGGTGCACACCCATGCCCCCCATTGCCGGCCCGTTTCCACAGACACACACACACACCCCACCACACACCTGTCAGAACACCCAGCGGTAGGTAAGGCCATCCGTGTGAAAATGACCTATGGTTGAATAGAATGTGTCACAAAAGCTACACTTCTGTTTATGCAACACACGTTAAAACATTTTAAAGCAAAATGTATTGGTAAGATTAGGTACAGTAATGCCATCTGAAGGTCTGAAGTCATAGGGTATTTTCAGACGTAACACCCCAACCCGTGGTCATGCTTACCCCAGCGTGGCCACGGGCGAGGGTGTCATGTCTGCTCTTCACTACGGCCGGGAGCAGAAGTTACCTCAAACCATGGCAGGGCTAACAAGGGACGTGCACGGGGCTCCCGGCCAGACCACTTCCTGTGTTAAGCCCTGCCATGGTCCCGGGGTCGGCATCCCCAGACTGTGGTAGAGCGGGCCGTCACATCTGATGGCCCACTCCACTTAACCCCAGCCCATGGTTGGAGCAGTTCCAAGAGGGTGCGGCAGCATTACAGGCCACTGCACCCGCCTGTCAGGGAGGAAACGGGGCTGCGTTGAGGAGTGCAGGAGGCAGGGCCATGCAGTCACCACCCTCTCCCTACTCCCTCCCCAGCCCTGGCGGCCAGAATGTTTTTTCGGCCGCCAGGCAGACGCCTGCCCAGGGTGAGGGGGCTCACCCCGAGGTGGGTTTAAGTGTGGTGGCTCACTGAGCCATCATGCCTAAAAATACCCATACGTCTCAATCTGTTGAGGCCAATGCTTCTGGAGAGCCAAAGTGACGGTCACAAAAGTAGGCAGGACATTTAATGTTCTAGGTCAGTGTGTGGGCTGGACCTTCCAAAATATCTTTTAAAAATTCAGGAGCAGGAGTGGCTGGGTGGCAGCAGAAGGGAACAGGTTGCGGGGAAGGGATGTGAGGGAGGTTTCATTTGAAAGAACTGGCATGAGGCAGTTGGAAACAGCAGGAGTTAAGAGCCAGAGAGACAGGGAAGTGGTGAGAAGTCATGTCCCTTAGGGGTGTGTGCAGAAGGCACCCTATTTGCTTTTGGTTTTGTTTGCATTTACAAAATGCCCTTCGTTTTTTGGGGTAAACATTAGGTGGTGGTGTTTTTTAAAAAAAAAATCATCATCATTATTTATTTATTTATTTATTTACGAAACCTATATTCCGCTCCTCCCGCCACAGGTGGCCCAGAGCGGCCAACAAGAATAAAAAAATATATACACATAACCAGCATAAAAATGAAGAGACATCAAATGTGTGTGAGACATAGGCTGTTTTCACACGGCTGGGGATGGGTGGGGGGGATAGGCGTGCTGCTACGGTGAGGTGGAGGTGAGTGCGTGACACTTTACATGGACACCCCCCCACCTCCACCCATCCCCACCCACAGGTCCTCCTCTCGTTTTCCGGATGGCCCTGTGGGTGGAGATGGGTGGGTGATGGGTGTGCACACGCACAGGGAGTGCACACGCACAGACACCCACCAGCCGGAGTGTTCACACGGGTGCACACCCAGTGCACACCCATTCCCACCCACCGCCGGCCCATTTCCATGGACCCCACTGCACACCCTCCAGAACACCCAGTGCTGGTTGGGTCCGTCCGTGTGAAGACGGTCTACATTTAGGTCTTAGAAGAGAGTTGTCTTTGGAAAGCATTGCACTCGAAGTAAAATGAAGTAAAGGGTATGAGTGTTATGCCTATTTTTTATAAGGCTCGATGGTATTTATTTATTTTTATTTATTTATTATCATTTTTACCCTGCCCTTCTTCCAAGGCTCAAGGAAGTTTATAAAGATATAAAACATAATGTTTTAATTGTTTGGCTTATGGCCATAAATAAACAAACTAAACTAACTAAATATATAAAATACAATTCAAACGTTAAAAGACAATTCAACAACAAAAAAACCCCCACTCCAAACCCATCCCCCCAACACTTCCCACCTAATCCCTACCCCTGTTTATTTATGGTATGTTACGGTTATGATAAGTTTTCACACAGGAGCATCACCAGACACCAGTGGATTATTTCCCCTGGCTTTATTTTCCTTGGTCTGTAATTTTCTCTTTGCTGTAAAAAACCCCACCATGAACTAGTTTAATAAAAAGAGGTGTTTTTTGTGTGTGTGTGTGTGTAGCTTAAATACAAAGAAAACTACCAGAATCAGATGAAAGGTCATTATGAAGGAGTTGGGATGGACAGGCGTACACTCCATGCCATGAAGGTTGGCAGTTTGGCAAGCAATGTAAGTTTCTGGCACCCCAATTGGTTCATTAATTATTTGATCTTGTAAGTTCATGTCTATTCACTGTGGCCTGATTAATCAAAACAGTCTTCTTCAACAAATGGAAAGAGTTAGGTTAACCTCTGTGTGAATTTCAGATGTGACGGGCCCGAAGGCCCACCATGCTGAACCACGCACCGGGTTCAGTTTTGTCCTGTAGACGTGCTAGCCTGATTCCTACCGGGGATCAGGGAGGGGGCAGGGCTGCATGGTGTGACGTGCGGCTGCACAGCCCCGCCCCCGTTCTCCCCCGGGTGCCCGCCCACCCTCCGGGAGATGGGCGGGCACAGTGCCCAATCGGGCCGCTGCGCCTGATCCCGTCCCATGGTCGGGACCACGATCTGGCCAGGCTGAAGGTAACAGACATTACCTTCGGCCCATCCCGGATCGTGGCCAAACTGATCACGGTAGGGGCCCGATCCCACCATGATTCTGGACCTCCGGGTGGCTGGAGGTCCAGAATCATGGTGAATTTTATTCCTGCCAGGTATTCACCGTGGTGGACATCTGGCGGAAATCAAATAGACGCTACGGGAATCATGGCCACCACAGGGGATTCACTGTGATTGACCGTGATCTCGTAACGTCTGAAATTACCCCATGTTAAGGATTCCTGTGTTGGTAAATGGAACCTTGAAACATGCTTGCACAAGTTTATACAGAACTTACCGTGCTATGGAAACAGAAACGAATTAGGGATTCAATATGAAAAATGCTGAGTTCTTTCAAAAATTTTTGTTGAGGTCACTCCATATCCCTTAGAGCTTGACCCTTAGTAAAACTACAGTCTTTAATGGAGGTTTCTGAAACCTGGTTTAATTTACTGGGTTAGTCAAGAAGTCATTTCATTACATACCATTCCTTCAAGTACATTATTTACAGATCTGTAAGTAGCTCAAGAACTAAGTAGAAAGATGAAAGGGATGTGTCATAGGTGGAAGTTAAGTTAATACTTCCACTGTTGGCACTGGATTAATTGTGCAGCTGAAAAAGAATCAATTAGCAGCTAAACTATGCAAATAATTTCATTTTCTTTGGCGTTGACGACACTGAACTAACTTTGTTTCCCATGTTTAATATTAATATTATTGTTTTTCCTTTCCTCTTGACTGATAATTATTCAGACAAATGACAGCTTTAAAAAAAAAAGATTGATTTTTTTTGTTCTCCTTGTGTTTCAGATAGCCTATAAATCTGATTACAAACATGACGATGTTGACTACAATTACCCAGCTACACTCGCTCCTTCATATCAGACAACAAGGAAGTTGGTTCCTTTGAAAGATGTAAATAATCTTCTGATTTTTCATCCTGTTGCTTGCATGGTTCATCATCTCCCTGTGGGAGAGAATGTAATTTGTACGCTGTGGTTTAATTGCAGCAGTAAACAGCTGATGACAACAAAGTGAAAGGAAAAAACAAATGGTCCCCAGTGGGGTCAGGAAAGCTCAGTGGATTGGAAATGGGATACGGAGCCTGATATCTTTAGGATATGGCATAAATCTAGCTCAATTTGGTGGTAATCCAAAGCCACCAACCTGGTTAGAGTGGACCACAGTAAAAAATAAAAACAATAAAAAAACCATCAAAGTAGTTGATAGCCTAAGTACGGAAGTCGAGCTAAATAAGCATAAGAGTCAAAAGCCTGTGAAAGACTCATCCTGATGAAGACATCCCAAACAGGATCTAGCGTACCGTCTAAGCGCTATCGTCCTTCGGTTGTGCACACTTCTGCACTGTGGTGTGTTCCTTAGGCCCCTTTTCACGTGGGCGTTGCCCCTCCCCCTCCATTGCACACGTGTGGGGGTAGGGGGACGCCTGTGTGAATGCCGTGGTGGGTGCAGGGGGGATGGTTGGGCACCCATGGGAACACTGCAGGCAGTGGGTGGGGGTGCGTGCGCGCTCCTGCTCTCCACCCACCTCCACCCATCGACCACATGGAGCAACGGGTGCCAATGCCCGATGTTCTGTGCGTGGAGGTGGGTGGGTGATCCATGGGAATGCACCCCCATGTACCCCCCACCCATCACGCCACCAACCCATCCCCCCACCCAGCGTGGCCCATGTGAAAATGGCCTCTGTGATGTTCCTTCAGCTAAGGGCTGAGATGTTACTAAGGCATTATTCGTGTCATTATTATTGATTACCTATTTTAGATTTCTATCCTGCCTTTTCTATGAAGGACTCAAGGTGGCTTACAGAAACCGAAACCGTTGCTCCGTGCGTGGGTGATGGGTGGAGGTGGATGGAGTGCGACAGTGAGCACACACACCCCGCCACCGGCCGTGGCATTCAAAAGGATGCCTCCCCATTGCCCCTTCACCCACCATGGCAATCGCACAGACACCCCCCTCCCGTGCACGCGGGGTGTGTGTGTGTGTGTGTGTGCATCTGTGCAAAAAGGACTTATGATTTTTTGTTTTGTTTTGTTTTTTGTTGGTATATTTGGTTCATTTGTTTTGGCCATTTCCAGGTTTTACCAATCCTTTCCCACCACTCGTTTATGGCCATTTTTACACGGATATACCCCCCCAGCTGGGTGTGCGGTGGGGAGGTGGGGCCCATGTAAACGATGTGGCGGTGGGTGGGGGATGGGTGACTGCCTGTGGGTGGGTGGAGGTGGGTGTGGGCTACCGGCCCACACCCATCTCGACTCATCATCCATCCATGGAGACATCCGGAAAACGGAGGAGGCTCCGTGGGTGGAGGTGGATGTGGGGACGGGCGCACACCCACCTCCACCCACCATGCCAGCACACCCATCCCCACCGCTGCTCGTGTAATAAGGGCAGAAAATTAATAGAAAACCGGAAACAGATTAAATAAACAAATGGAACGAACTGAAATGACAAAAAGTCAGTTGCTCGATCATTTTGATAGCAGTTGTTCAGGCCAGGTTCAACCTGATTAAAATTGAAAAGGGAAAAAAACCACATGAATAGTTATTCTACCACTCATCTCACCTCTAGATAAGGGGATGCACACAATGATTGGGGGTAGATTCATGTCACAGATCCATGATCTGGAACCCACCCCCCTTCCTGAGCACATTTCTTAACCCCCCCCCTATCCTCAACTTCTATGTGGCCCTCCAAGCTTGCACTAACTTTCAGAGTGGCCCTTAGAAGGGGAAGGGGTCCCCGTCCCTGGTCAAGTAGAAGTCTTAGACGGAATACTAATGATAGAATCTACCCTCTAGGCATTCTTCCCCTTTCCTTACTGGGTTTTTGTTTTAATTTAGGTAAACTACAGACAGAGTATAGACAAAGTGAAGTACAGCTCCGTTACCAGCACTCCGCAAATTGTTCAAGCCAAAATCAATGCGCAGCAGATCAGCAATGTAAGTCCTGATGCCTCTGACCACCTCTGCTTATTAGCCCAAAGATGGCATTTCACTTCACAGTCTTCTCATTACCTAGGATTTGTCTTCCTTGTTGTAGGTAATAGTTGCTCATATATATAGTTCACATAACTTTTAAAAGCTCATGAAAACATCCACTGATGTTGTCACTGGCGTTTGGAAAGCAATTTCCTATACTTTCTATTGCTTTGATTCATCCTACTGGCCTATTTACATTATAACTGTTTACTGTTGGAGTGCAGTAGTGAGCAAGATCTCTCTTGTGCCCTTTGAAGTCCACTTTGAAAACCTGACATTACATTATTATTATTTTCTGCATTTATTTATTTGGCATGGTTTTTAACTATACGGTAATAACCTTTAGCTCAGACTCTTCTTGATCATAACTCCGCAGAAGAAGGATCAAAAGGCTGTTTGGTCTTCCAATCCTCCACATTGGCTATTACGCAGGAAATGGTCTCTCAACAACATTGTTATTGCTTTAAATGTAGTCTAGAACTTTTAAGCAGCCACTTTTCACATGTGTAAGTAAGAGTATGAAAATCTGTCTCTAACTGGAAATTTATTTTAAATAACTAGGGGAAAAGAATATCTGCCTTTTAAAAATATTATTTTAGATATTACTCATTAAAATCTTACGTTTGTTTCTATAACATTAAGTAGGGGTGTGCAGAAGGCACCCCATTTGTTTTCATTTTAGTTTTCAACCTGGTCATTTTTATTTTTTTTTCTGTTTTATTAAAGTATTTTTTAAAAAAATCACTATACATGAAAAAAAATGGCCACTTGACCGTTCTGTGCAATGCATGCCATTTTCCAAAATGGCATGGGCAGCGTCACCACCATGTTGGAAAAGAGCAACCAGTCTGTGCCTGTACAAAATCTGCATGTGCAGACTGGCTGCCTTTTCCAAAATGGCAGTGGCGGTGTCATTTTGGTAAAGGTGCGCAATGGTCCGGTGGCCATTTTGAGCATGTGCAGTTATTTTTGTTTTTTTTAAAAAAAAACTTAAAATGGTCACCAGGGCCATTCTGTGCATGTGTACCCTTTTCCAAAATGGTGCTAGCAGTATCGCTGCTCTTTTCCAAAATGGTATGCTGCCGGCTCCAATTTGGAAAAGGGCTGTGCGTGCACAGAATAACCCTGGTGGCCATTTTGCACATGCAGTTTTCATTTAAAAAAATTTTTCAAACAAAAATGAATGAATCGTTTGCTTAATCTTTCGCTTTCGTATCCTTAGTTATGAAAATGAATAGAGCTCCATTTGTTTTCGTAGTGAATAGAAAAAGAAACGAATGCACCCCCCTATCATTAGGACACTTTACCGATGGGTGGCACAATCCTCTGATGACATAGCTTATGCGTTATCTGTATGGTCACAACTTCCATTTATTTCAATAGGACTTGTGTCCATGCTAACTGCTGGTGTGCTTTATGCTACTGGAGGATTGCAAGCTAAAACTAATAGTAACCGAGTTAAAAATACAAGAGCATTTAATCCAGTGGATTGGATGTAATTTATGATTTTGTGGTTTTAATGTCTGGCAGTTGAATTACCGAGCTCAGTATGAGAAAACGAAAACCAACTACACTCTGCCACAGGATGTACCACAATTAGTCAAGGCTAAAGCCAACGCTGAATTATACAGTGAGGTAAGCAAAGTAACTTGCAAATGTAGATTTATGCCTTAGGCACAAATATAAACAATAATGAACTCTGGGATATGGAGGCAAGCATTTGGCATTTGTCCCCACACAGGAAATAAGGCACTTACTCAAATAAAAACACAGACCACGTAAGTATGGGGGAATTGGCCGCAACTGTTTATTAAACAGCCAGCCAAACGATAACCTGTTGAAGAACAGAAACCAATTAAGAACCAAATCATCCTATCAACGAGAATGGTGGATCCCAAATGCTACTTAAATTTGCTAGGAATAGCTAATTAAAATTCCTTCAAATTACCCTGCAATGCCAATCAATTGGTCTCATTATTGACCTCCTATATAATTAGGTCAAATTAATTTTGGGTGGGTCCTAAGGGGAGTGATGGTACACTACAACGTATTATCACCTCAGCCACAATGACCCTCTCTCCCCACGTTCAGCACCATGTAATGTGATCAATCCGGATTGGAGTTACCAGTCCAATCCCTTCCGCCTATGGACCAACTTGATCCCTACCCAAAGAAGAACTAACGAGAGGTGCCACATCGGGACCATTTAGATCCTACCATGTGACACCCAACACCAATCCCCCTTTTCTGGAATAGCAGCGGGGCGCCCATCCCTTGACTGCTTCCCAAGTCAAACCACCTGGAGGCATACCATAACCCACCTACCAGATGTCTCCCAAAAGCCACCAGGCCAATTCCACAATCCTACTTAAAAACTTTTCCATGGTACTGAACACCATCAGTGGCGACGATTAAATTATGTGCTACACAGGCAAATAAACACCAACCCAACCGGGATTTCTTGGAAAGAACAGCACTGTGAGGAGGCTGAAAAAACCCAATTCTTGGGGAAAAATTACTTCCTGATCCCTCAATAAACAAGGCGACTGGACGAAGTCCACAGTACTAATTCTAGGGTGGGTGGGTGGGCTTCTGGCGCTGAGAATGGATGAATGCCTGCCGCTCGGCGCCTCCCCACACCACGTAGCCCGCCTGGGCCAATCCCGAGGGCGCATTCTCGCGCCGTTTCTTGCATTCCTTTTGCAGGCTGCAACACTTTAATCAATTGCAGCCTGCAAAAGAGTCTCCCCGCCCGGCCAGCTCCTGAGGCGGTGTTCCGCCTACAGCCCGGGGTGCCTGATTCCCCTGATGAGGCAGGCACAAACCTTCCCCCGCACTGCACAAGGCGGTTAGCGGGGGCCCCTTCTCGTCTGTCTTTATTCCCCAATGTGAAACAGTTACTTAAATTAATAAGGATATATCTGAAGCTGGTTAATTTTATTTTGAAAACATGGAATTGGATTTGTCTGGCAGATAAAATGTCCACGTTTCAGAAACCACCATCAAAACCAGATTTATATATCTTTATGTTAGCATGGAAACCAGGAGCCCAATCCTAAACTTTCACGTGCGTTCTGTGCATGGTTTGTGTACAGGTTGCACACAAGTTATGCACATGCTGCATTTCCTACAGAGGCATAGCATGCAGTTTGCACGTGCGTTGTGTGCAGGTTGCATGTGTACCCTTTTGCGCAGTGTGTAGCGTTTAGGATTAGGCTGCCGATTGGATTCAAACTCCAGTAAGTCAGTAGAAAGAGGGACTTCAGAGGGCTTTGTATTAGGCCCTTAATGAGAATGATGTATGTTAAGCCTTCATTCTACAAAGACTTAGGCTGTTTTTGAATGGGCATGGCCAAGGGGCGGGTCTGTTTGTGCTCGGTGGATGCACGCGCACTTATGGTGAGGGGTGTGTGTGCTTCAGATGGGCCAGGACGGGTGTGCACTGGATGTTCACCCCTGCCCACGTACAACCCGCTCATGCCCGCGCATGGAGCATCCCAGATTTCCTCCTGATGTTCTGTACGTGGGCATGAGTGGGTGGTGCGTGGGTCACAGGAGGTTGGGGGGGTGGGTACAAGGGGTGGCCACGTCTCATGTAAAAATAGCCTTACAGCCATCCTCACACTTTATCATGTTTGGTTTAAATGTGTGTGCAGCCACAGTCATCTAGTGACATACTACTGTATTTTTCCCCCCTCAGATTAAGTACAAGGAAGACTGGGAGAAGAGCAAAGGCCAAGGCTTTGAAATGAGTCTGGATTCTTTGTCTTTACTTGCTGCCAAAGCCTCCAGAGATCTTGCCAGTGATGTAGGTTATATTTACTCAACTAAGAATTATTCCTAAAAAGAAGTCAACAATCACACAGGGAAATAAGTGCATGTCGCTTTGTCTGAGTTTTAAAGCCACCGACTTAAAACAAAGATATGTTAATTTCTCTTTCAAAAAGTTCAATACGCAATGGAGGACAGATTTCATAATCTTTGCTATCTACAACCAACTCTGCTGTTTAAAAATGGCACATTTATTTATTTATTGAAAAAGGAAGGAACAATTTAGCTATAATAAGTATTTATAGATAAATGTAATGTCTATAAGAATAGCCCTTCTAGAAAACAGTCAGAACTTCTAATAGTTAGCACAAAGATGACACCACAAAACCCAACAGATTTGCCCTTTCTGATCTGGCAAAATGGAACCCAAGATTTGGATGTCACTCTAATGAGAGCAGAAACGAGTAACTGCTGCTATCCAGCATCTGGCCAAATATTGAGGTATCCACAGTATTCAGTCAGCTACCAAATGGTATCTGGATTAGTATCTGATGGTTATCTGTTTCATCAGATTAATGTTTGCCGAATTTCTGTTTACCGACTGCCATTTACTGCATTATCATTTACATTACCTTTTAAATTACCTTTTTACTTTTTTACTTCCTCCCTCTTTCCAGAGTGGTCCACTTATGTGTTAAATGGTAATTCAATAAACAGTAGTATCTGGTATTCCGGCTTAGCGATTAACCTCCATGGTTACCAGATAACTACCAAATAATAGGGATGGGCGAACAGAACCAAGTACGGAAATTTGGTTCGTTTCAGTTCAGTTCGGAAATTCGGTTTGGAAGTCCGGGTTAGTCGACCGAACTGGTCGAGTTCGGTCCGAACTCCGAACTTCTGAACCATGTTCGCCCATCCCATTCCCTACCAAATAACTTCCAGGCTATCCAGTAAACTGGATATTGACCATGGATAAAATTTTTTGCTATCCATGCCAGCTTTAATTCTGACTATCCAAACAGCCAATCCCTTAATGCTTATCTTCCTAGGCAATGGAAAATCACTTAGTGACTTAGCATAAAGTGATTTCTTCTTAACAGATTAAATACAAGGAAGCATATGAAAAAACAAAAGGCACAGCAATGGGCAACAAGGATTCTAGACTTCTGCACTCCCAGCAGGTGGCCAAAATGAGCAGCGAGGTAGGTAGATTTCCTCAGTCTTCCTCTTACACCACCAACCCCAGTTGAGCTCCTGAGATATTGACTTTGGAGAATAGGAAATGCCTGTTAATATGCTAATCCCAAAGAAGGTTTTCTTGTAATTCATTTTTTCCCTTCCTGGTAATGTCTCTTTTGATGATGATGGGCATATTGTTTCTGTATTACCTAGATTGCATACAAGAAGGGTTTTGAGGAGAGTAAGAGCCAGTTCCATTTGCCCATGGATATTGTAAATCTGGTGCATGCTAAGAAGGCCCAAGCTTTGGCTAGTGACCTTGATTACCGGAAGAAGCTCCATGAGTACACAGTGGTTCCAGAAGACATGAAGACAAAGTGGGCCAAGAAGGCCTACGGGCTGCAGAGTGAGGTAGGACCAGACAAATTATTTCTTCTTCTTCTTATTATTTTATTCACATTTATATAGCACCAGCAGTGTACCTGACACTTTACAAAGTAATAAAATAGACATGGTCCCTGCCCCTAGGGCTTACAATCTGAAAGACAGGAGCTGGGGGAGAGACATAGGAAGGGGAACAGAGGGAGAGACAAGGGGTCTAACATTCATGAAGTTGCGAGGTCTATTGTAATATTATTGCTAATAGCAATTTTATTTATATAGCTCTCTGAGCACAATTTGATGAGGAGTGGGGATGGGGAGGAAGGTGCTATACAAATGAAATTATTATTATTATTATAAATGGGCAATGATTAGGGCTACAGTCTTTAAATCACTTACTCAAGTCCCATTGATTTGCTGAAAATGATTTAATAATATAATTGACTAGTATATATGTAATATATGGCTGAGTGGTTAGGGTACTCAGCTACATCCTTGAAGGCTGTGGGTTCAAGGCCTGCTTGGTCTCACATCATCATCATCATCATTATTATTCACCAGCAGTGTACCTAGTGCTGTGCAATCAGTAGTTATAGACATGTCCCCATATGCTCCATGGACTTACAATCTAAGCAAGACAAGGGAGAAGGAAACAAGGGAGAGGTGAGCTTCAGGAGAGACATGGATGCAGTCATGAGGTTGAGAAGTTACAGGTGCATTTGCTTAATTTAGACGCTTTCTCACGAGACAAAATGCGCACAATTTGCATCCAGGGAAACACTGGGAGGCAAATGCTGTGCGGCTTTTGTCACGCGGGAAAACAAAGCCGCACGGCTTTGGTCCTGATCACCTCTGCATCCACCACATGATCAGAGCCAAAGCTGCATGGCTTTGTTTTCCCACATGTCTGAGTGACAGGGAACTAACTTAGTAAGTTAGTTCCAGGGAAGAAATTCTGATTGAGGGGGGGAAGAAAGATGCATGACAATCTAGGGATAGTCATTGGATAGTCACGTCCTGTCCACCCAGATCTGAATGCGTTACCTGATCCATTGGGCTGGGGAAGTCAAAGGCAGTCAAGCACAGTGCTGACCACATCACTCCCTTGGGCACTAAAGGCCACAGAAACTGGTGTACCTTAAGCATACCAGCCCCATGGTTCGGGACTGACTTTAATTTGGCTTTGATATAGGTCATTTTTGTACATTTTTATACACAGTGTCCTCTTGTTGCATGTAGAACTGGCATACCTGCACTTAAGTTTTAAGCAACAGCACTATATCTGTGCCTCGGTCCATGTAATAATGAGCATGTTGTCCTCTGCAGCTTCGATACCGGGCAGATCTGACGTGGATGAAAGGAGTTGGGTGGATGACAGACGGGAGTCTCAATCTAGAACAAGCGAAGAAAGCAGGAGATCTTGTTAGTGAGGTAAGCATTGCATTCTGGTCCTTGATCTTATTGGTATGGTAAATCCTGCTGGTTCAGGTGTGTAGATAACAACATATGAAATGAGACTTCACAATCTGGGTCTAGAGAGAGAGTAGGGTTGCCGTCTTAGCCCCAAATGTAAGAGATGGGGACAGCGTGGTTCAGATGATAGTTATTATTGGATCAGGCGTGAATAATGATCAATAATCATTATCCATGCTGCTTTGCTTTGAATAATATTGCAAAAATCTGGCCTTTCCTTGCTGCTTCCACTGCCAAACCCCTAGTCTGTGCTCTAGTCCTCTCTTGCTTTGAATACTGCAACTTCCTTCTTTCTGGTCTCTCTTGCTCTGACCTCACCCCTCTCACTTCCATTCAGTGCTCTGCTGCCGAGCTCATGCACCTTACCTGTCGATTTGACCATGTTCAGCCCCTCCTCTCTGCCCTACACTGGCTGCCTCTACCTGAATATGTTTAGCACAAGCTCCCTGTCTTTACCTTCAAGGCTCTTCATGGCCTTGCTCCCCCATATCGCTCCGCTCTCGTATCCTGTCACATTCCACTAAGGAGCTTTGCTGCTCCCGTGCCACCCACTGCCCTTGCCTGCTTGCCACTCCTGTGTTCCTCAAAATGTATTTGCCCCTTCTCATTGCTCGGTTAGGGTTATGACTGGAACTCTCTTCCTGAGTACGTTTGTTCTGCTCCCAACTCCTTCCCTCCCAAACTTCAAATCGCTTTTGAAAACCTGTCTCTTCCACCAGGCTTTCCTTAGCGCCTCATCCTCACAGATGCCTTCTGGTGCTAATAAATAAATGAATTACTAAATAATAATAAATAATAATAAATAATAATAATAAAAGACATAAAGATCACTGATAGCAACTTCTAGAATAATGCATCCTAGCTTTGAAGTTTAAGATCAGCAATTCCCAAAGGGTGTGTCAAGGCACACAAGGGTGCCACAAAAGCAGTGGACGCGTGTCTTGAAAAATGATACTTTTTTTTCATTTTAAACATTTCTAACTATATATATATATAGAGAGAGAGAGAGAGAGAGAGTATACAGTGTGTATGTGTGTGTATATATTAGGTCATTTAATAGGTGTATGAAATATATATTATATCTAATATTTATTTATTTATGGCATTTTTAAGCAGGAAAAGAAACTACTTGAACTTGGGAAGGACTGCTCTAGATACTTCCATTTCCACCCAGAAGGTGGCATTTTTTTTCATTTACTCTAAGAATACCGTTATGGCGTAATGCGCACAATGCTACAAAAATACCTTCTTCTTAATCTGCCTCCTTCTCCTTTGGATCTAAAACTTGAAATAACGAGCACGCCTTTGAAGTGTTCTGCGCTTTTGTGACTTCTGCTTTGTGTTCAGCTGGGGAAGTCACCGTGTGAACCCATCAGTTCAAGTAGTTTCTTTTCCTGCTCAAAAATGCCGTAACATTGAAGCACAAACACGCACATACCCCAAGATGGATTTCTAGGCTTGACTGCTCAAGTGTTAGAATAATAAAGTCAACCAAAGTACATAAAAAAGAGTTTGTCTGGTTTCCCTATCACATTCTGACTTGAAATAGATTGGATGTATTTCTTTTAGTGCCTGAAAGACAGACAGAAAGATGCTGCTTGCGGTGACAAATTCACATTCAGGAACGGAATAATCCAGTGATGATAACGTGGTAGAAAATGGGTTGATAATGTAATACAGAGCTTTTACTTTTTGTATTTTTTCATATCCAGTCCTAAAAGATGAAAGTTTTTTGGTCTATTTGGAAGTGACAGGACAATCCTCCACCATCAGGGCTGGCCTTAGAATTTTCGGGGCCCAGGGTAAAGATAAAATGTGGGGTCCACCTCTTTTGGAGGACCCTCCATGGGGCCCTTGAGTTGGTTGTTTTGGGGGCCCTACTGGAAGCAAGCCCACACCCTGCCCCAGTGAAAATGGGGGGTGGGGGGAGCAGTGCGAGGTCCTCAGTAGTAGAAAAAATAGCAGGGCCTTGGGTGACCCTGTGGTAAGGCCAGCCCTGTCCACCGTTAAAGCCAACGGGAGTTTTGCCGCTGACTTCAGTGGCGGAGGATTTGCCCCTTGAGTGGATGATGTCAGCCCATTAGATTCTACATTCAGGACATCAATCACTTATTAGTGCCACTCTCGCCAGGGAAATGGAAGGTGGATTGGTGGTATAACCTGCACTAGTCTGTCCTCACTACTGGCGATCCTTCCAGTTTAGGGATGGAGACGTATGGAAAGGTTACAGAATGTGGAAGATTTGAATACATTGCTCTTAACTGTCCTGAAGATAACAAGAAGACTTCAGTGTCCAGGCTATCAATCGGAAAGCTTTTGAAAGGTCCAAGAAAAACGTGATAACCATTTCTGTATCACCCCCACCCCCTTTTTTTCATTTTAATCAGAAAAAATACAGACAGAAGGCTGATGCTCTAAAGTTCACTAGTGTGGCAGACAGTTCCCAGATCAAACACGCGAAGAAAAGCCAGGAACTGCAGAGTGATGTGAGTC
Organism: Sphenodon punctatus; assembly: GCA_003113815.1. Classification (NCBI taxonomy): domain Eukaryota; kingdom Metazoa; phylum Chordata; class Lepidosauria; order Sphenodontia; family Sphenodontidae; genus Sphenodon; species Sphenodon punctatus. The sequence continues at coordinate 3,701,184 of QEPC01003796.1, read as the reverse complement.
CCTACTTCTCCTTCTCCCCTCACTGATGCTTTATCATTAACTTGGTAATTCTTGGGGACAGGCGCTACCACTAGCAAAGCAACAGGATCCAGCCGTAAAATTTGCCATTGCTTTACATAGGTTGGAGGTGTACTTCTGAGACTTTATTTGAATTCCCTCTGATTCAGAGCTACAAATCTTTTTTCAACCTAAAGAGCGACCTATGCTTTTAGATGAGACGCTAACATGCAGGTCTACCCAGTGGCTACATGTGCAAACGCCCATCTAAAAGTGGCAGTGGGTGGGTGCGCGCTCCTGGAACCCTCGCACCTCCACCCATCCCCACCCATCTCCACTCACAGAGCAATCCGGGTTTTCCCCGATTGCTCCGTGGGGGGACGGAGGGCATGAATGGGTGGTGCGCTGGTTGTGGGTGCACACCCATCCCTCACCATGTGCATGCCTCACCCCCACTCATCGGACGTCCATGCACGCTCCAGCAAGCGCACCCAGACCCGCCTCCTGGCCAGGTTAATTTAAAAACGGCCTGAGTTTGAGTAATTTGGTAGTGAGGGGGCCATATGCATACTTGAGAGACAGAAAGAGACTGAGGGTATTATTTTCAGACGTGACGGGGCCGATTGGCCCCGGCACGGAAACAACCCTTTGATTCGCCGCCGGGGCCACTGCGTCACGGGCTAACAGACATGGTGTCCGATCCCGGTGGGGAATCCGGGGAGGGAGCACCCCCATGCTGCCCCGGCCGCCCGCCCTCCAGGAGAAGGGCAGGCGCCCCGCCCCCCCGGCATTGACCACGGCCCGGAATCCCGCCACGGATTCCGGGCCATGGTCAGGGGACAGACGTTACTGTCCCCTTCATCACGGGTGTGTGTGTGTGTGGAATATCATTCACCACGTGATAGGGGATGGTCCGGCCAGGACCTCTGATCGCATGGTGAATCTGATTCCCCCTCCGTGATTCGCGGGGGTGAACTTCCGTTCCCCCCATCAGATGTTACGGGATCATTTTCACCCTGTGCAGATTCACTGTGGTTGACTGTGATCTCGTAACGTCTGAAAATACCCTGAATTGGACCATTTAGAAATTGTATCTTGCATGGACCTTTTGTTGTTCTTTCCCCTGTCAGGCTATTCTCTCTCTCTTACTCAGGACCCTAATTATATCTTGTGCACTTAGCACTCCTTCCATTTATAACCTTTTAGATGTTTAGACTACCTTCAGGGAAATAATATCTTCTGGCCAACCCCCTTCCATAAAGCTAGGAAATAGTGTTCGGACTCGGTGCAGCTAGTATTTTGTGAAATTGCAAGGTGACGAAGGCTCAGCTTGACCCCAGTATTTAATTTTCAAAACAAGGGGCACCTGTTGTGAAAGATACCAATTTACCAAGTTAGGAAGAGCGACGACTGGTGAGAGAATGCTATGTATTTTGTTGGGCCTGAAACTGAGGATGCTGGCAGCCATCCAGACATTATACAAGCAAAATTCCACTTGCACATGTTTGATGGCTCCTAGTCAGATGCCGTCTTCTTCTTCTTCTTTTTTTTTTGTTCAGCCATGTTAATAATAGTTAACAGAAAATAAAAAATACAGCCCACAAGCATTAGGGAAAAAATAAAACAGAAAAATATTGGTTTAAAGTGTTTTAATGAAACATTTTTGATGAGGAAACCACCACCCCCACACACACACATTTTGGCTTGTTTTTCAAAACCCAACTTAAACATCTTTAGACTTGGGCTATTAAGGAAGAAGGAAGGGAGGAAAGAAAGAAAGAAAATGATGATTTTCCGAGAAGATTCTTCTTTCTGAAAGAGGTTGTGTTTTTTTTCCCCCTAAAATTTTTTTGACCAGTTTTGATTAATAGGATTCGGCATTTGCACAGTAAAAGCTTTTCATTCATCTATCTCAAATGTCTTAGCAAAGGTGAGTTACTCAATGAGTCAGAAGGGAACCTAGGTCTTTCCATTATTTCCTCTAGCAAAGAATGTATAGGTGTTGGACTGTTAGCTCTGTGGTTAGCAAGAGGGAGAAGTAGCTTTGTTTCTCACCTCCTTTGGAAAGGCAGAATAACGAATCCGTGAGGGAAAGACACATCTTCAACGTCCCTTCTAGTAACCCAACCTATGAACATGTTTAATGATTGCAAAAGAAGAAAATCTCATGTTCGGACATGTGTGCTGTGAAATGTAAAGTTGTGGGGGTTTGGTTGGTTTTTTTCTTTTTTTTGCTACTCGAGGATATGAACTATCTCATCTCCTCATATTTAAAGGAGGAATGTTAACCTTGGCCAAATTATTATATGTTTCACTAAATCTAGCCAACGTAAATTCCCTCTGCGTTTTCAAATGCATACTGTGTTTGTCTCTGTTTCCTCCATGCTACTAAACAGCTGTGTGCTCTACCTAAGAGCTGGCTGCATTTCAGTAGTGGACTGAGTAATCTCTGCGTAGAATTTGCTCCTAATGTAAGTCTGATAGTTTTTACCAAGGATGGTATTTGGAATATAATTCCAGATAAGAGAAGGTCACTGGTAGAACTGTGCATCCTCAAAAATGGGTTATGCCCAGCACAACTATGGTACCTGACTTGATTTGGTAATGTCAGGTACTAATAGTTACCATTAGTGCTCAATGGGCTGTCCAGTTTACCGAAATAGGGTAATTTCAGACATGATGGGTCCAGAGGCCCGCCACGCTGAACCATGCACCGGGATCCGTTTCGAATCCTGGTCAGGAATACGGCCGGCCGTCCTTTAGACGTGCCAGCCTGATTCTCACAGGGGATCGGGGAGGGGACAGGGATGTGTGGTGCAATGTGTGGCCGCACGGCCCAGCCCCCTTGCACTCCCCTGACTGCCCGCCCTCGGGTTGACGGGCCGGCGCAGCGGCCAATGGGGCCACTGTGCCCGATCCCGTCCTGCGGTTGGGGCCATGATCCGGGCCAGGCTGAAGGTAACTGACATTACCTTTGGCCCATCCTGGATCATGGCCAATCCAACTACAGTACTGGGCCCCGTATAGTGATGGTCCGATCCTGGGCCTGCTCTTACCACAGTTCTGGACCTCCGGCCGGCCGGAGGTCCAGAATCCTGGGTATTTTGATTCCCTCTAGTGATTCACTGTGGTGAACATCTGGCGGAAATCAAACTGACTTTACAGGAATCACGGCCACCACAGGGGATTCACTGTGGTTGACTGTGATCTCGTAAAGTCTGAAATTACCCATACTGTTTCTGTTACCGAATTTCCAGTTTTATTTAACCAATTTTCCATATTTTGCCAACTACCTAGATAGAAAAATGGTCAGGAACATTAAGAAACACCCATCCCCACACCTCCACAAAATGGGAAGTCAGACTGGTTGGTAAAATCAGTCGGTAAAATGCAATACCAACAACTCAGTAATGGTAATATTGGGTATTTTGGATAATTGGAAGCCCAACGTAGTAGTTAGGTAAGATCAAAAAGGCAAGGAATTTTGGATATTACCCGCAGATAGTAAATTAACGACCTATTTTTTCTCTAGTACTGGAAAAGGTAAGGGAATGTGGTGTAAACTGAGTACATAAGGACATAAGAAGTGCCATACTGGGTCAGACCAATGGTCCATATAGCCCAGCATCCTGTCTCTGACAGTGGCCAGTCACGGTGGCTTGGGAGAAGCACCCAACAGGTTACAATGAGTGATCCATTCCCTGTTGTTTTCCCCCAGCTCCCGTCATGTTCCCGGATCCTGTCTGGCTAATAGCTGCTAACGGACCGATCTTCCAGAAACTTGTCCAAACCTCTTTTAAACTCAGCTATAGTACTGGCCCTTACCACAGCCTCTGGCAGTAGATTCCACAACCCAATTATACGCTGAGTGAAAAAATATTTTCTTTAATATACTCTAATAAAAGAGTATTTATTGTTTTTTTATATACATAATTCTTCACCAAATCATTCATAATTAACCACAATCTTGAAATAGATGTGGGATTTGAAGGAGGACATTTTGACAAAACATGGACTATACAGACCCACTAGCTAGTTAAATTTCTCCTTGGATACTCTTGTATATTTCTTCCTGTATAATCAATATTTATTTGATATCAGGGTGGCATAACTTGCTCCATCTGATAATGATTCTCAAATTTGCCTTTTATAAACAGGTTGCATACAAGTCAGGAAATGAACAGTTTCTTCATCACTACACCATCAGCAAAGATGAACCTCTGTTCATACAGGCCAGAGTTAATGCGGCAAATATCAGTGAGGTAATTTTTGAATGGCGCCACTTCATACAGGCATGGGGTTGCCAAGGGATGGCACTAAAGGGCACCATATGTTAGTCAGCCATTGAGGGACTGCTGGGGGTTCCAGCAGATTCATTTTTATGATTTGTTTGTATAAACTTGTGTTAACTGTCGGGGGTATTAACAGCAACTGTTTTTTGTGCGGAGGGGTTTGTTTATGAATTACTTTTAAATTTTAAGTACAAGGATGGTATTTGGAATGTAGGAGTTAGATTGTGTGGAGAGGGATTTGGAGAAAGGCAATGTCCTCTCTGCGAGAGGGTGGGTATGGGTTTAGTGGGGAGATTTTGGGGGAGGGGATTCCCCTGCGTGAGAAGTGAGGGAGTGGGATGCAGGTTCCATTGAGGAGATTATGTGAATTATTTTTATGTGCTTTGATATTTGTGGTTTTTTAAAATATAAAATGCCCTGAATCTTTTGGGATAGAATTGGGTATAAATCACTAATAGTAACAATAACATAATGCTACACAGTGGCATTTGTTCATGTGGGAGTAATGTTTCCATAGTCAACTGAACAACATTTTCAGTGTTTGAATATTTGAACATTTAAGAGCAGAAACCAAACTTTGGTTTCTGTCCCACGGCTACTCTATACCCTGGGACAACCCCTTGTAGGTCCGTATCTGGCAGTCACCACCAGCCTCAGAAGTAGGGCTGAAACCAATCGTCCATTTCATATTCATGATGATAATTATGAAGTAAGAACGTCAGTAGTGCCATACTGGGTCCATCGAGCCCAGCATCCTGTCTCTGATAGTGGCCAGTCTTGATCGCTTGGAAGAAGTACCCAACTGGTCACAATGAGGGGATCCATTCCCTGTTGTTCACTCCCAGCTCCTGACAGCAAGAGGATACATTCCCCAAACCTACCTGGTTAATAGCGGCTAATGGACCGATCCTCCAGAAACGTGTCCAGTCCTTTCTTAAACCCAGCTAGACTACTAGCCTTGGCCACATCTTCTGGCAACAAATCCCACAACATAATTGTGCATTGAGTGAAACAAAGTTCTGTTGTTTTAAATCTGCTACCTGTTAGTTGCATGGCGTGTCTGCTAGTTTTACTTCTCTCCATTGTGAAAACTGACCATTTAGTCCTACTCTTTCTTTCCTATTCTTTGACCAGTTACCAATCCACAATAGGACACTGCCTCCTATCCCAAGATTTTTTAATTTCCTCAAGAGTCTCTCATAAGGGATCTTATCAAACAGTTCCTGAAAATGCAGATGTGCTGTATCAGTCCACTCTGCCTTATCTACATGCATATTCATGCCCTGAAAAATTCCAATAGATTAGTGAGGCACAACTTCACTTTGCTAAATTCATGTTGACTCTTCCCCATTAAACCATGTTTATGGCATATTGATAAACATGGCTTAAACATGGCTTAATCTTGTTTTAAACAATAGTTTCCACCATTTTGCCCAGCACAGATGTTAGACTTACCAGTCTGCATTTTCCAGGCTCACTCATATATTTGTTCCAAAAAATGAATATCTAAATCTGACTTTGTCAGCATTGCAAAATTGGCAACTTGACTCATTTGTTTTCTTTGTTTTGGTATTTCAGTCCTTCCTTGCTTGGTATTTTGGTTACATATCTATTTGAGTACTTCATTCACTTAGTACGAAGTAGTTCCATCAAAGTGAACCAAGTCCTTAAATACTGAAGCGACTGAAATACTGAACATTTGGAACTGCAAAAGAAGTCAGAAGGAAATCTCACTTGGTTAAAACAGATACAAATCTACCAAATTCACCAAATTATGTAGATTTCAGCCAAGTCTATAGAATTTTAGCCCTTTCACTACATGAGTAGTGACATTGGGTGAAAACAGACGCAGCACAGGCTTGCTATGGCCTGCCTGGGCCAGGGACTCACTGGGTATTGTCAGACTTTACGAGATCACAGTCAACCACAGTGAATCTGCACAGGGTGAAAGTGATTCCGTAACGTCTGATGGGGGGAACGGAAGTTCCCCCTCAGATGTTCACTCCTGTGAATCATGGGGGGGGGGGGGAATCAGATTCACTGCGCGATCGGAGGTCCTGCACGGACCATCCCCGATTGCGTGGTGAATGAGATTCCCCCCCGTGATGAAGGGGACAGTAACGTCTGTCCCCTGACCACGGCCCAGAATCCGTGGCGGGATTCCGGCCTGTGGTAATTGCCGGGGGAGGGGGGCGGCCGGGCACTGCAGCCGCATTGACCGGGGCAGCATGGGGGGGGGCAGGGCTGTGCAGTCGCACATTGCACCGCGCAGCCCTGCCCCCTCCCCGGATTCCCCGCCTGGTTCGGCCACCGCGTCTGTTAGCCCGTGACGCGATGGCCCCGGTGGGGAACCAAAGGGTTGTTTCCATGACGGGGCCAATTGGCCCCGTCACATCTGAAAATACCCACTGTCACATGAGTTTCTGGTCCCCCAGATATGGGCCCACTGCTGACCCGGCCTGGGTAGGCAGAAGGCCTGGATCTGGTACCCAGGAAGATCCCAGGTCCACAGTCTAGGGGTGTTTTCAGATGTGACGAGATCACAGTGAACCACACTGAATACCTACATGTGGTCACTGTGCCCTGCACGTCTGTTCGGCGGCCGCCAGATGTTCGCCATGCTGAATACCCACATGGGGTCAATTTCAACCATGCTTCTCGGGCTACCGGCGTGAAAATCAGCTGAAGCATGGTGAAAGTGATTCCAGGCGGACATAAAAAAAGAGTAACATCTGGTCGGCTATCATGGCCCGGAATCCCCGGCGGGATTCCGGGACGTGGTGAACTTGGCCAGACGCTGTGGCGGCATTGGCCTCGCTGCCCACCCGTCTCCCCGGAGGGCGGGCGGTGAGGTAGCTTGGAGGGGGTTGCACCGCACTGGCCCGCCCCCTCCTTGATTCCCCACCGGGATCCCTGGCAAGTCTGTTAGGGCGTGACAGGGTCATCCTGGCGGGGGATGAATACATTGATTTTGTGATGGGGCCAACTGGCCCCATCACGTCTGAAAACACCCTAGGCAAAGGGCCACCCAGGCAGGCGAACGTGGGTCATCGTGGGCCTGCACGTCTTTTCCCACATTCAACTCCTCCAGGGATCAGGGACCGCAATGGTGGGGTGGTGGAGCACTGGGGGCATACTGGGGCTGCCTGCCTGTATGTTTGTTCTGTTCCCCCTTTGAGGGTGGGGCAGTGGAGGGATTGTCTGCCAGCCTGGTTGGGCACATGTCCGGTCAGTGCTCCGAACTGATCCAGTCAGGGGTGCCCCCTCCCCCTTCCTGGGATGTGTCACTGGTGCCCTGGCTGCCCATCTGTTTTCACCCATTGAAATCAACAAGATAAATTGTGGCTCAAGACAACAGTAAACTTGTGTATGAGTGCTGGAATCCAGCCCGTAGTCTGTAAGCTTTTTGGAGCAGGAGTGGTCTCATTCTGCATGTTTGTAGAGCTCCTGCCACAAGGGGATTCTGATCCTGTTTAGACCTTTTGGGTGCTACTGTAATGCAAAGCCTATGTGATAGTAACAACAATAATGTGATTGGCATCTCTTAGAAACTGTACAAGAGAAGCTGGGAAAAGCAGAAGGAAAAGGGATTCGAGCTTCGTCTGGATGCATTGCCTTTCTTGACAGCTAAAGCAAAGAGGGATCTGGCAAGTGAAGTGAGTATGGATCAGAAGGAGGCTGAGGCTTAAAAATGTTGGTGGGGCTTGGGACATAAGAGCAGGGGGGGACAGATCGCATCAATCCCAGCTTGCACACATACCCACCTTCACACCCCAAAAGGAAAATAGACCTACTTTATCCACCCTAGGAAGGAGGCGCAGGAGAATTCCAATGAGAATTCCAATGGGACTGGATCTGGGACAGCTGTGAGTAAGCTCTGTGCTGCACTTGCTCGCAGTTCCCAAGAAGAATTAAATCCTCCAAATACCATGGCTTCTGTCTCTTAAAATACGAACGTTGTCAAATATGACCTTCGGAAGGAACTAAGGTCTTTTTCACACAGGGTCCTCCCCCCCCAGCACGTGTGTGTGGGTGGTGGGTACGACACCCATGCAAATGCGGCGGTGGGTGCAGGGCTGATGAGCGGACACTCATGGGAACAGCACGGAAGGTGCACCCACGCACCGAGCAACGGGCGCCAATGCCGGTTGCTCCATGCATGGAGATGGGTGGAGGTGAGAGTGCATCCATGGGAACGGCCGCACACCCACCTCCACCTGCTGCTGGCGCACACCCATCCCACCACCCAGCCCATGTGAAACGGGCCTCAATTACTCTTCCAACCCTTTATGATTCTTCCACAGCTTTATGATCTGGTTATCCGTATTTCTATCACAGTAAGGATCTCCGATATATAGGAGCCTACAGAACAGCAGGGGCAGCTGGTGGGTTTTGATGTTGGAAGGGCACTGGGGCATTAAGGCCGCCGGGCCTAGGGGCGGAGCCAGGGGGATGGTAGGCGGAGCCAGGGGGATGGTAGGCCAGTGGCATGGCATAACCCAGCAGCAAGGAGTTCCCAGGGTTAACACAGTCTACATGCACATCAAGCTTAAAATAAATAATTTATAAACCCAAAACACAGGGACCCATTCTTAAAGGATGGGTCCCTGTGTTTTGGGTTTATAAATTTCCTTATAAAGCACCCCAGTCACAGCCTTAGTCCAATTTTACCACGCACATCCCATTTCCAGCATTTTGAACACAACTGAAATCGCATGACTTGCAGTGACATCTCTCTCAGGATTTCCAAACCTCCATTTTACCACACACAGTCCCCCCTGCACTAACCCACTAGCCCCCACTCC
>QEPC01003796.1:3659044-3691990 GCA_003113815.1 Sphenodon punctatus | reverse complement strand
CCCCCCCTCCCCCCCCCCCTCCCACCATGTGCCCCTCCTGCTCCCCCCACCTCAGGCTCTGCAATTCATACTCACCATCATCCATGGTGGGCTGGGGCCGCCGACTCCTCTCCGCCACTGCCACTTCAGGGAACGTGCAGGCAGCTCTCTTAGCCTCCCCGAGTCCCTTCCTCCCTGCCAGGAAGGAGGGAGGAAGGGACTCGGGGAGGATAAGAGCTGCGCGTGCATCAGCAGCTCCCAGCCCCCTGCACAGGCTGGGACCCACACGCAGCTCTTAGTTCATACTGGGGGCGCCTCTATTGGGCACCCCCATATGAACTTTCCCCCTGCCCGGCCCCTGCAATGCAAGAGTGCCCCCTACGGCACTTTTGCATTGCAGGGTCCCTTTATCCGGAGTGGACGGCTTTTCTAGCCGCTCACTCCGCATAAAGGGAGAACGTCTCCCTTTTGACCCTGAAGGCTTCCTTAGGAAGCCTTTGGGGAGTCTCCAGTTTTGTGCGTGCGTGCTCACACAACCAGTGAGAATGTGCGGAGCCACCTTGTAGAACCTTGTTTAGCAAGGCAGAGACCTTCAGAAAGTCGCTCCCTTGCCAAACAAGGTTCTTTGAGGTGGCTCCGCACATTCAGTGCGATGCCGACTGGCCATTTTGTTGTTGTTGTTGTTTTTAAGCTGCTGGAGCCTGCCGCCGGCTGGGGAAGCCCTGGGGGGCCAGGAGGTGCATTGCCCCTGCTGTCCTGGAGGGCCCACCACCCCTGCAGGACAAGCATATGGATATTTATTTATTTTAATTTCTACCCTACCCTTCTCCTAAGGCTCAGAGTGGCTTACAACATTATAACGTGAAAAAAATCCCTTTTAAAAAACCCCACCCTCGCCCCTAAAAACCCTTCACCCAACCCCTATCCCCACCTACCAAATGCTTTGCCAAAAAGAAAGGTTTTACACTGCCTCCAGGATATGCTCAAACGTGAGGTTTGATGGAGCTCTGGGGGAAAGGAGTTCCACAGCACTTGGGCAACAACTTTGGGCCTTTTCACGTGTGTGCAGGGGAGGGAGAGAAAGAGGGGCACCCATAGGAACAGTGCCTGCAGTGGGTGGGGGTGCGTGGGTGCTCCTGCACTCTACCCACCTCCACCCATCACCAACACACAGAGCAACGGACTCCAATGCTGGTTGCTCCATGCAAGTGGAGATGGGTGTGCACCTGTGGGAACGGGAATACACACCCATCCCTCCACCCACCACAGCCCATTTGAAAAGGGCCGTTGTGTTTGCTTTAAGGTGATAGGTTCATGTTTTATTATAGCCAGCAACTTTGACTCAAATGTTTCCCTTTGTACCTATGATCCTTTCCCTTCATCTCCCCAGATAAAATATAAGGAAAATTATGAGAGGACGAAGGGGAAGTTGATTGGAGTAAAAGACGTGAAGGAAGATTCACAGATGGCTCATTCTCTCCAAATGTCCAAGTTACAGAGTGATCTGGAGTATAAGAAGGCATTTGAGGATGTAAAAAGTCAATATCATGTTTCCATGGATATGGTAAACCTAGTCCATGCCAAAAAGGCTCAGAATCTGGCCACAGATAGAGGATACAAGACAGCTGTACACCGTTACACTGCTCTGCCTACTGACATGAAAGTTGAATGGGCCAAGTGGGCCTATGGGTTGCAAAGTGATGTAAGTACTTAAATCCATACCCTTTTCAACTATTTTATTCAGCCTTTGCAAGGAGCCAAAGCTCAAATGGGTTCCTATAAATGAAGAGTAACTAAAATCTGGGTTTTATATATTTTGGACCAGAAAAAGTATACATAAATGATACACTGATGTGCTATATTTTACTCATGAGAACGTCTCATCAGATGAAAAATTGTTTGCTATTAATGAATAACTTTTTAGATCTGTAAATGGAGTTTACCAGGAATGAGCATTTATTTGCCTAGTCGAGTATATGTATCTATATTAGCACTGAAATGAGTACCCATCAAAATGGGTTAACTCATTATCAAAACTGTGGTGCTTGACCTATCCTGTAACACTGGGTACTAATCAATACTCGATTAGTGCCCAACAGGTTACCCGATGTACTGAAATATTGGGTTTTGTGCTGCTTTTCCTGCTTCCGGTACCGATTGTTTTGACTTAATAATGATTCCCATACTGTTATGTGGTCATTAGGGGTGTGCAGTTCGTTTCATTTTGTTTAGTTACTAAAATGAATGGGGCTAAGGACACAAAAACAAATGAATAAGCAAATGACATTAGTTTGCTTTCCTTCGTTTTTGTATAAAAATAATTTTAAAAGTGTAAAAGGTCACGGCGCATGCACAATGGCTACTAGACCATTCTGCGCATGTTTGCCCTTTTCCAAATTTTGGAAAAGGGCATCCAGTCCACACATGCACAATGGCCATTTTGCACATGCGCTGTTAGGTTGCCCTTTTCCAAAATGGCAGAAATGCTGTTACCGCCATTTTGGAAACAGGCAAGGATGTGAAGAATGGTTTGGCAGTCAACTGTGCATGTGCGCATTTATATTTTAAAAATATTTTAAAATTTAATTTAAAAAAAAAAAAAAAAAATTTAAAAAGGGAAAAAAAAATTAGTTAAATGAATGGGTTTTCAATGAAAACCCAAAACCGGATGGTTTTTGTAAAATGAAAATGAATCAGGTGCCATCTGCACACCACTACTGGTAATGGTAGTACCTGGTTTTGTTTTGTTTTTGATAATTGGATGCCCGGTCGATATTCAGGTAAACCATCAGGCACCTGATATGCTACCCGCAATTGCGAATTTTACCTGTGGATAACATATGAGCTATCTATTTCAGCTCTAAATTTATATATATAATATGAGAGAAGATTTTTTTTAAAAAACGACAACCCAAAACCTAGGGTAATTTCAGACATTACGATACCACAGTCAACCACGGTGAACCCCCCGTGGTGGCCGCGGTACCGTAACGTCTGTTGGGCCCAAAAGAGATTCCGGCCAGATGTTCACCTCCAGCGGGAATTGCTTTGACCATGCTTCCGGCCCTCCGGGCGCCCGGAGCTCCGAAAGCGTGGTCAAAGGGATTCCCGCCGGGGGTGAACACTCGGCGGTAATCTTTTTTGGGCCCAACAGATGTTACGGTACCGCAGCTGCCACAATGGGGTTCACCGTGGTTGACTGTGATATCATAACATCTGTTACTGCCCCACGACCTGGAATCGGCGGACGGTAACATCTGTTACCACCGCCGATTCCGGGCCATGGCCCCTGTCTCTTATACACATCTAGATGTGTATAAGAGACAGGCCCTAGCCGGCACGCCTGTTGACTGGCCGATCTGATTCCGGAGGGGGATGTTTTGGTGATTCCGTGCCATGGGCCAAGGTAGGCCCAGCACGTCTGAAATCACCCCTAGTCATAATTCTTTGTATTTACATATTGTTTTCCATCCATTGATTCCATCCATTACTTAATGAAACCTCGTGACTCTTCTGTGAAATAGCTTTACTAAAGAGAGATTAAGTAATTTACCCTAAATTAACAATTGACTCCCCTATGGAACTCAAAATTCCTGAGTCCAAGTTCCCTACTTTAACCACTAGGAATCAATAATTCCTAGTGGACTTGGGTGCTTCACATAGAACTAATTAACACAACTTTTAATCCTCACAACAACCATGTGAGAATATTGTGTTTGGTCTAAGGTCACCCAATGAGTTTCTGTCAAAGGCAAGACTTGAGCTGGGGCCTCCCTCACTTCCCAGTCCAGGTACTGTTAACTTAGCCACTACACTGTGACCACACTGGCTTTTTGTAGCTCTTTCTTTAGAAATATATGATGTGAGTGTTCTACTGTAAGCCAAACTGCAATTATGGCGTAGAAAAAAGTAATCTGTTTTAGGGAAAGGTATTCATGTCAATATATTTAAACACTAGAATTGCTTGAGCCCATTTATTGGAGTGCACTAAAAGCGACCCAAATCATGGGAATAAGTATTACCTGTACTGTAAAATGATTCTATATTTTCTTGTATCCTAAGTGACCCATTTTAGACAGGAAACATTCAGTAAAATTAATTCTATATATTGTGAGAATTAACAGTAGCACTGAGGAAGCAAGGAAACTCTTTTTAAAAGGTTGCCTTTCAAATCATATAGTAGAACTGTTGATAACTAGTGATACTGCCATCTCTCTTGCTGTAATTTTCCCCCCTTTACCTGCAACTGCACAGAAGTGGATGAAACAAAAGCTGGCACTAATTTGACTCAGTTGGTGTTCCTGATATGTCTGAATCCTTTAATGGCACTTTAAATGCATGAGCACCAACAATAGGGCATTTTTTCCCCCCTTTGTCAGAACCGATACAGAGCAGATTTGAACTGGATGAAAGGAGTTGGATGGACAGCCACTGGGTCATTAAATGTGGAGCAGGCTAAGAAGGCAGGAGAACTCATTAGTGAGGTGAGATTTTGTGACAGCATGTAACAGAACTTGCTGCATAATGCGTGCAAAATGTCTGTATAAAATTAAAATAATTTCCACTCAAAGGGGAAAGAAAAAGGCATACCACATGAAAGCCCTCAAAAACCAGGCATCGGACTGGTAATTAGAGGGAAACCAGATACCAAACACACACCAGTAGGAGTCCATATAGCCTTTGCGAAAACAAAGTAGGTGACAAATGATATTATGAATAATAATGGCAATCAAACAGTGCTCAATTGCTACCCACTAGCCTATCTTTTTAATGAAGCAAAACAGAGGAGAGGTTGAAAAGATGCATTTATGGCACCCCTAGCCTCCTTTTGTAAGTCTTCTCGCACTCCTTTTTCATATATAGTCAAACTGGGCCCTGTAATTCATATGGTTTCCCTCAGTCTGTGTTTCTGTTTCAGGGGGTTTACATACTTACTCTCCCCATGACCTCATATTCACTTACTTGAAGACCGTTTTCCAAGTCCTTTGTGTCACTTCTTTCATCCTTTTAGACGCCCTGGCAGAATCAGGTCTATGGTTTTGGTGCTTCCGTTTTCCGAAGGGGATCTGTGGACCAAATTCTCCTCTTCAATAGAAAAATGAAAATAGGAACACACGCACAACCCTCTGTCTAGCCACTGGTGACCTCTACATAGGCTCTTATAGCCACACATTCAGAATAATGATGCACCCAGTGGTTTAGCTTTTTGCACGAGCTCAATTCTCCTTTTATGTCTGTCTAACTGCTGCTAGCATTGGCTTTCCCCCCAATATAACAATCTCCACAGAGTGAAAACTGTCTTTTAAAAGTCAGCAGACTGGGGCTTCAGCTGATGTAATATGTTGTAGCTTGAATTAACTCAATAGAACTGTCAGTTCATGACAGCAGAAGACCTTTCTCACAAACTTTAAACAACATAGACACCATGAAAATGCACCTTAATTTGGCACTAAATATGTCCCAATGTTGGCTTCCCAGATGGCAAGGACTTACAGATAATGGTGAATCAAGTACGTGATTTAGTATCTGTGGGCAATACCCACATTTTTGAGTACTCTGCTAGGTATCTGACAGGCTGCCTGAGCACCGACCAGGTACTCGATTACCCCCAAAGTCGGTAATTACCATTACTGATTTACCCTTTACCAATTGGTAAATTGGGATGGAAACACGAAAAATGGGGACAGGAAGTCAGTATTCCAGGACTGAAACTTAAAAACTAGGACCTTGGGTAACCCGTTTGGGCACTAAGTAGGTACCGATTAGTACACAAACCTGTTAGGTCAGTTCAAGAACCAGAAATTCGACGGGTATACCCAATTTTAGTGGGTACTAATCTTTTCAGCTCGACTGTCAGGGCTATAACAGGACACACCTACGGTAGTGCTTCTAGTAGACCCAGGTTGGCAGGACAGAATTGCAAAGTTTGCCATTCCCATTCCCAATATTGTATCTTTTATATGTTCAGTTAGGGAATTTAAAGTCTCCAATGCTGTTAACTTGGCTCTTTTTTGGGAGCTCTAACTACTTTCATTTATTTATTTTCAAAAAGCGTGTTTCCACAGTCCCAGGAGCAGCATCTCTGAACGTTCTAAGGGAGAAAACGTTCTAGTCAACTATTTTGAGGTTCTGTTCTCATTTTGGTGCACATTGTGAGGAATGATGAACAAGCTAAATCTCCAGTTGGTCTTGTGAGAGTTACAGGTTGCTCAGTAGCTAAGAATTTCACCCTGTGACCTTTCAAGCATCTTAAGACAAGTGATAGCTTAAAAATTATTAACAGAGTTTGTGTCCATATGAAAACTTTAGTCCGTATGACACTTGCAAAGATATTAAAGGATCAATCTTGACGAGGGCTCGTCTTGAACACAACATCCATTAAGCATGATTTCGTTTAAACCAGATTGTACAGGGCTTTAGATCTGGACACTAAACTCTGAGCACTTTCTGGAAGAAGCAAAGGAACCCATATGCATAGTAACTTACGATTAGATCTCCAGCAGCAGAAAAATATTAAAGACACTGGGTGTGAAATGGAAACCATGCAGACTTAAATCAGAAGCAGATCAATGCTTGGTTTGACTGGCAAAAAGGATATGTGGCCTCTAATGACTGGGCCATATTCAGGCAGTGTGAGCTTGTCAACATGCAGCCTTCTTTTAAATTATTTATATTTCATGGTTCCTCTGAACCCACCAAAGACCCTTTCAAACATGTGGAATAACAACCAGTGGCCATTCAATATGCAGCAATAATTAAACCCATTATTAAGTGACCATGGTGCCGCTTACCATACTCAGGTGGTAGCAGGGAACAGAGAACTTCAAACAATGAATTTAACCACTGCCATTATTAGCTCACTACCATTGGGCACCATTTCTTGCTTCAAGGTACTATAAATAAAAAATGTAATCAGTTGTGCCGTATTTGAAGCCATTTGAAAAGGGCTTTCATATCCTGGGTCCTGAAGTATTTCAGTAGGCACAATCTGATCCTGAAATGTTTTCTTTATATTTAGGTAGAAATATTTTAATATTAATCGGTGAAAGGTTATTGTTAAATTGAAACAAATATTAATCTGAAAGTACCTAGGACATAAAGATGTGGAAAAAGGAATATAAATTATGTTCACAAATTCACTCTAATCTCAAGCAACCTATGATTTTTCCCTTTCAAATAGCATGAAAGAGCAGCACAAAATTCACAGCTTTGATCTTTTTTCTGCTCAACAGAAGAAGTACCGTCAGCATCCATATGCTTTGAAGTTTACCAGTATTAAAGACACTCCTGAGATGATCCAGGCTAGAATTAGTTATAACCAGGCTGTGGATGTAAGTTATAATGTATATACATTATGATTATAAGAGTGGTATCCTCTTTGAACGACCTGATTGAAGCAGTGGCTTTCTCTCCTTCCTGTCTCGCCAAGATCTTTCTTGGGAACCGAGAAACGTCTGCGTTCTAGTGAGATGCACCTTATAAGGGGCATGGGTTTTTTGTTTTGTTTTGAAAGAATGGAAGCCTTGCATCTGTAGAACTTACAAAGAAGTCAAGGGGAGTTCCCTGCTTAAAATACTCAGTGAGCGGGATACATAGTAACACAATCTGAAGCCAATGATGTGTTTTCAGTGTTGGGCTACACAATCTTTCTCCTTACAATTTGTTGTTGTAAATGACAAAGGAATATGATTTGCGTGTGGGATGTATCCACTTTTCTTTTCTTTTTTAGAGACTTTTAACATAAGGACATAAGTGCCATTTACTGGGTCAGACCAATGGTCCATCCAGCCCAGCATCCGGTCTTTGACAGTGGCTAGCCTTGGTTGCCTATGGGGAAGTACACAGCAGCAGGTTACAATGGAGTAATCCATGACCTGCCATCCTCCCCCAGTTTCCAAAATTTAAAGGCCTTATACCCCTCACCAACCCAGTTAATAGCCCTTAATGGTCTTGATTTTCAAAAATTCATCCAGTCCCTTTTTGAAGCCTGCTATGCTACTGGCTTGGACAACATCCTCTGGCAATGAGATCCACAATTTTATTGTATGTTGGTTGAAAAATTACTCCCTTTTATTTGTTTTAAATCTGCTCACTGCTAAATTCATGGAGTGAATTGTTTTTAGAAAAGGTTAAACAGCAGCTCCCTATTTATCTGTTCCACACCTTTTATGATCTCACAAACGTCTATCATGTCTCTTCTCCAAGCTGAAGAGCCCTAACCTGTCGAACCTTTCCTCATACGAAACTTGCTCTGTGCCTTGGATCATTTTTGTTGCCCTTCTCTGTCCTTTTTTGTGGTTTTTTAATATCCAGTTGTTAAATAACACCGGGATTAGGTCCGTCTAAATGTCTATGTTGGGATAGTCAACTAAATATCCTGGGATTATTATCACAGAGTGTTATGGCGAGAACTGACATCCTCACTATGCAGTTCTGCCTCTATCTAGTAGCACATGACTGTGGGGCGATCACAATGCACTGTTGAAGGATGACAGAAGTAATATGGAGCGCCAAGTTTAAATACCCGCAGAACAAAGGGATGAGTCTCCATTTTCTTCAGCTCAGAAATCAGAAGAGAAATGAAGAAAATCAGATTTTTTTCAACCCCAGAAATCAGTGTGCTGAGCACGAATGCAAAGCCACCACGGGATTGATATTCCGGGATAACACCAATGTGCTGTTCACTGAACTATCCCGGGATGGATTTCAATACAGGATAGAAATGTCTGTGTAAACAGGTACCACTTGCAATCCTTGGATAACAATTCTGGGATAATTTTCTCCTAATCATGGGACGAAGTGTCCGTGTAAAAACACCCACAGTTGTGTAGTTGAGAATCTCAGTGGAGCATTTAACTTCAATGTGTTTCAAATCAGGGACTCTACAAGTGATATCATAAGTAGAAAAACCACAGGGAAGGTAGGAGGGGAGTTGGGCCATGAGACAACTTCTTCTTTTCAAAGGGGCCTAAGGCCACAATTATGGAATTCCTTCTCCTTGGAGGTTTGCCTACGTCTGAGCCTGCTCATCTTCTGAAAGAGACGTAAGACCTTTTTGTTTGGCCACGGATTTGGTAGGCAGGGATAGGGTTGGATAGCCAGGAGCTGAGGTGAGTTTTTAAAGGGGATTTTTAATATGTTTTTGTATGTTGCAAGCTGCCCTGAGTCTTAGGGTGTGTGTGTGTATAAATTTGAATAAATAAATAAACATAAAGGCAGTAATGAGCAGAGCTATGGAAAACTTTCAATACTAAACAAAACCTTGCTTTTAGTGTGGCAAAGTTTTTGTGCAGATTTTATTAGGTTTATGGATTTCATTTTTAATTTTTTATTTTTTTTGACAAAATTCTATCATGGGTAAAAGGAGAAGAGTCCAGGTCTTTAAAGTCAGGGATGTTAACAACTGGAATTTCAATGTTGGGGTTTCTGTTAGGATTGGGAGTGCATATCAGGACCCATTGTCCAAGACATGGGTGAACTGAAGCCGGGGTGGGAGCGATGACAGGATTAGGTCCAGGAGTAGGTGTAGAATTGGAATCCTGTTCATGGTCAGGAACCAGGGCCGACCTTACCACAGGGCGACTTGGGGTGACCAAGTCTTTCCAGGAATCCCCACAGTGGCTCCTGTTCTCCCACGGCAGGGCCTGGGGTCCCCACTCCTACCAATGGGCCCGCAATCATGACCACCTTTAGGGCCCTTCAGAGGCTGCTGTCAAGTGGGAAGGGGCCATCAAGTGCCCACATTTTATCCTTGTCCTGGGCCCCTGAAAATTCTAAGGCCGACCTTGTCAAGAATGAACTGGGTTAACCAGGCTCATGTACAGGCAAGATTCAGAGTCGGCTTTGGCTCAGATTGGACGCAGATCTAGCTTCGACAGGAGAAGGTCAACGTCATGAGAGGAACAGGGAGAGCAGAAGGGTTACTCACAATTTATCCTGCTATACTGGGCACCCAAGTATTTCAAGACTTTTCCAAGACAATGGGCCCATTAACTAAAATGGGGTGAGATAGTAACATCAGGCTCTACTTACTATCACTGCTGTTCTTTTTCATAGTTTGCTACTTCTCATAATCTCCTACTTCCGTGTATTGTATCCAAATTGGTGACTCGATTTGTTTCATTAGTACTTAATTGGGAATTCTTCTGTACTTTGCAGAGACTTTATAAGGAGCATGGAGAGATCCTAAAGCATCATTACACACAAAGAGCAGATGTTCCGGAGATTCTTCAGGCTAAACTAAATGCTACGAATATCAGTGAGGTAAAATTTCTGTTGGAGCCATCACTTTTAAAGGGACACTGTCATCTTAACTAATTGTAGTGGTCTCTGCAAAGTTTTTTTATTTATTAGTGGTGCAGGAGAAAGCTAAAATTACTACACTCGGGAGAGTATATGGAATAATAACCATCCTTATCACAATACATTTCATTTTTATAGCACCTCAATCTCAAATGGTGCTGCACTGCATAAAAATACAATAAAACAATATAGAACCAAGATAATTACAGGTCCTTTAAATATTACTTGAAACAAATTCATAGGAGCTGTTTATATATTAAATTTACAATAGTGGTGAAATGGATAATGGATTTTGCATTTGCAGATTTTATTTGCCTGTCCAGATATCCAAATAATATCCTCAACCAAAACAGGTATTTGCATATCAGTTTATTTGGGTATTCCATTTTGTTTTCATTTATTTTGGTTTGGTTATTTTGGTTATTTTGTTTTGGCTGCAGCGCATACTCAATAGAGCTAATAACTCAAAATGCAGTTACCGAAATACCAAAATAACTAAAATATCCGAAATAAGTATGTGACAAAACGCAAATGAGTAGTGGTTATTTTATGCTTTGTCAGTTTCAGTTCTGGTAGCACAAATTGGATAGACTTATTTGTTTGCATGAATATGTGTTTCAGCTCTAATTCACAGCATTCCTTTAATTTCAGAATTAAAGTAACTTTCCACTGTAATTCTTTCTTTCTTTCTTTCTTTCTTTCTTTCTTTCTTTCTTTCTTTCTTTCGCTCGCTCGCTTCAATTATTCTGGAAAAGGAAGGCTGTCTTGTCTTGTACTCAGATAATTGTTCTGTAATGATCAACTTGGAATTTTCTGGGAATAGAGATCTTGCTATTAGGGCTGTAGCGGAATGTCGCAGCAGTAGCTATTTCCGCCGGAAACAGCGTTTCCGCAATTAGTGGTACGGCATGGCAGAGGCTTTCATTCCGCTAGTTTCATTCCGCTACTTCCGCAGTTCCGCTAATTTCATTCCGCTACTTCCACAGGCTTCACAAAACAGCGGAAACATGACATTTTCGCTACTTCCGCCATTCCGCCAGCGCCACAAAATAGCAGAACAGCGGTTTTCTGACAGTTTCTGCAATTTTTCTGCAATTCCGCAATTTGCAGAATGCCAGCAGAATTAGCGGAATGTCCGCAGAAAAGCCACGGTGTGGCACGGGCAATTTCGAAATGGCGGAATGGAATTGTGGCGAGGTAACAGCTGCTGCTGCATCAGCCCTACTTGCTATATCAATTTGACAATTGGTTCAGCTCTGCTATAACTTGCTTTTGGGAGTGGCAAATATTCATAGCTTGATTCTGTTGTGTTGATTCATTTTGGGTAGCCTTTAGCCCTGATCCAAGATGTACACGTACTCAGTGCACACCTGTGGCGTGTGCTGGGGGTGTGCATACTGCACATATGTTGTGCGTGTTCCAGAAGTGGCACTGTTTCACCAGTACGTTTCTCTGATTTCAATGGGACTTTTTGTCTAGCAAGATACTATACTCCACATGAGTAAGACTATCTGAACCTATCATGCAATATTTCAGAAGAAACTAAAAAGTATCCATGAGGCACCTGCCCTTTACTAGATCACTGCAAATTGTTGACAGTTTCCTTTGTGTCCCTGCCGTGTCTGATCAGGCTATGCCCCAACACCTGAATATTCTGTCTGTAGTGTAAAAGAGGAAATCAACATGAAGGAGTCAGACCTCCTAGACTGAATTCAGATCAGGAATGGATAAATGGGAACATCGGTAATATCTCTGTTGTTGGATATTGCATTCTGCTCTACGTCTGTGAGAGTCCATCTAATGAAGCAGGAAAAACAGTGCTTCTGTTGTAGCAACAAAAGACTCAGTGTCATCCTTCAGTGAAGTAAATCCATTTCAGTTCTGTCCAATGTTTCCAAACAGACTCGCTACAGGGAGTCCTGGACAAAGATGAGAGATGGCGGGTATAAGCTGAAACTGGATGCCATTCCCTTCCAGGTGGCAAAGGCTTCAAGTGAAATCATAAGTGATGTAAGTGAATCCAATGCTGTTAACGTCATCCAATCACTCCAGCCAGTTTCTGCTGTGCTGAGTCCACTTGTCTTCAGAGGGATTTGCTCCATGAGTCACTCAATCCTTGGTTTTCTTACTCAGACTGTAGACCCAAAGAAGCCCCATTAGTGGCTTTGGCGGTATTGTTTTTTTTCCATGTGAACACCTGCTTCCGAGGAACAGGATTAAGACATCTGATTCAATTCGGCAGCCGTCACTTGGTCAGTTACCAACATTTCCTAGATGTGAAGTAGCAACACTGAGCCCTTAAAACCCTGCTGTAACATGTTTGCCTTTCAGCCAGTGTAAGTGACTGCAGGATCCACTCCAAATAAGTCCACACTGTGCCTTCTCCCATCCAAGTGCCCTTTATTTATAGTGGGTGTTAACAGACATGATGTTGGCCCACTGTGGTCTGCCTGGGTCAGCGCCTAACCCACTTATATGTTAGCGGGCCTCCAGATGTGGCCCGCTACAGCCTCCAACCAGGTAGGCAGCTTCCCAGGATCGTGGGCCCGGTTCTGACTGCTGAGGCAGGCCATATTGGGGGAGCACGTGTGTTAGCACCGTCATCCCAGCCCCAGCATTGGGGGGTGGGGGGGGGTCGCCATTGACAACCATGGCTGCCTGTTAGCCCCATGAGCCACAGGAAAGTCTCTCGTCTACTGGGCCTTCCAAAAATTCCCCTCTGAGGCAGAAGGGCTTGCTGACTCTCCCTGGTGGTCATCTCCTTTGAGCTTTCCAGTCTCAACTGGCTTACAGAGCTGTTCCTGAGCAACTCAGCTGCCCTTAATCAGCTTCTTCTCCATTTGGCCCCTTAAAGGGCTTGATGCTTTTCGGAGCCAGGCTCTCTCTCTCAGGGAAACATCCCTGCAGGCACTTACCCCCAGCCCCATGTGACTGGTTCTGCAAGGAATTAGTGACCGGTCACACCAACATTAATTAATCTCTGGAATCACTCCCACCAAGGTGGATCTTCTTCTGAAAAATATATGTAGCATCCTTTAGTGTACAAAGGGACATATCCATGTGCACATATCCCCGCATAGAATACTAGGACAGGATGTTAATCTCTCATGGGAAATGGGAAAGCATGTGATATGACCCATACTTGTTTGTGAGAGTTGATGTATGTATATAAGAACATAATGTAAGAACATAAAAAGTGTCATACTGGGTCAGTCCAATGGTCCATCAAGCCTAGTATTTTGTGCCCAACAGTGGCCAATCTCCCTTGGGAGAAATACCCAAAAGGTCATAATGGGGCAGTCCATTCCCTGTTGTTCACTCCCAGGTCCCGACAGTCCCACAAACCTACTTGGCTAACAGCCGTTAATGGACCTACCCTCCAAGAACTTATCCAATCCTTTTTCAAACTGAGCTATACTACTGCCCTTGACCACATCCTCTGGCAACAAATCCCACAAATTAGGCCTTTTTTACATGGATGGGGGTGGGTGGTGGTGGTGGTGGTGGTGGTGGCGGCGCGGTGGGTGTAGGTGGGGTGTGTGCCTGTTTACATGGACACCCACCCACCTACACCTACCCACACCCACCTACACCCACGGAGCATACTCCGTTCTGTCAGAGGGCTCTGTGGGTGTAGGTGGGTAGGTGTGTGGTGGGACTTGGTGTGTGTGTGACGGGAGTGCGCATGCACAAACACCCACAGCCCGTGGCGTTTATACGGGTGCACACCCACTGCACACCCATCCCCCCACCCACCGGCAGCCATATACACGGACTGTCCCCCCCATCGCACACCCGCCCGAACACCGAGTGGTGGTGGTGTGTGTGTGTCCCTGTAAAAATGGCCTTAATTGTGCATGAAGTGCGAAAAATACTTTCGGTTATATTTTTTAAATCTGCTGCCAGTTAGTTTCATGGAGTGTCCCCTAGTTCTAATACTATTTAAAAGGGTAAATAAACAATCTCTGTTTACTCATTCCACACAACTCATGATCTTATGAACTTCTATCATATACCCTCTCAGTCGTTTCTTCTCTAAGCTGAAGACAGAGCCCTAACCTATAAATGTCTCTCCTCGTCCAGATGCTATTCCATACCCTTTATCATTTTTGTTGCCCTTCTCTGTACCTTTTCCAGGTCTATTATATCTTTTTGAGATGGAACAACTAGTGCTCCACACAATGTTCAAGGTGCGGTCACCCTGTAGACTTATATAGATGCATTATGATATTGTTTTATTTTCTAGCCCTTTCCAAATAATTCCTAATGTTCTGGACTGCTGCCACACATTGAACTGAGGATTTCAATGTATTGTCCACAGTGACTCCAAATTCCTTTTCCCGAATGTGAACTCCTAATTTAGAATCCAGCATTGTTCACATATAGTGTGGCTTATTTTTCTCTATGTGCATCATTTTGCACTTGTCAACATTAATTTAATCTGCCATTTAATTGCCCAGTCACCTAATCTTGCAACATCCTCCTGCAATTCCTAAGTCTGCTCAGGTTTTAACTACCTTGAACTTTACTCCCTTTTCCAGATCATTAATAAATTAATGATCTGGAAAGTTAACTAACTTTACTCCCTTTTCCAGATCATTAATGAATATATTAAACACTGGTCCCAGTACAGATCCCTGGGGCATTCCACTATTTACTTCTCTCCATTGCAAAATACTGACTATTTAGTCCTACCCTTTGTTTCCTATTGTTTAAACCAATTACTGATCCACGATAGGACGTTGCCTTCTGTCCTATAACTATTGAAGTCTCTTGTAGGAAACTTAACAAACGCTTTCTGAAAATTTTAATACAATATATCAACTGGCTCATTCTGATCCGCATGCTTGTCTATACCCTTGAAAAATTCCAATAGATTAGTGAGGCATGACTTCCCTTTGCTAAATCCATGATGACTCTTCCCCATTATGTTGTGTTTATCAATATGCTCAGTAATTATTTTTTTTAACAACTGTTTACTTCACTTTGCCTGACACAGATGTCAGATTCACAGGTCTGTAGTATCCAGGTTCACCTCTGGAGCCCTTTAAAAATATTGATGTTACATTTGCTACCCTCCAATCCTCAGGTACAGGGTATTTTCAGACATGACGGGCCTCCCTTTTACCATGGCCCGGGATCCATTTCGGATCCTGGTCCGGAATCAGGCTGACCATCCTTTAGATGTGCCGGCCTGATTCCGCTTGGGGATCGGGGAGGGGGCGGGGCTGTGCAGTGCGA
The DNA here is from genome assembly GCA_003113815.1 of Sphenodon punctatus. Taxonomy (NCBI): domain Eukaryota; kingdom Metazoa; phylum Chordata; class Lepidosauria; order Sphenodontia; family Sphenodontidae; genus Sphenodon; species Sphenodon punctatus. The sequence continues at coordinate 3,676,468 of QEPC01003796.1, read as the reverse complement.
CGTGCGGCCGCACAGCCCCGCCCCACCCTGCTCCTCCGGCTGCCCGCCCTCCAGGAGATGGGTGGGCGCAGCAGCCAATCCGACTGCTGTGCCTGATCCCAGATCGTGGTTGGGACCATGATCTGGGATCGGCGGAAGGTAACAGACATTACTTTCCACCGATCCTGGATCGTGGTTGCGCCGGAGGTCGGCCTCACCTCCGGAATTGTGGTTAATCTGATTCCCGCCGGAGGTTCACTGGGGTGAACATCTGGCGGGAACCCCATTAGACGTTATGGACCTCTCCTCCACCACAGGGGATTGATTGTGGTAAGAGGGAGGCCTGTAACGTCTGAAAATACCCTCAGTCGCAGATTTTAGCAATAGGTTACAAATTACCAATAGTAGGTCTGCAATTTCATATTTGAGTTCCTTCAGAACTCTGGGGTCTATACCATCTGATCCCTGTGATTTGTTACTATTTAGTTTGTCAGTTTGCTCTAGAATGTTTTCCAGAGTATTGTTGATTTGTAACTGTTCTTCCAATTCATCATCTACAAAGAATAGTTCCAACGTGGGTATCTTCCCCAAATCCTCTGAAGTGAAGACCAAAGCAAAAAATTCATTCAGCTTCTCTGCAATGTCCTTATCCTCCCTAAACTCCCCTTTCACCGCCCTGGTCAACTAATGGCCTAACTAGCTCTCTAGCAGGCTTCTTGCTTCTGATGTAGCAAATAATAAAAGTTTTTATTATTAGTTTTTGCATCTTTAGCACGTTGCTCTTCAACTTCCCTCTTTGCCTGCCTTATTAACATTTTACTTCTAATTTGGCAATGCTTATGCGCTTTCCTATTTTCCTCATTAGGACTAGCTTTCCATGTTTAAAGGACACTTTTTCGGCTATAACAGCCTCCTTCACCTCACTATTTCACCTTGCTGGCAGATGTTTGGTCCTCATGCTACCTTTAAAAAAACAAACCTGTGTAATACATTTAATCTGGGCTTCCAATATGGTGTTTTTAAAGTCTCCATGCTTCGTGCAAGACATTTAATCAGACAATATGACGGTCTCCTGATATCCTCTTAGAACTTTCTCAGGATCCGTTTCTTAACACTTGGCAGGAGAATACGCTCCTTGTCAAGTGTAATCAGACATTTTAAACCAAAGATCTATTTCCATTTTATAGGTGAATGTTTTACACCCCTGGTCCCCAAATGTTTTACTCGATTGACCCCATTTAGAGGCTTAAGCATAATCCTGAGGCGCCGGATAGCAACAAAGACCTACAAAGTTTATTATTATTAATTATTATTATTATTATTACCAAATCCTTTTCAAAGTGATTTACAGGCAGAGCTGCAGCAGGCAACACATTTGCTACTTGTGGATAATACTCGCATTTTACAGCACCATTGGGGTACCCAGCCCCTCATTGGGTACCCGGTGCCCGGAAATGCAGTCATTATTGAGGCATCCTGCTCACCTCACTGCTGGGCTGCTGCTCCTCCAGACCTGGTTGCTGCTCCCTATTTGCTGTTCCCTGCTCCTCATTGGCTGGCATGCTGCTCAGCTGAGCTGGGGACTTTGCAAAATGGGGGTGTGCACAGGACCCAGGCACACTCATGATATGGGTCTCCCTGGGAACAGGGGATTCATTAGGGAGGTGCATGCAGGTGGGGAGAGGTCCCCTTGCTCCCACCCGCCATGCATAAAAAGCCAAGCAGGGAAGTCCCCAGTTCAGCTGAGCAGTGTGCAGGCCGGAGAGGAGCATGGAGCAGCAACCAGGATTGGAAGAGCAGCAGTATGGCGGTCAGGTGAGATAGCCTGGGGAGTCAGGTAGCTCGTTGGGCCATGTTTGGGGACCAGTCGATGCCCGAATGCAAGCGGGGCGAGTCATGCACCCCAGATTCGATGGTGTGCCCAACTTGCAAGGTACCCGGTTGCAGTTCTATTTACAAGATAAAAAAAATACAGTATATAAAATCCATTTAAAATATAAATGTATGTGAAAACAATTAAAAAGGGGACCAGAAACAGGGGGAGGACAACGCACATTAAGGGGAAACCAGTAGTGGTTCCTAAAAACACCTGGAGAATAAAAAAGTCTCTTGGTATGGAGGGAGGGAGCACAACATCTGCCACAGCAAAGGGAGTGAGCACAACATCTGCCACAGCAAAGGCTTGATTGTCCACCGACTTAAGAAGACATGATGACAGGACTGCAAAATTTTAGTAAACCGCAGTTGAAATCACAACTTCAACTGCAGAGGGAGTGACCTCACTTGGGTTCCCAATCTACAGCTCGGGCACCTCTGCTTTCTACTGGTTTTGCTTCATGTGTGAAAGAGGAATTAGAACTCTTGACTACGTCAATGTAGTTGGTTTTTTTTTAAAAAAAACTGAATTCCGATGAAAAGGGTGACATTTGTTGCCTTGTTGGGTACCTGTGTACCCCGATGTAGATTCAGTAAACAATGACAATTTATTTTAAAACTAGTAATTATTTTTTTTAAAAAAGTAACACAGAAAGGTTCACAAATCACACTAAATATGTTTTTGAAAAAAATGTATTTGCAAACTGGCAGCAATTTTGAAAAATGCACCCCCGGAATGTAGTCATTTGCATTTCAAAAGAGATGGTTTTAGAGCATTTGAAGGAATCTCAGTCATAATGACCTAAAGGCAAATGGCGTCCAAATATACCCTACAAGAGACACAGCCAGTGGAATGACAGTGTGTCTGCTAGGGGATGAGTTTGTGGGTGTGGCTTTCATTGTAACATATGCAAATTGATTTGGGTGGAGAAGACTGTATGGCACTCTCTGTGTGTGTGTGTGTGTGTGCACGCATCTGCAGGGGGATGGTTTTGTGTGTGTACTGTGACACATGCTAGCTTTTGTTGAAACATAAAATGAAAATGGATTGGGGTCCATTTATCCCCATAGTAATATTCTTCTTTCTATTGTGTTTGGGGTACAAACATACCCCACAGCCTCTTTTCATCCACAGGAAAGAAACAGTTAATGGTATCTCATTATCCTTTGGGTTAGGGATGGGCGAACAGAACGCCATTCGGCTGTTCGGACGTTCGGTTCGAAACCCGAGTTTGGGTTCGGCTCAGCAGAGTTCGGTTCGGCAAAAGTGCTATCGGTACCAAAACCGATTTTTTTCGGTATTGGTATTTTTGACCCTGAAACCACCCCTGGTGTCCACCCATAGTGCCAGGGAGTCTGCTCCTCAGCTGCCTCCCCCCTCCAGTCACGTTTTTCCCGCCCAAAGCCACATTTTCCCTGCCCCCGAACTCATTCGAACTTTTCCGAACTGTTCAGAAGTTCGAGTGTTCGATTCGGAAGTTTGGTTCAGTCATCCGAACAGGCTGAGTTCAGGACGAACTCAGAACTTCTGAACCGCATTCACCCATCCCTACTTTGGGTATGTTGTGCCCCTGGGAGCAGGTGACAATGTCCTAAAAGGGACATGCTGGAGAGCCACTACCTTGTGAGTTGTTGCAGTAGATATGCATCTGGGGTACAAACTACCCCAAAAGTCTGCATAAGGGTTGCTCATTCATTCATTCATTCACTGAACAAATAGTGATTATCAGCAAATACTCCCCAATTTTATTACATATTCCTCATTTTATTACATACACTGCTATTATATTTTCCCCTTTAGTATAAGTACAAGGAGGCATTTGAGAAAATGAAAGGACAGATGATTGGCTCCCGTGGCCTTGAAGAGGATATGAACATTTCTCATTCAGTGCATGCAGCGTTGCTGCAAAGTGATGTAAGTACCAGAGACACAAGATGAACATGTAAAAACACTATTCTAAAAGTAGACGTTCACCATGGATAACGGACTTTGGTTCTTAGCAAAATGCAAGTCTTTTTTAATCTTGGAAATTTAATTTAATATGTTGATTACATTATTATCAATATTTTATGAGTATGAATTTGAGGAAAGTGAATGTACATTAATCTCTTAAGTGGCCCTATAAAAAGCCACTGTAACCTAGTGGATAATGTGTTGGACTTGGAAGACCAAGGTTCAAATCCTGTCTTAGGCCTTTTTTACACGAGAGGCACCCACTCATGAACACACAGTAATCTGTGGGTGCGATCTGTGTGAAGGATGTGGCGCGTGGTGAGTGGGGGTGCGTGCATGCTCCCGCCTAACATGCATCCCTACTCACCCCCCCACTCATCACCACGCATGAAGCAACCGGGGAAAACAGAGGTTGCTTCATGCGTGGGAATGAGTGGGGTGTGAGTGGGGATGCGTGTGCGACCATGTGTACGTCCCTGTCCATGCACTGTGCATGCACCGGCGCACCCCTCACCTGGCAGCGCTGTGTAAAAACTGCCTCTGCCATGAATTTACTGGGTGGCCTTGGGCAAGTCACTATCTCTTTGCCTGAGTTCCCTTTCTGTGAAATGGGAATAATAATGGTTTATCTCATACGGTTGTTATAAGAGTAAACAAGATCAGGACAATTACAGAAAGGTCAAAGTTTATCTGAAGTACTCCTTCTAATAATCGACAATATTCAGAACATTTTGGGTTCTGAATAATGTGCTCTGAGGGTTTTATTTTTACTCTGCCATATACATCCAATATGTTGACTATACCTAGGGAATTTCAAGTGGTTTCCTTTAGAGAGCTTGAATTTTAAGCCATTCTTACCTCAGTCTGACAAAATGATCCTGTTTACTTCTTTAACAGGTAATATACAAGAAAGGATTTGAGCATGTGAAAACCCAGTTCCATCTGCCGCTAGATATGATCAATATTGTCCATGCCAAAAAAGCCCAGTCTCTGGTCAGTGAAAACGAATACAGACAGCTGCTTCACCAGTACACAGCCGGGACTGATGACATCAGATTGCGGTGTGCCAAGAAAGCTTACAAGCTACAAAGTGAGGTAATTAATAATATTATTTATAAAGCATGCTCCGTACTAGGGCATTTGGGGCACTGAGCAACAATAAGAATACGTATATATAAGTATAATTCAAATACACAATTAAAACCATGTACAATTAAAACAAATCAAAGGAAAAAAAATTCTAGTAACTATTTGGACAGATGCTAGAGAGTTTTTTTTCTGAATCAGGTAGAGGTCAATTTGAACTGTGCAATTGTAAAAATAAATGATGTTGGTTCTCCCTTTGTTTCATTGAAGCATGAGACATTTCTCTGATGAGGGCTGTTACTGTACAATGTGTAATCAAATCATGCCTTTGTTCATTCATTTATTTACTCTTTATACTTGCGTAGCAGAAACGTGTTGACCAATGACAGGCACTCTCCCTTTAACTATGATGGTCTTATAGGGTGAAAATTAATGTGTGGCTGCTACAGCCACTCCCCCGCCCGTGTGTGTGTGTGTGTGTGTGTGTGTGTGTGAGAAGTGTGTGTGTGTGTGTGATGGCCGCCACCCTTAGGACCATATAGGGTGAAAATTAATGTGTGGCTGCCACAGCCACTCCCCCGCCCGTGTGTGTGTGTGTGTGATGTGTGTGTGAGAAATGTGTGTGTGTGATGGTCGCCACCCTTGATGGTGTGTGATGGTCACCACCCTTAGGACCATAGCGCCCCACCCCCACCATGACAGGCAGCCATAGCAGCCAATCATGGGCAGCCGTGGCTGCTGACCACGGTGGTCCCCAATTCCCAGTGAGATGGGGCCAGAAACAGATGCACTGGCCTGCTATGGCCCACGTTGACCCACCTGGCTGGCCCTTGGCCCAGGCTATGTGCCCAGGAATCTTCTGGGGGACCAATTCCAGGCTGTCTGGTGACCTGGGTCAGTGCTGCAGTGGGTCCCCATCTGACAGCCCGGACGCAGATGTCCAGATGAATCCCTGGCTCAGGCGGACACACACACACACACACACACACACACACACACCCCACTCTGGTCTTACACTTCCGACATTCAATTCTATTTCTGGTTTATTGCTCTTTAGTCGAATAGGGAGAGTGAGAAAAGGAAACACCTCTGTTACACAACAACGACACCTTCATCTGATAAAATAGAGGGAGCACATTTTGCCCATTCCTGTAAAGCCGGAAGAACAGGGATTATGATTTACACCTTTCAAATTCTGTTTCATAAGAGACAAGTTAAACTGTAAACTGTTGTATGAAAACTAAGTCCACATAGCCCGCGGAGTTCCAATTTTTAGAGCTATTCATCATGTTATAGCAAAGACTCCCTGCTCAACTGAACTTAATGGTGCTAAATTGTTAAGCATTAAAGGGGTTCAGTCAAGTTAAGCTAATTCCATTGAAGATCACACTTGCCTGTTGCGATATGGTATGAATATTTTGCTGCTGCTGCACGTCCATGCTTCAAGAAGTACCCAGCTAAAGTCAGAGCTGTGATTAGGGTTTTGTGAGTACAGCTACATGAGATAGGGCTGGCCTGATCCCCTGTCTGCGCTAGGGCAGACAATTGTAGTTGCTACTTGTTTGGCGGGTGAGGAGAGAAGGTCACATGATCTGCCTCCCGTGGGGAACCTGGGCGGGCAGGCTGCTGTCAAGAGTCCCGCCATGGTCCAGGGCAGGCTGAGGAGCTGACCACATATGGCAGCCAGCCCCATCTCACCCACAATCCCCTGGCCCACCCACTACCTGCTCCTGGCCATGACATGGCTGTGTGAGAATGGCAAACATGTCTGCCACTCAAGGGTGCCAGCAGATCTCACTGCAGGGTGGGGCAACATGGGCGGCAGCTCCTTACCCCAAGGTGGGCAGCGTTACCCCACATTGGGCAACACTACTACACACTGTGTTCCTGACCTTCCTCGGTGAACACATCATGTAGCAGCTTGCTGCTCGCCCTGCCTGTGGTGTGGCGAATATCTAGAAGCCACCGGCCACATGATGCAATGCATTATGGGGGGTTACACTGCTCAAACTGGTTAGCGTCTCATGTGGCTGCACCCTGTGTTTACTTTTAAACATTATCCACAGTACACATGGCACATACATATATATCACACTTGCAAATTAGATGATGGGTTTTAACTAACCCACAACAAAATTTAGTGGCTCACACTTACTGGCTATGATGATTCACTTTATATTAAACAAATAGTTTTCACAGGGTTCAAATCCTGTCTTAGCCATAAATTTACTGGGTGGTTAAATAGACGGTGCTGATGATTTCACACACTAGCAGTTTATGGCAGGATGCCTGGCACTTGTTCACCCAAATAACAATTTCAGGCAGCTGAAGCAGACCCCAATGCAAGGTATGCGTGTACCAGACCCCTATGCAAGGTGTGCAAGGTGGCATGCGTGTACTGTGGGTGCACACTGTATGTATTTGTGCAGCATGCATGCCACGTGTGCAGAACTTGGATTGGGACTGTATACATCAGAATGGAAATTTTCCATTAAAATTACCCCATATTTCATTAGAATTTGATATCTAGTTTTTGAATGAACTCATCTGTTCAGCTTTATTTGCACTCTAGATCTTTATATTATGCATACCTAGAGCTGAAATGGGGACGCACAATAATGGTTAAGCCTATTGAAACTTGACCTGACCTGGTAACATCGGGTACTAACTGGTATCCGATTAATGCCCAATGTACCAAAATGCTGGTATTTGTCCCAATTTCCGACTTCTTGTGTCACCTTTTTGAGTTCTCGTCCTGAATTCTGTGCTGATTTACTGTTTTATTGATCAGTAGATTGGTAACTGAATAAGTCAATAATGGTACTACCCAGTATTGGAGGGGTAATTGGGTGCCTGATCGTTACACAGGTAGCTCTTTGGGTGCCTAATTGGGCACTCAAAACTGCGGGTAGTCCATGCAGGTACTCAATATGCTACTGGTTTCAGCTCTGTGCATACGCAAACATCCATATACAGGACCAATATGGTTTAATACTACTACGGATATGTGCAGCAGACATTACTCTAAACAAGTGCATTTGAATGACTATATTGTTTTTCAGATGCAAAGTTGTAATGAGTTCTGATTGGTTTCCCGTAGAATTTATACAGGTCGGACTTGAACTTTATGAGAGGAGTTGGCTGTATCACTCCAGGGGCCTTAGAGATTGAAGGAAAGAAGAAAGCGTCTGAACTCATCAGTGAGGTAACAAAAGAGGGGTTTGATTTTTCCACAGCAGACAAGAGTTTGCCAGATGTCTCTCTATTAAACTGGGTTGGCAAGGTGTCTGTGGCTAATCTCCCTCCCCTTTTATTTGATCACTCTGTTCATGTACTAAGTACAGATGGGTAAACCGTATGTGCCTCAAGGTATTGCAGAATTTCCTATTACCATATCTTTTTCTCCTGCACAGAATCACACTCAAGCTTTTGGTACATTGAAGGCGATATGCTTTTTAAAAGGAATGTGCCCTCTTATTAGTTCTAGAATAACATTTCCCTGGCATAAATACATGGCCAAGATAGAAAATTGCTATATTTCCTCCTCTCTGCTCCATTTTCAGTTTTTATGTTTTATTCTGCCTGCCCAAACTCCATTTTCCAATCTGTTTTTAATCTGAAGCCAAACTGGCATCATGCCCATATATGTCTGAAATTAGGCAAAATATGAGTTCAACATATCTTGTCCTAACTGTACTGGATGCGTTGGAGGTTTGAGTTCTGTCTTATTCCACATTTCCCCTTCATTCTTCAAAATAAGTGAAACATCTGTGTTCCTCAAGGGTTTAAATGTGATGTGTTCAACTGGAAAAGGACGGAGAATTTCTGTCCTGAGACCTTGCTATGGAAGCTCTGTCTTCATTAGTCATTGACAATGGCACAGAGAGGTTGAGTCAGGCAATTTCAATCCTGGTCTTAGCAGCAGGTGAATGTAAACCCTACAATGATATATATTTGTCTGTTCCACTAATGAGACCTGAATCCACCAGATTTGTGCGAGCAAGAGGTTTAAACTGACCTCCTGGTCAATAGACCAATACTCTTTACAGATCGAGGTTTTTTTTAAGTGCTGAAAGAATTACCAAAGCGCTAGTTTTAGGAAGCTGGCTCTCTCATCTGATAAGACAACTTAGTGCTTCTGTTCATTTTTCTTTGTGTGTGAACTAAGAGTAAATACCGTCAGCAGCCACATTCCTTCAAGTACAAATCGGTGACAGACTCTCCTGGCCTCCTTCATGCAAAATTCAGCAATATGATTGCTAATGAGGTAGGCTCTGCTAACAGGAATCAGAATGTGTGCTGTTTAAAATGCAGTGAGCTGGGGAATTGGAGAGAGAGAACCTCACTCCGAGAAACATAATACATCAAAAGGGGTGCGGAGGGAAGGCATCATCGATTTATGCTGAAGCACAGTTAGATGGTATTTTATTATTCCCGGACAAACATTTAGTATCATTTTGTCAATCGGCTCTTTCCTTTAAAACAAAATTCGCAGCATCCATTTGATATGAATTCTTGCAATTGGACTTTCTCCCCTTTTCCGCTTGAAAGCAAGCTAAATGCAAAGAAGGTGGATTTGAGGAGGACGTTCTTGAGGGGGTTAATGTGTGTAGTATTGAATAATTCACGCTGGAGCCCAGTTAATACTACCTGAAGCCATGTACCTCTTTTCCCATTGTTCAAGTAACGGTATCAGTGCTTGACCAATTCACACACATCAATGACAGCAAGAATCATGGCACCTTCTGGAGCTTACTCTACTCTGATCCTAAGTGCCTGCCCATGAAATTTTGAAAGGCTTCACAAGTCTTGTAACTGAGAAGTCCCTGTATAAGTCACTCCAGGAGCAGGCCCAACCCAAGCTGCATCCGCCACACTGAGATTTCCCATTTCTTGGTTAATTATTTAATTGGCCCTTTCAGTGTTCAAAGCACTTTGCAGTCCTTATCTAGTTCACCTTCACAACAGCCCTGTGAGGGAGGTCATCATTATTATTTCCATTTACAGATGGAGAACTGAGGTTGAAAGACAATGACTTCCCCTAGCCCACCCTGGTTAAGATGGGATTAGAACCCTGTTCTCCCAGGTCCAAGTTCAATACTATATCGACTTGGCGACGCTGACTCCTGTTTCATCACCCATGTTTTATTGTCCATAGTGCAAACATGAACACCATCAATATATAATTATATATATCACAGCTGCATGGTCTAGGAACCATCCTCTTCATGGATTGCTCCTACCCCTTAGCCTGGGCTGAGCCCCCAATGCTGCTCTGTTCCAGCCGACAAAACATTGCTAGCATCTCCCCCATCCCAGGAGTTTGACTGGCCTTATATAGGCTACACCCACTAATCAGAGGCCAATAGTCCCTTTAATATTTATTTCCATTTGTATCCCACCCTTTCCCTTAGAGTGGCTTGCATTACAACTTATTCACTTTTAACAATTAACCATTAACATTAAACAAAGTAACTCAACTTTTAATCCTCACAACAAACCTGCTAGGTAGGTTAGGCTGAGAGATCTGTGTCTGGCCCAAAGTCACCCAATAAGCTTACGGCTAAGGTGAGCCTTGAACCAGGGGCCTCCCCTATCTCCTGGTCCCAGTAGTACTGCACACTTAACCACTACACCACACTGGCTCTCTAAATCTATATTTCTGTTAATTGTTGTAAACTCTGAATAATAGTCTGACGATGCTAGTGGCCTTGGTCATGACTCTACATGTTCCTGCCCACAGTATTCCACCAGTGTCTCCTTTTGTTTTTCTGACGATAACCTCAATTAAAACTATGAGAAACTGAAGGCGAGATTCTCAATTGGTTCGAAGATCAACTTCTTTTAGAACCAGAACTGAAACAAATACTGTATCCCACAGATTTGTCCACTTCCATCCAGATCTACACGCGGATATTCAGTCCCACATTGCTAGATATCGACTTTGTTTATGTCAGTTTGGTAATTTTGGTGTTTCAGTTATTTTGACTTGGTTAATTTCAGCCATTTCAGTATTTCGGTGACTTCCTTTTGGCACTGTGGTACATAGGCAATACTCAAAATGATATGACTGAAATAACCAAAATAATGAAATGAATGAAATATCCAAAACAAAAGAACTGAATGTGCAGATATGTGAATTTCTGATTCGGTTGTGGATATTTGAATGCGAAGCATTCCGTGAATACAGAATCCACTATTGCTTGCAGGTCTATTTAGAGCTTATTTCTACCAATTAAGGATCTGACTCCGAAAGTTCAACAATTAATATTCACTGCGAGCAATGCTACAATGGGCAGGTTTGGGCCTCTGAGCAACAGATTTTGCTAGGAGTCTTCACTTCTAATTCCTCTTTCCTCCCCGCTTCCCACAAGTACTCTTTCTCATGCCTACAACTTGCTTATGACGTTCCAATGAGTAGAGATTGTTGCAAGGGTTTCTTCTTTTCTTCTTCTTTTAAATCATGCGCTGCTATTTTATGAACTTCCTTCTTCTTTTTCTTTTTTTTTATCCCATTCTTCTCTTAAGGCAAAGGGCACACCAAATTATGTAACAAATATATTCAGAAATACACACATAAAACCAAGGGTGTTTTTAAGCGAGCACTACAAGAAGGGGTGGGTGGGTCTATGGTCGCTGCGGGGCACCCTCCCAGCACGGCTTCCTCATCCATGTTTCCAGGTGCCCCAGCAGCTAAAGGCTCCGGAATGTTCAGGAGTGGGCTGTGCGTGGCCGAGTGTGGCCACCGCATGCACCATGGGAGCACGCCTCCCCACTAGGAGCTGAAACCAAGAGTAGAAATATTATTCACAATTATTTCCAAGTTTCTGAGGGCTGGCTCCGAGTGTTCGGCCAGTCCTCGGAAACTCGGATGAATACTTGGTAAAATAAAACCGAGTACCGAGTATTTTCCAAATACCAAGAAGTACCGAATCGCCTTATATAGGGGCAGGAAAAGCCCCAATGTTGCTTCGAGTACCGGACCGAGTACTGAGTACCAAGTACCAGGCCGATTCTTCGGTTGCTCGGTAAAATCTAGTTGAATATTGAGATACTCGCGGAAAAACGAGTAATTCTGAATACCAAGTTTCAGCACTTCTCCCCACACACTACTGTCACATGAGCAATTGCACACGTGGAGAATGGGGGAGGGGGGGATTACATAGATGCGTCTCATTTAAAAACGCCCCAAATGAAATTCCCATACACCACAATTTATGAAAAATGCACAAATCAAACCAAGTAAAATTAAATAAAATCCCCTAACCCACAATGCCGCAAACCCTACCCCTGCCCACCAAATGTCTGGCCAAATAAAAAGGTCTTGCATTGCTTATGGAAGATGAGCAGGCTCGGGCTTAGACAAATCTTCAAGGGAAGGGAGTTCCATAATTGTTGAGCAGCCACTGAGAACACCTCGCCGTGTGCCCTTGTTGTGTGAACTTTATTGTTATTGTAGTATTTTAGATGTATGCCTTGCCCTATCCCAAAATTGGCTCAGGGCAGCTTACAACAATTAACAGAACAATACATGACATATGAAAAGCTAACCCCAGCCCACTCACCCATCTTCATCCATGCATACCCCTCCCTCCCCTCTTGCAAATCTCCTCCTTTAGTGCTCAAACCACTCACTCACCACCATACCTTCCAACCACCAGTGTGACTGCAGCATTTGAAACTAAGCACCAGCCCACAACCAAACCAACACAACCTAGGGGCAGATGGTACCTGCAAGACAGAGGGCGCTCCCAGGCGCCAACTGACCGAAGAGGCTGCGATGGGACACGAGGGGAAAGGCAGTCTTTCAGATCTACCTTCTTCAGCAAGGAGAAATATATTCTAAATTATTTTGCCCTTTACTTGGGACAATTTTTCCTAAAAGTATATTTTGTAAATATCAATAGGTCTGGTTTATTTTTTGTTATGGTGAAATATTTAAGGGTGGTGATTGTTCTTATGGGAACTAAACACTATAGAAATTAACTGAGAAATGGGTCTCTTCTCTAGCGCCTGTACAAAGCAGCAGGGGAGGACACTCTTCATCACTATACATTTACCCTTGGCCAGCCTGAGTTTCTACGGGCAAGAATAAATGCCACCAACCTAAGCGACGTAAGTCTTTGTTTTTTCCCCTTATACATGTCCTCAATGTATTGTGCGGAACTATCCTGCACTGGGAGGGGGTAAGAACTAGGTGACCTATTGGGTCAAATCCATTTCCATTTTCTTTGATTTGATTATATTTATACCTGTGGGCATGAGGGCGTACGAAGATGTGTGTAAAATAAATCTACATCGGGAATGAGCGTAAGATCTTCTACGGCTACTAAAAATCCTTTGGTTGGGAGAAAGTCGCTCACTCGTTCTGTGCAACAAAACAAAAGAAGGTTCCTTTGTTCATCCCTCCTCGCATTTAAAAATGAAACAGAGAAAACTAAATGTGCCATTTCCACTTTAGGCAAAATACCGGGAGTCTTGGCATAATCTCCATGCTCAAGGCTACAAGCTGACAATGGAAGCAATCCCTTTCCAGACGGCCAAGGCCTCCAGAGAAATTGCCAGTGATGTGAGTGGAATGATACAACTTTCCATCTTGCCTAATTTCTGTTCACTTCATGTAAAACAATGTCTAAAGCATATTTCACTGAATTAAAGCAACCTGATAACCATGTGAGACAAGAATGTGAGACAGAATATATTACTTATGAATGAGATTCTTTGTGCAGAATTTTTCTTTAAAAAAAAAAAAGAAGAGTCCTGGCTAATAAGAAGCCAAGCCAAAAGATCTTCCAGTGGGAAATATACAGCAACCCAGAGGGAATTCTTTTCCTCTCTCTGTTAGTTGGACTTAGGGGTGTGCATGTCATTTTCGTTATTACAATAACGATAATGAAAATTGTTGTTTTCGTTATCATTATTGCAATAACAAAAATGACAACTGAGAATAATGATAACGAAAATGACAATGTCGTTATCGTTGTTATTATTAGTGCTGTGGCAGTTGGGTTTTGGAGGGAAAATGTGGAGAGAGGGGAGGAGGGAGCCGACATCTCGGAGCCCTAAATAGGGTTGAGCTCTTGAACTGTGCCTGTGTTGGGAGGGGCGAGCAGCTGAACAGTATCTGATGGCTGTATTGCTGGCCAATGAGCCAGCAGGCCCCAGCACTCTTATGGCACTCTGTGATTGCTCAATGCCTGCTGCCTCCCACAGCCAATCAGGGGGGCTCTGGGGGAGGGCACTGAAACCCTTTGTAATGGGAGGACCAGGCTTTTTCTCTCCATTCTGTGAGTTCTGATTGTTAGGTTGCTTTCAGAACTGTGGTGCTTGCACACAAAAAATCCTCTCTAGCCCTCACTGTATTACCAATAGCTTTCCCTCTTCATACCCTACATTCTACCATCTCCCTTTCCCCCATGTACATATATATAGATAAGTAGTATAGATTAGATATAGATATATATTATACACATATAGATTAGATTAGAATAGTTATATAGATTGATTAGAGAATCGTTTTCCTTTCCCCTTCCCTTCTCTCCCTTTGATTTAGATAGATATTACTTGTGTACATATATAGAGAGATTAGATATTATATAGGTATTTAGGCTAGTTTGTTTTATTATATATATTATGTTATTGGAATTGATACTGATAATGATACCAATACCAAAAATAAAATCTTGGTTTGAAATGATACCGATACTGACAACGATAACGAAAACGACATTGTTGTTAATAACAATAACGAAAATGGGATTTTTAATAATGAAAATTATAATGAAAAATGAAAATGACGTGGAGGCCTGGTGCACACCCCTATTGGACCATCCAGCATAATTTTTTTCAAAAGTATCCACTAGGGGGCTGATCCTGCAAACACCTAGGCCCTTTTTACACGGGCAGCGGTGGGAGGGGGGATGGGTGTGCACCAGCAGCTGGTGGAGGTGGGTGGGCAGCTGTTCCCATGAGTGCACACTCATCTCCACCCAACTCCATGCATGGAGCAATCAGCACTGGTGCCTGTTACTCTGTGCGTGGGTGATGGGAGGTGGAGGTTGGTGGAGTGTGCACACACACCCCCACTGCCCGTGGTGTTCCTACGGGCACCCCCCCATCCCCCCCCACCTGCTGCAGCATTCACATGGGCGCCCTTCCACCCACACACGTGTGCGAGTGGGGGGAGGCGTCCATGTGAAAATGGCTTTACATACATACATAAATTT
Organism: Sphenodon punctatus; assembly: GCA_003113815.1. Lineage (NCBI taxonomy): Eukaryota > Metazoa > Chordata > Lepidosauria > Sphenodontia > Sphenodontidae > Sphenodon > Sphenodon punctatus. The sequence continues at coordinate 3,661,348 of QEPC01003796.1, read as the reverse complement.
ATTTCCCCATTGAATGGGTTGATGCACAGAAGTAACATTGAAAACACATGTAAGTGTTTTCAGGACTGGGGTGTAAGTTTGGGTGTCTACTTTCGAGTATCCATCTTGGATGTGACTTTTAAGAGCTATCGGGTGCCAACAATCCCCGCTGAAGTCACTGGGAACTAAGAGCCTTTGGTGGTTCAGAAAATCAAGCCAAAATAGACGATTCAAAACAGGAGTAACTTCTACAGATGTGTTTATCTCAGCAAGGCCACTTTCCCACGAGCTGCTTTGACGCCGCGGGAGCGTGTGCTATTCAAATCTAGCGCAGCTCCCATCTTGTGGGAAACGAGGAAGTGTGGGTCTCATGCAGGCAAGCTCACGCAATAGACAGGGTACCTACCACGAGACAGGAGTTGCGCTAGATTTGAATAGCACAAACTCCCATGGCGCCGAGGCAACTTGTGGGAAAGCGGCCTAACATGCCAATGAAGGATATTTTATAACTCTCTAATTTACTCCATTTGGGATTGACATTATCATTTATTAATTTGAATGTATCCAGTTTATCCCTATTAATAATATGAATGCCAGTGTATCTAATTTGAAAGTATCCGCTTTATCCAAAAGAGGCTCAGAGTGTCTCACAATGAATTTTTTTTAAACCAAATCTAAAATGCATATAGATCCTGTAAACCCCAACTCTCCATATGTGACCCCAACCCACGCATTTCCACACCCCTACATGTGTGGACCACAGTACAACAGGGTACTACTTACCTTTCTAAAGCTTCATTCTTTGCCCCAACAAAGGGTTTAATCAATTCCAGGAAATATTTATAATTTATTAAAAAAACAAACCCATGTATTTACTTTGAGGAGCATTAAGCTGTATATTTTGCAATTTTGCTTTAAGCTGTATATTTTGGCCAAAACAATAAAAGAAATATTGTTATTTAAATATCAGCACGTATTTCTTATAAGCCACTGTCCTTGGTGAACATAGAGTGATTTTTGTGGTAGCTTCACATCTGCTGTAGAAGGGGATAGCTCCATAATACAAACACAGCTCCTTCTTGAAAGTCTGAATGATGATGATGATGATGATGATGCTAGCAATGTGCCTGGTGCTTACTAGACTTCATTAGAGACAGGTCCCTGCTCCAAAGGTCTTACAGTCTAGAATAGACAAAGTTGGGGAGACAAGGGTCACATTTAAGAAGTTGCAGACTCTTTGCATTTTATAAAACTTACAAACTACTGTACTTTAATTCCTCAAACTCTGATGGGTGATAAGTATTCTTATCCCATGTAGACTATAGTTCAATCGCTTTACATTCCGCACCTTCTCTTTAAATTGCCTGTCACACTGTCATTGCAATAAAAACAGTGATTGTCATAATTCCTACTTTACAGCTTGGACCGAGGCAAAGTTCACAGAGAGTGTCATAATTAGAGGTCGGAAATAGGGCTGAAGCAGCAACTCCTTTTTCAGCACTGATATTTCATTCCGCCATTTTGGAATTGCCTGCGACTTTCCGCAGCTTTTCAACCGGCATGTCGCTAATTCCATGCTCCCTTTGCTTTGTGACATTGGAATTATCGGAATTATTGGAAAGTATAGGAAATAATCTCGGAAAGTTTTGGAAGAAACATTGTTCCGCGACTTTTGCATTATGACCGCATATTGGAAAGTGCCAGTGGAACTTGCACAAGATTGCAGACAAAAGTAGCAGAATGATCATCCCTATCGAATTGTGCTGCTCATTGCGGAAGAGCTCTTTCTTTCGGAAACAGCTACTGTGCTGGTTGCCTTTTCAGCCGTAGTCAGGAAAGGACTTCGTTCCTGGTGTCAATTCCTCTGCTCAGTCCACAAACCAAAGTAATTCTCTAGTTATTCTCACCTCCAAGATAGACCTCTGAGGCGATCCGCCTCGACATCGCTTCCCACTCCTCTCCTCTTCCTACTCCCTCCCCACTTCCTCCTCCACCTCTTTCTCTTCTGTCCTCCTTCCCTCCCACCTCCCTTGAGGAAATCTCATTCCTGATCTCCTCCTCCAAACCCTTCCACTTGCCCCCTTGACCCAATCCCCTCCCGCCTCCTGACCTCCATTGTTCCCACTGTCGCCCCTTCCCTCCTGCACATCATCAACCTCTCCCTCTCTACTGGCTCATTCCCATCAGTCTTCAAGCATGCCACTCTCTCTCCTATCCTCAAAAAGTCCACTCTTGACCCCCTCTGACCCTTCTAGCTACTGTCCTGTCTCACTCCTTCCTTTTGCTTCCAAGCTTCTTGAACGTGTTGGTTACTCCCGCTGCCTC
>QEPC01003796.1:3626155-3650610 GCA_003113815.1 Sphenodon punctatus | reverse complement strand
GCTACTTGATTCACGGCTCAACCTGGAATCTCTGGTTGTGGCCGTGGCGGGGAGTGCATTTCAGCAGTTACATCTTGTCCGGCAGCTTCAGCCGTGTCTCTCAGACTCTGACATCGCCACTGTCATCAATGCCTTCATCACCTTGAGGCTGGATTACTGCAACGTGCTCTATGTGGGGCTGTCCGAGAAGTTGGTCCGGAGGCTGCAGCTGGTACAGAATGTCGCAGCCCATCTCCTTATGGGGGCGGGCCGCAGGGGAGCACATGACACCTGAACTGGCTGCCTATAAAGCACCGGGCTAGGTTCAAGGTGCTGGTTTCGACGTTTAAAGCCCTTCATGGCCTGGGCCCTGCTTATCTGCGGGACCGCCTCACTTCTCATGGTCCCGTGTGACCCCTGATATCATCTGTGGGAGCCTTTTTGGAGGTTCCCTGGGTGAGATGGGTGGCCACCGATGTTAGATCTTTTTTGGTGGCTGCCCCTGTGCTGTGGAACTCACTCCCGGAGGAGGCTCAGTTGGCCCCCACTCTCCTGTCATTTCAACGTTTGTGTAAGACCTGACTGTTATGCCAGGCTTTTGGTGAGGGGTGGGTGGGTAGGGTGGGGTGGGGTGGAGTTGTTTTTTCTCCTGCGTATGGAATTTTAAACTTTTAAATTGCTTTTATTGTTTTATTGTTTTAATTGTTGTTTGCCACCCCGAGCTGCCCTGCGGGCTGGAGGGGCGGAATAAAAATCTTTTATAAAATAAAATAAAATAAAATAATTTTATTTTGATAGCACCCTCCCACCTCTGCTAGATGGTGCTCACTCGGAGTGCTTTACAACAAAAATACATAATATAAAATTCATTTGAAACATCAATCTGTATAAAACAATTAAAATGGTAAGGGAACAAGGAAAGGAAATCACATTAAGGGGATCGAACAGTGGATCATAAAAGCACCTGAAGAATAAATAAGTCTTCAGGTGCTTTTTAAGAGTGAGGAGGGAGGAACTGAGATGGGCACTGTAGGGCCTACCACATGATTGCCCACTGACTTAAGGCATGATAGCAGGATCCCAAACAGTCAGTGGTTTCTGAGCATAGATACCCATCAGCATGAGCTCAAGGAGCAGATCTTGAATACAGCCAGGGCCCAGACCACACAGGACTTTGCACTGTTTTCCACTTAGACGTTGAAAATACGCCCACAAAGGGGATTGTGCTTAGAAAGCTACGAAAATAGAAATGACTAGATGTTGATAATTTGTGCCCAACTATCTTCTGTTTTTCCTTAATAAATGGACATAGTTAAGCTCTTTAAGGTGGCTTTTGGCTGCATATGTTGAATTACAGGGCAGGCAACAAATAAGAAGGTAGAAGTCAGTATTGAACTAATATTTAAATTATTAAGTTATCTTCAGAGAACTGATTGCTTTGTGAAATCAAGATGTTATTGAGAGGTCAAATGATGGGGTATTGTTAAATTCAGAATGAATAGCAGAAGCTGGTCTACATGAAGAAATATCAATAGACAATCCATTTATGAGACTCTGAGCAGCAATCAAAGTGCTGGAGAGTTTGCATCCTGCTTTCTTACTTACTGTACCTATGATATAACATTCCAAACTGTACTCTTCATTGCAACAAAAGGCAACTTGAAAGGCCCCCGCACACTTCATCTCTTCAATGAAAGCCAACAATCTGATTGAAGGATCCCTGTTGGATTTTCCTCTCCACGATATAAATGTATCCAATTGTCTTTGTTCTTTGTCAGAATGGGAAGAAAGCAAAAGTGTTGCCAATGCAAACTGGGAGATCCCAATGTGAAAAGCCATCCATTGGCATGGGGCTTTGCAATGTGTTAGGGGGGAACCTTAGATTTCTTTCTTCTCTGCTTTGATAGCAGCATAGAGTTTACACGTGGACAGTAACCACCAGAGATTAAGTTTAAAAAAGAAAAGAAAAAGGGTTTTGTCAGCTTCATTTAACACAGCGTTCTGCTACAAAAAGTTTAACCGGGAGTCCTTCAAAATTTTCCACCTCAGTGAGTGATACATTTAGCTTTACCTCAGAAAAATATTCTTTCATTGTCCCCCTAAACTGATTGCCCATCAGTTAAGCATTTTCATCCCCAGGCCTCCTTCCTCATCCTACGAGTTTGGTACACTCTCCTTTGCATGCTGCAATCCTAGAATCAGAGCTGGAAGGAAACTTGAGGGTCAACTAGTCCAAACCCTGCTTGGATGCAGGTTGATTACAGCGACAAGATCCCCAACAGATGACTGTTTAGCCTCTTTTTGAAAAGTTCCAGTGATGGAGATCCTATGACCTCCCAAGGTGGCTTGTTCCATTGCCACACAACTCGTACTAGTAAGACGTTTTCCCTAATATCTAACCGAACTCTAGCTTCCCGTAACTCAAATCAATTGTTTCTAATCCTGCCCTCTCTTCAGTCCTCTACCTTACTTCATCACCAAGACTTTGACTGCGCTATGTACTTACCATGGGTGTCTTGGAAAACAATAGAGTCTATTGCCTCAGCTATGATCCAGGAAAAGTACAATTGTGTATTTACATTTTCCCTTTTCACTTGAAAATCTGGTTGCATTTAGCATTCCCCTGAACTAGTTGATTTAGGTGTGAATAACTTGAGACCCACGAAAGTATACTCAAGGTCACATAAACAGTGGGGGAGGATTTGGGATAGAATCCAAGGATTTTGATCTCTATTCCTCTTGCTTTAGTCACTGGACTAATTTTTTCTTACCTCGTGACCCTGTCTTGTTCTGTTACTCGAAGTGGAGTTCTAAATCAACTGGAGTCTCCAACAAGACTGGCCTCTCAGAGGCTAATTGGAAAAGTTACCTTGAACAAAATAATTAGTATTCCTGTGCTGAACCTACCTCAGAAAATTGTTTTTAAAAGGGATCCTCTACAGTAGTACAAACAGGTTATTACTTTCTGCTTTGAGTTGTATTAATTCACTTGTGGGCCTCCTCTTGTATCTTGCATATGATACATTATTTAATTCCTAGTGGAATGAACCAATGCAAACAGTTTGACTCAATGATGTGATGTATGCATCGAAAATGAAAATGTTGAAACGTTAATACGAATCAGGAAGTCTTTTTAAAAACCCTTGCAGCTGCGGATGCAGACCTGATAAAATAACGATTTCCATTTTTAACAGTCTCGGTACAAATCAGACCTGAACTTCATGAAAGGGGTTGGCTGGTTGGCTCTGCGATCTCCACAGATAGAAAATGTAAAGAAGGCTGGAGAACTCATCAGCGAGGTACTGATAAATCTTTCATGGGATGACACGTCTGTAGGAATTGTTTACCGTCAAGGCTCCTTGTTACATGACACTTACGAATGTAGCTTAGCGTTTCCTTTTGATGAGGGAGCCTGTTTATACAAGGTGTAAGTTTACCAAAGAGCACTACGGGAAATGCGAGTCCACTTGTGACACCCAACTGCCTGCTTGCTATGCTGAATGAAACAAAACTCTAAACAACAAAACGTGGAGCAATAAATAAAGGCAGCAAATTCAGCTGTGGAATGCTAAGCAGATGAGTTACTGTTTTTAAAATTGCATGCTAGTGGGCATAACTTTGACAGTCAAATGGAGACTGATTTATCCTGCTCAGCAGGATAATGTAGTCATTCCCAACTACAGTTTTTGAAATCTGTATATTAGAGTCTTGGGAGGCTGGAGGGAGGGGGAGAGGGAGGACTAGAACATAACAAACTCTTGTTTGCCAAAAGAAAGGGAACTTTTATTATGCATTGTTTCAACGACACATATGAGCTACATTTGCTGGCAATAAACTAGTGGCAGAGAATATAACAAAAGAGATTGGTTTTTTGTTGTTGTGTAGCTTCTCTCTACATAACAAAAACCACTCAGGCACAGTTGGATCCAGTTAACCGTGTTATACGTTGCATACAAGGCAGGGGCCAACTATATAGACAGCCATTTTGGCAACTTGTAAAGCAGGAATACCGTGAATTCCACTAGGTGGCTCACAAGCTATTCCGAAGAATATTACTCAATTTGTAGATCCCACAGTTTTTAACACTGTGATTTCAGCTCCATTTTGTTTCAGCTGGCATATGTGAAATCCTCATTTAATGCTGTTTAACAGACCCCCCCTCTCTTTCTCTCTCTCTCTCTCTCTCTCTTCCCCCCCCCTCTCTCTTTTTGCTTGCAGACAAAATATCGTCAAAAACCAAGTAGTCTGAAGTTCACCACAGTGGTTGACTCTCCCGACTTGCTACATGCCAAGAATAGCTACATCCAGTGTAGTGATGTATGTTCATTTTTTGTTCAAGTGTAGTGGGTAAATAATAGGTTGCCCTCATCACCAATGAGCACTGCTAAGCACCATTGAGAGCAGGGGGGTCAGTTCATTATTAAATGTACTTTTTGTTACTAACTGACAACATTTATATGCCACCTTCTCCTGCTATAAGCAGCTTGGAGCAGTTAACAACATTTTAAAATACGTGACAAACTAAAATACAATTAAAACAACCTAAAATCCCCAGATTAAAAGAACTCATACCCAAACCCTCCCAAACCCAATCTCCCTCGATAAAGGCCCGGCGGAACAGCCAGGTCTTACACTGTCTATGGAAAGAGGGGAGGTCAGTGGTCAAGCGACCCTCCAATGGGAAGAAGTTCCACAGCTGCGGTGCAACCACAAAAAACGCCCTCCCCATGGTTGACACCCGGGAAACCCAGGGGACCTTCAGGAGGGTGCTCCCGTCTGACCACAGGGGCCAATCCAGGATCCGGAGGGTGAGGCAGTCCTGCAGGTAGTGTGTAGTTCAACAATGTTGTTCGCCGCCCCGGGCTGCCCTGTGGGCAGGAGGGGCGGGATATAAATTTTAAATAAATTAAATAAATAAACAATGTACCTGGTGCTTTACGATAATAAATCAGAGACTGGTCTCTACCCAAAGAGGCTTAGAATTTAGTAAAGACAAGGCAGAGGGGAACATTGGGAGAGACAGAGACACATTCATAAAGTTGAGACGTTTCTGGTGCACATGCTTAACTTTAGTTACAGGGAAGAGGTGGACTCTGAGTGAAGAATGGGAGAACGAGTCTGTGGGGAAGAGGAGCTAGGGAAAGTCTGATGGAAGAGGTAGGTTTTCAGGAGGGATTTTAGAAGATTGGGAGTGAGGGAGCAGAACAGATGTTTTTAGGGAAGGCGTTCCAGGCATGGGGTTGCAGCAAGGGAAAAAAGGTAAAAGAAGGAGAAAGGACAAAACAAGGACTTGACGATGGTCAAGACAAATGCCAACCATTTTCTGACCAGCTCTTGTGGAAGGTGTAACCAAGCTCAAAAAAACGTAACAACTGAAAAGGAATCCTAGGTCCCATGATTGAAAACATTCTCCCTCCTACTTGTACGGATATGTGTTGGGTAAGGACTGAAGCTGGTTCTGGTATTGAAGATAAAAATAGTAATTGATTTTGTTACAATTACTCTGGCCTTTACGCTAGAATCATGAGAATCCCACAAACACATGAAGTCAGTAGTAGTAACAGGACTGAGGACCTTAAGATGCATCGATTCAGATGAATCTACTGAGCTGCTTATATCAATGTGACCAATATGGAGTCCTTGCACAAATCAAAGATGGCCACACCCGTTGTGTGGGGAGAGCAGCAATGCTTCTCCTGGCTTGGCGTCTCTTGTAGAGCAGAGCCGTTCAAAGAGTATCCCACGAGCACTTCTGAGGTGAATTAAGCTTGATGTTTACATTGAAAGACAGCATGTAACTTCTGACAGCAGAAAAAAATAACTAGTCAAATTTTTCCCTTTAGGGAGCTGCCTCGAGTAAAAAATAAATAAATCATATTTGGAATTTTTGGCGCACCTAGAGTCAGAAGTGATCAGCTAAGTGTATAAGTTGGTTCAATAAAAGAGATCATCTAGACCATGCATGTGCATGTGCATGTGCACCAGCAACTAAAAGTCTCAAGTCCCCCCAAGTGCATAAGTTGGTCCAATAAAAAGATCATCTGAACTACATTGCTGATTGCTGCCATTTGAGACAGTCAAATTCTTGGCACCGGGAACGCTCATTCATCACCCTCATCTTCTGTCTTGTGGTGGATTCCTACCCTGGGTGCACATCTCTTGCAAAACCTTGCAAGTCAGTGGCTCTCCAACGTTGCCCTTTTAGGACATTGTCACCTGCATCCAGGTGCGCAATATCCCCAAAGGAAAGTTAGTTACCATTAACCGTTTTTTGATTTTTTTTGTTCTTTGTGAACAAAAAAGCCTTGGGGTAGAAATCTACCCCAGTGCATTTTACCATGGGGTAGATTTCTACCGCAGCCTGAGGTAGAAATCCACTTCATCACGTTTCATGTTAGATCTCACATTCAAGCAATGTAAGCGCCAAAGAACTGAGGTAGAAATCTACCCCACGACCCATTGAATGACATTTCTTTCCATACAGAAGCGGAAGGTTAAATGCTCTTTGATTATTTCACAGAGGCTGTACAGAGCTGGGGACCTGGAATCACTGCACCAATACACTCTGCCTCCTGACCATCCCGACTTCATAAGAGCCCGCCTGAATGCCCTTCATATCAGTGACGTAAGTGGCGGGTAGTTTTTATTTTTGGTGGTTGATGGTCTCATGAACATGAACCCTTTGTTGGGAGAACTTTGTTTGGATCAGGATGGGTCCCTCTGGTTGCAGGAGCCATGATGAGACTGACAGAAAGTTGAAAATACTGGAGGTTTTTGAAAGTACACACAGGCAGGGAGATTGTAAAACTGTACACCAGGGGTGGAGGAACTTCAGGCCTGGGGGCTAAATGCGGCCTATATAGCAACCTTTTACAAAGCCTCTTTCCCATTCCTGGCTCTGGCCCCTGGATCCAGTTCTTACCTCCAACCACTGAAAAACTCAGCTAAGGGTAAAGGGAGCAGAGATGAGGGCATGCACACAAGGAGAGGGGACTGGTCCATGACACAAATCCATGATCTGGGCCCTCCTTTTCTTGAGCACACAACATAAGTACCCTAGAGGTGTGCACCAGGGGCCCATGTCATTTTTGTTTTTTGTTTTCGTTATTTAAATCTGTCATTTTCGTTTTCATAAATATCAAGTTTTTGCTTTCATTTTTGTTTTCCATTGCTTTCAATGGAAAACACATTTTTCGCGGTAACATTTTTGTTTTTTCACTATATGTGGCTGGAACTTGGTGTGCTTATACCTCCACTGGAAGGTATTATGTATACCAAATTCCAAAACGATTGGATAAGGGAATCCAATTTTAGAAGCAGTTGAATTAATTTATTTTGCAAAAATCTTCATATACATTCTTAGGTGTACCTTCTTTGCCTCACATTTAATGTAGATGAAACTTGGCATGTTTATACCCCTTCCCATATTGATTATCTCTTCCAAGTTTCAGAAGGATTGGATAAAGGATTGGAAAAATAGGTACACATAGTGCCCTCCATCGGGGGTACAATCCCCCCAAATTCCATCAAAATTGAATAAGAAAAAAGAAAGTTATAACCAGAAACACGTTTTTCACTGATTTCCCTTTATTTCAAAAACAAAATGTTGTTTTCGTTTCTATTTTCATTATTATTTTTTGTCGTTTTTGTTATTGCAATAACAATAATGAAAACAACAATTTTCCGTATTGTTATTGTAATAACAAAAATGACATGCACACACCCAACCCCAACTTGTATGCAGCCCTTGGAGCTTGTACTAATTTTCAAAGTGGCCCCCAGGATGGAAACATTCCCCAGCCCTGCTGTCCACAGATATGAATGCTTTTATTGGCCATAGAAAAATTCTTCGCATCTCCTTTGTTGGGGAAGGCTTTGGGGAAGTTTTATATTTCAGTCTAACTTGCATCAGCGAGCATATTAAAACCTTGTCACTCACCTTTGGCAGAAAAAAATTAAATCTATAGACCTATTTTCCAAAATACATGTAATTAGGCTACCTGAGGTGACAGTCAAGTTTCAAGTTTATTAGAAAGACGTGACCTGAGGTCATTGTCAACATACAAACATAAAGAGAGGTGACTGTCGGACTTCAGTCTGGCTGATCTGCCTAGTGGGTAAGGTGTTGGATTTGGATTTGAGAAACCAGGGTTGGAATCTCATCTTGGCCATGAGTTTGCTGGGTGGCCTTGGGAAAGTCACTCCAGAACATCCCAGAGCGCCGCTGGTGGAGCTGACTGGCCAAACCCAGGGCATCGGTCTGGGAGCTGCTGTCCATGTGATGGGCGGACCCATGCTGCAGCTCCACTCCTGGCTGACTGCCCGGCCGTTGTTGCCCCAGTCAACACCACTGAGTTGTGTGCACCAGTCTAGAGCATCGGGCAATCGCCCGTAACTCTATGGTGTGAGGGACACCATATGGGTGGGCCACGGGCCAGGGACCTGCTTGTTACGTCTAAAGTGGACCTAGGCTGGGTTCAGAACAGACGGACACAGAAGTGCACCCCGGAGCAGCTCCGGGGGCAGGCAACCTCTGCGTCCGTCTAAAAGCATTCATTGTCTCTCAGCCTCAGTTCCCCATCTGTGAAATGGAAATAACAACCTGCCAGGGCTGGTGCAAAAGTGAGCCAGAAAAGGATTATGAGGCACTTGAATTAATAATTATTTGTTTGTATTTTGATCTTATCTTTCACACACATTAGTTGAGTGTGTAGCTGTCCTTGCTCTAGCCAAGTTAACTTGCCTGTAGGCATTCTGAGTGCAAACTGCTGACCCAGGTAGAATTCCTGTTCCTAGCCCGTATCAGACTAGTGCTGTGAAACAGCCGATGTCCTTTGTCACAGAGCAGGATGCATTCAATTGGTCAGGACAAAAATCTCCTCGTTCACATGGACTCTCAAAGTGCCCTGGGTGGGTCAGAAAGTGTAAGAGGAGCTAGATTGAATCACACAATTTATTCCATTCATTAATTATTTGAATCTTAATGGAAAGGGATGGGGAGAGCCATCGGACGTTTGTCCCAGCTCTAAGGTCTAGAAGAGATGGAAGCCAAGCATGAAAAAGTGCATTTCTCATTGTCTGCTATGTGCAGAAGCGATGCTGGAGGCTTCCAGTTCCTTTCACTCATGGCATAAGAAAATAATAAGCTGGATCTGTCTCTCATGCAGTTAAAGCAGTGCGGCCATGTCCCCATGAATGCCGCAATTGTCAGGCAGACATGTAACCCCTCTTCTCGCCAAACACTCAATCTGATCAGCGCGGGCCTGAGTTTAAACAGGCAGCGAGAAGTGTGGGGAGACAGCGTCGTTGGGAGCCTCTCATTAAAAAAATCACATTGTTTGTGGCGTCTCCACAATTGCATCAAGTAGGTGGTGGAGGGAAGCTGACCTTGCCGCGCGCCAAAAGCCATTGATATTTGCAAAGCCTTGGAGATAGCTGCAAATCAAATGACTGTAATGCGTGAGGATGAGTGCAGAACCGCGCAAACTGTGATAAAGAAAACCGATGCATGGGGTTCTAAATCAAAGGACCCGTGTTATATAAAGACTCTCAACGGCAAGGCAAAAGCTTTGACAGATTTAAAAAAAACCCACCCCACACAAAACAGACAGGAGATGACTAAGATGGAGCAAGCAGGCTATACCCAGGAGTTATATAAAGGGACATTGCAGGTAGAAGATCAGGATTGGGCTTATGTCATAATTGGGAGAGACTGTAGGCCTTCATACACACCATTGTATTCAATGTATTATTAGGAATTATTATTATTATTTGATTATACCACCAGCGATGTACTTTGCACTGTACAGCCAGTAGTTACACAGGTCCCTGCCGCCAAAGGGCTTACAATCAAAGAGACGAGGGAGAGGTGATCATCAGGAGAGACAAGGATATGTTCACGAGTGTGAGAAGATGCAGGTGCACGTGCTTCACTTAGTTACGGGGAAGAGATTCAGAGGGAGGGAGGAAAAAGGGACTGTTCAATAAAACACTGAGTGCTACTGGACATAATGTTGAATTTGTGGAAATCCACCAAGAGCTAAAATGTGCAAATTTGGTGCTAGCTGTGATCCCGCAAAGCATGGTCGCCAGACACGGCTTGCACATAGCCACTGTTCCATGTAGGTAAACCTGCCATGTAGGTAAACCTGCCGCCCTACTCCCACTCTGTGGAACAAGGGGGGCTCGGTAGAGCCTGACTCTCTGGAGGGCCATTTGCAAGTGACCTGAGCCCTTGCCCACTCTGAAAATTTCCCAGCTGTGCTCAGGCTGCTGATGTTTTCAGAGTGGGTAGGAGTAGTGTACTGGCCCCTCCTACTCCTAAAGAAAAGCTTCTTTCCTGGAGGGGTTACTGCCACTTTGTGTGTTGGGTATGTAGGGGTAATTGGCGTAAGCCCTTCCCCTCCCCCTGGAGACCCTGCTATCTTACCGTAGGAGGGGCATCACTGGGATAGGAGCCTGGGCCCATCGTACACTTGCCATGCCACTGCTGACATCATCCAGGCGGTATGGCTGGTTTTACAGACATTTATGCCAGTGCACATTTTCACAGATACCCGATAGTCCCCTCCCACCAGCTGTTGGCCATAAGCTGTTCCTTGTTGCAAGTGAGTCCTATGATATTTCAGGTGACCACAGAGTGGAAGTGGGGCAGCAGGTTTTCCTACATGGAACAGTGGCTACGTGCAAGCGGTGTCTGGCGACCATGTTTTTGGGATCACAACTAGCATCAAATTTAGCACATTTCCACCCCACAAATTCTGCTAGCGCCAAATTAATTCACTTAAGAAAGAAGTGTGAAAATACGCCATAGAATACGATGCTCGTATTGCTGATGTGCTTATATATTAGACAGTCACAGCAAAGGATTCTAAAGTGACCTGAAGGATTCTGAAGTGACTTGAAATTCTTTCCGCTTTAGTGACTAAAGCTGAAAGGAAGCATATGGAAACATCAACAGGGAAACTTATAGCAGGGGAAGGGAACCCCAGGCCTGGGGGTCAAATGAGACTCATGGTAGGTTTTTCTATGGCCCCTTTCTAGTTTCTAGATCTGACCCCAGGATCCAGTTCTTACACACACACCCCACCCAAGCACAGAAAAACAGAGCTCTTGATAAGGCAGCAGAGATGAGGGCATGCGCACAAGCAGTAAGGTATGCAGAGCATGCGCACAAGCAGTAAGGTATGCAGAGCATGCGCACAAGCAGTAAGGTATGCAAAACATGCGCACAAGCAGTAAGGTATGCAGAGCATGCGCACAAGGAGTAAGGTATGCACAACATGTGCACAAGGAGTAAGGTATGCACAGCATGCGCACAAGGAGTAAGGTATGCAGAGCATGCGCACAAGGAGTAAGGTATGCAGAGCATGCGCACAAGGCACAGAGGAGAGATCCACTGCATGGATCCATGATCTGGATCCTCCTGTTCCTCCGCCACCTACTCCCATGTGGCCTTTGGAGCTTGTACTAATTTTCAAAGTGGGCCCTGGGAGAGAAAAAGTTCCCTACTTTTGACTTACAGGAATCGAGGATAGTGAGGCAATGCCAGATTGGTCCAGTGTAGGGTTGCCATATGCCCCTTTTAATCCAGGACGCTTATGAAAAATACATGGTGCAGGGCTGCAACCCCGCACCATGTATTTTTTTCATGAGCGTCTTGGATTAAAGGGGAGGTCTGGCAACCCTAGTCCAGTGGGTAGGGCACTGAGGGGGGAAACAGAAGCTCTGATATCTATTCCTGATGCTGCCACCAGTCCTTGGGTAAGCTACTTCACCTCCGCGAGCCTCTGTTTCTCCTAGAGAGCGCGGGTCCCAAACACAAGGGCGGGAGAGAAAGTCATTCAAAAGAGGTGAGAGAATGGGTGTTAACTGATGTGATGAGATGTCAGTTATCTCTACCGGGGGCGGGGAGGGAGGAGAGAAGACTTCCCCCAGCCGTGTGTGCTCCGGCTGCGGGAACACATGTCCCTGTGGCCTGCCCCAGAGGGGCACCCCTGCGTTGCTGCTGTCTGTCACCCCACACTACTACCATGATGGACAGCCATGGCTGCCTATTACAGGGAGCCATGTGTGCGAGGAGGGTGTACCTTGCTGTGTCTGGGTCACCAAATTCCTTGGCGGACCAGGCTCATGGTGTCAGGGTGAGTCGCGGCAGCAGTGCAGCGCTCAGAGCAGTGGGGTTCTCTCAGGGCCTGGGTCTCAAACCTCAGGTCCTGGGGGTCTTGGAGTGCTGCCTCAACTGCCAGCGCTACCCCTCGGGCCTGATCTCAGCCTTGTTCCCTCCTTCCTATGTGTCCTCCTGTGTCTCCCACTCCTTGCCGTGCCACACCCTTCCCCAGCGGTGTCCCATTGCCCCAGTTCTGCCTCCCAACTTTCTGATCGGCTACCAGCCAATACTTAAGCCTGGTAGCCACAGGAAGTTGTGTGGAGCAACTGCTCTTTCACCCACTCTGTAGTTGCCCTCATTCCCTCTCTGTGTGCGTGATTCCTCTGGGCATTTTTACACACACCTTAGAGTGATGGTCTTCTGGGTTTACAAGTCCACAAGTAAGTTCCGGATGCATTCTTCACACACACACTGTCCTGAGGCAGCCTGAAGTAGCTGCAGCTGTAGATGTGAGGGGCTGCCATGGAAACCAAGTGACCACAGCTGCCTGGAGCAAAGCAGTTTACCAGGAGAACGTTTTACACACAAAAGTTCTGGGAGACATTCTACGCAGAACGTCAAAGAGCCAGATGTTTAAGATCTGGGTGAGTGATTTAGACACACAGAGGGTTCAGGATGTAACAGCAAACATGCAGAAGAAATGTGTGTGTAAAAACACCCATTGTGTTATAACCCTGCTCTAGCCCCTTGTGTGTAGCCTTGTTCTTTGTGTGTTATATGTATTCCCACCTTGGTCCCAGACCTTGTGCTTTCCCACCCTCTAGCCTTAGTCGTGTTTCCTAACTCTGATCCCTTGTATCCCTTAGTTGCCAGGCTCCCCGTTCCCCTTGTAATTCCCTAGCCCTTTTGAGTCCCTTGCTTAATGTTTGGCTCCCCCTTCATAGACCCCCAGTTCCATATAAGTCCTTGCTAGAGTCTGTGCTTCCTTGCTCCCTGGTCCCTTGTTTCCTGATCCCCCCAGCTCTGGTTCCCCACTCTGAACTCTGTCCTCGTTCCCTGCTTCCTGACTCCCCTCTGCTCTGGTTTCCTGATCCCTGGTGTTCCCCTGCTCTCTGATCCCCCAGCTCCCTGACTCCCAGTTCTGGCTCTTGCTCCCTTTCCTCAGCCCCAGTGTAAGCTCTCTGAGGCCGGATTCCCCACCTCTCATGCTGAATACTAGGTTGTGTTCTCACCTGCAGCAGCGGTGGCGGCACCGGGAGGGGCGAGGGAAGATGCGGCAGCGCGGAGGAGCCAGTCGACGGGAGAAGAGCCGGTGTGAACGGGGATCTGCTGCGGCTTCTCTCGCACATGTCAGGGCAGGATTTTGTGCCTTAACATGCGCGAGAGAAGCCGCGGCAGAGCCCCTCTGCGCTGCCACATCTTCCCTCACCCTTCTCGCTGCCACCACCACCGCCACAGGTGAGAACACAGCCTTAGTCTCCTTGGTACTGGAGAACAGCTGAGTGGTTTTCCCCACCTTGTTGCTACCCTGCTCCAGCCCCCCACGTTGCCCTCTCTGTCTGTTCCTTCAGCCTCCCTGACCCCCATGCCCATGACAGGCTCTAATAAGCCTCTGGCCCTTTAAGGGACCCAAGGGTAGAGGCTCAGTTCTGGTTCAGCAGAGTGGCTCCGGCTGGGCGTGGTTGTGCAAGCCAGTGGAGACTAGCCTAGAGATGGGTGGTGTAGGGAGCTCTAAAGCGAGGACCACCAGGGAAAGGCAGTAAGCTCGAAGGCTCTGCTTCAGTGAAGGGGGCTCAGAGGGAAGGAGCCAGCCTAGTGGTATGCAGGGCCTAACCCTGGATGCCAGGTGGCCGGCGGCCAGGCTGGGGGGGTGTCTCCGTATAGAAAGGACATAGTAGGTGGGCCCAGACTCTGTAAGCTAATGGCTTGGTGTTTTAGGTATGTGACTTGGGGAACCTGTGGACACTTTACATAAATATGTATTTATTTAAATTCATACCCCACCCTTCCCCTAAGGCTCGGGGTGCCTTACGATGTATAAAAACATAAAAATCCCACCCCAACCACTTAAGCCCCCACCCCAACCCTGTCCCAGGCTGCCCAATGCCTGGCCAAACAAAAAGGTCTTACATCACTTCCAGAAGATGAGCAATAGGGATGGGAAATTTTGATTCGGTTAGAACCGAATCAACCCGGAAATGGCCAATTCTGTTCTGAAATTTCAGTTCTCGATTCAGTTTTGGGCGATCCGTTGTTTTTTTAACATTGATTTTTTTTCACCCATTTTTTTTTCCAATGCAAAAATAGAAATAAAAAATGGAAAAAGAATCAGTGCAAAAAAAACTTGAATCTGAAACCAAATTGAGAACCGAATCTGGAAAAAGTGAATCTGAAATTTGCCCCAGAGTCCCATCCCTAATGAGCAGGCTCGGACTTAGACGAATCTTCAAGAGAAGAGAGTTCCATCATTGTGACGCAACCACCGAGATTGCCTCGCTGCATGCCCTTGTTTCTTGCATTACCTGTTCTGCATTGCTCCAAGTTTAGTTCAGACTCTTTACATGACTTGTGTATCCTGAAAGCGTGCATACTCTCACTAACAGCTGTTGGTCCAATAAAAGAGATCATCTGAGCTACTTTATTCCCATCTGTGTCTCCTACGTCTATTTTCTCTTCTCTGTTTAGGTTGTAAGATCTTCAGGGTAGGGGCCATTTCTTACTGTGCATTTGTACAATCCCCTTGCACAATAAAAACACTGCACTGATCACAGCCACACAACATGCACCTAAATGCCGATGCTGGCATAAGAATTCTATTTAGGCCCCTTTCTCTGCAGATTGAGAATGAATTTAATCTCCTCTAAGTCATACTTAATATGTTCCAGGTGACTGTTATTCCAGATGAGTTAATGAAACCATTTGTGGCATGGGACTAGGACAGAAAGCATTAGCGATGCTTGGAATTGCTGGTTATCGAGACACAGGGACTGAAATTCTGATGTCACAAAACCCAAGCGGATGCATCCGAAGACAGAATAGGGGCAATGCCGATGCAATATTGATGTGGCTGATGCATCAAAGTGTTTAGCAGCTACTAAACAGATCCAAGCCAGCCCATTCGCAACATGCAAAACGAGCTCCTTGCGCTGGTAGTTGGGCATAGGAGATTTCATCGTAAAGACACTGAACCCGTCACAGATCTACCGGGACTCTCCTGACTAAGCCGGAAAACAAACGAACCACTTGGAATCAAACATTTATTACTGAAGCTACAAAAGAAGGTTTAAGAAACGAAGAGAAACTAACTATTTCCCCCCTCCGCCCTCTTTTCTTTTTAACACAGAAAGTGTATAAAACATCCTGGGATCAGATAAGGGCAGCTGGCTACGATTTTCGACTGGATGCTATCCCGTTCCAGACAGCCAAGGCTTCCAGGGAAATTGCCAGTGACGTAAGCAGCATTCCGCTGATAAAATCGGGCAGCATTAACCCTTCCTATCCATTGCTTTTGCAGACCAAGGGTAAAAACCGACACGACTTGGGTCCGCTTTGCCGTGGGACCTGGTGGCATGTGCAAACAAGTGCCACCAAATGTTGGCCGGGGATTGCCCCGGACGGTGTTGGTGGCTAGCCTGGGCTATGACCTCCAGACAATCTCTGAGGTCACAGCCTGGGCTAAGGCCTACTTGACCGGGTCAAAATGGACTAGCATGTCTGGGTGCCCGCCGGCAGCCATGGCTGTGCCTCATTGACTACCATGACTGCCGATAATGGCAGGAGGCAGGACCCTGGGAGCACGGTGCAGGTGAGGCCAGCTGCCTGCATGCTTGTTGTGCTTCCTGCCATACCCAGACCATGTGGCTGGCAGGATGGCTCCCCGGCTGCAGTCATGCCGGGTCAGTGTGCTGACCTGATCCGGGCTATTTTGCCTGTGATTTTCTGCCCTGGAGCAGCCGGGGCAGCAATCCTGCTGGCCATCCATCTGTTTTTACCCCAAGTTTGGGAAAGGATGAGCTCAAAGGTTTCTGTTTCACTCAGACGTGTACAGAATTAAGTGCAAAGTCTTCCTTTTAGAGAATGCAGTATTGGAGACCAGCATATTTTTGCAAAAGGTCTATTCTTGGTAGTGGGTTTATTTCTAGTGCCATAAACCATGGTTTTGGTTGCCGTTGGGTTCAGCTTCACCAGTTAGTAGTAGATGGAACACATTCAGAGGAGGCAAACCAACAGACTGCATTCAAAGTTTGCAAATCTACTGGAAGATGTGTTACTTGCCATTTATAAATGGGGTGAGCAAAGCAATTAGTAAATGCTATAGACTAGATCAGAGGTGAGCCAACGGCAGCCTGGGAGCCACATGAGGCTCTTGGGCACCCGTATTGTGTCTCTCGCCAGAAGTGGCTGCCTAGGGGCATGTCCATGTGACTCCTTCAGGAGCTAGAGAAGTCGGGCTGCCGTTTAGTCCACTGGAGGCCGTAGGAGCAGGATAATGTGCCCTGCACTGCTATTTCTGCTGCTTAAACCCACCAAGCCCCCTGGAAACCAGAACTTTGATGTCAGGGTGGAGGACTGGGTGGGGAAAGCCAGGATCAGGGGAAGTGGTGATCAATGTCATGCATTTTTTGGCTCTAGGCAATATGAAAATTTTAGTACGTGGCTCTTGGGCTTGGGAACTTTGGCCACCCCTGAACTAGATCATTGCTTCTCAAACTACATTGAGCCACGACCCCTTTTTCTGCTTGCTTGTGGTAGCTGAGGGCTCCCCATGATACCTTACTCCCTCTCTTCCTTCCACCTCCCCCCCGTTGCTTTTCCTCTCTCTCCTCTCCCTCTGTCATTATTTTGGAGACACCTCCCCCATACCAGTTCGATCAGAATGGAGCTACGTGTGTGCCAGCTGTGGTCTTTCTCTTGCTCCCGTACCCCACCCTAACTACAGTGCTTGAGAACCACTGGACTAGAGATCTCAGAATGTTTTTTTCTTCATTTCTAAGTCAATAACCAAAGAGGTGCTGCTATGACTGACTAAGTAGCTGTATCCCTAGGGATTTGTTACCAAAAAATGTGTAGGGTCACATGCACCATGCATGGTGTATATGCAAAGGGGATAGCCAAGGCCTTTTGAAGAGTCTTGTCATCTTGCAGCAGGGAATACCGTTTAATTAGTACAGTTTAATTAATTGCTGGATAAGAGACTTGCATGTATGTTTGTGTAGAAATGAAGTATTTTTCCTCCCCCTAACTACCTGCAGTTCAAGTACAGAGAGACTTTCCTGAGGGACAGAGGCCAACAGATTGGATTCTGCACTGTGAACGATGATCCCAGAATGAGGCACTTCCTCAGGGTAGGCAAACTCCAGAGTGACAACCAGTACAAGAGGGCGTTTGCCCAAAACAGGGTGCAGTTCAAGAGCCACATGGACCAGCCTGGATTCATCCACGCAAAGAAGAGCCAACAGCTAGCCAGTGATGTCAACTACAGACAACACCTGCACCAATACACCTGTGACCCTGAACAGCTGAACCTGAAACATGCCAAGCAGGCCTACAAACTCCAGAGTGATGTAAGTAGACTTCATCGACCAGACTTAAAGCTAGGGCTGAAATGAGCCCCCCTGCCCCAAATGAGTAAATCAATCAAATATACTCTACCTGCACCAAAAACGGTAATTTGGGTCTATATCCGTTTACGCTCCATCAGGTATCTCTTTTGGTTATTTTGAGTTGGGTTTTTTGGTTTGGTTATTTCAGCCATTTTGGTTATGTCATTTTGTTAATATTATTATTATTATTATTAGCATTTATATATAGCGCCAGCAATGTACCTGGCGCTTTACAGAGAAAAAAATAGACATGGTCCCTGCCCGAGAGCTTACAATCTAAAGACAAGGGGAGGGGAGACAGGGAAGGGGGAACAGAGGGAGAGACAAGGGATGTGACATTCACGAGGATGCGAGAACTCAGGTACACTCTCTTGGCTTGGTTACACTAAATAGGAGTTTGCAGATAATAGGTGGGGGATAATCCTGGGTGGGAAATGGTTAGCAGGAGTTAGGAAGGGTGGAGCGGAAGAGGTGGCTTCTGAGGAGGGACTTGAAGGTGTGGAGGGTGGGGGCACAGTTACCAAAAATGACATCATCTTCTGGCGTATATCCATTTATACTCCATTAAGTATCCATTTTGGTTATTTTGGGTGGGGTTTTTTTCCATTTGGTTATTTTGGTATTTCAGTCACGTTATTTTGGTATTTCAAAAGTATTGGTACCATTTTGGTGTTTTGTCAGTATAAGTACTCTTGCACATGCACAATTACTGAAAACAGCATCATCGAAATACCCAAATGCTTGAAAAAATGAAATAACCAAAACAAAAAATCCTGAACACCTCTCTCCCCCCCACAAACAAAACCGAATAGCCCAACAAGGGATATGCAAATCACCATTTTGGTTGCTGATATTATTTTGGTGCAGAAATGAAAAAGTGAATAATATCCACAAATGATAAACCCACTCCCTATATCAACTCTGCATATTACCCTCACTCCAGGGCTACAGACCACTCTTGACGGCCAGCATAATAAGCCCTTCCCCGATAGGTTACCGAAATGGTATTCTTTCAAATAAATGTACTGTCCTTTTGCTGAGAGTAAATAGTTTGGATTATTTTTTCTCCACTAAACGTTCTTGCACGCTCGTCTTGTCTAACCTGAAATGTGCGTGGCCTTCCGAAGCGCCGGACGCCCCATTGACACCCAACGTTTTGTTTGTATCTCCGTTTTCCAGGTCAAATACAAAGCTGACTTGAACTGGAGCAGGGGCATTGGCTGGACTCCCCCAGGCTCTTACCGAGTCGAAATGGCCAGAAGGGCTGCTGAGCTGGGCTATGCTCAAGGGATGGAGCCTCAGGGTGCTTCTGCTCGGTACGAGGAGGGAGCGGTAAGTGAAGTAAACTACAGATCTCACAAAATGTATGATGCGCTGCGAATTTCCGACAGATTTCCAGCTGGGACCTCATCCCACCCAATGCTGAGTGAAAGCTACCAGACAAACTACCCTGGAGACTCAAGTTCCCCTATTATTTAACCCTGGAATACATCCAACATGGCCAACCTAACCTCCTCCATACCGCCCTACCCATGTGACTCAACCCTGATCCCCAAATGGCCTCTACAAAAGGAGAAAAAACACAGACACATCATTGTGCAGCAGCTGCCCAGAGGTTTGTGTCCCTTAACCTGTGCATAAGAGGAGGTCCTGATGGAGGCTTGAAGCCTCTGCACCAATCCCCAGGCCTCATTGCAGAAATCCCTTTTAGGCTACTGCTGGAACAACTCGCTGTGAATGCAGGATTGAGATTCAATATATTTGTATCCATTTTGGGTTAAAATTTTTTTAAAAGAAGACAATAGCCTGCTGGAGTCTGGATTTGGTCTGTGCAGCCCACACTCACGTTCAGTGCATCCTCCCTAATAAACAGGCAGCCCCCCGGCGTGTCTTTCATGTGCTTGTGGGCAGCCCCCACTGGCACACAAGTGAGAGCGAGAGCAGAGAAAGGGGTAGGAAGGGGTTGCTGCTCCGATGCTCTAGGATTCTTAGGTGGTCTCTTACCCAAACCAGCCAGCTGGAGAAAGGCCCTTTTCACACAGGCACTCTGACGCTGATAAAATGGGGGTTACATTTGATTATACATGTTGCAGGGCACCCACAGAGCACCCCTACAGCCCTAGAGTATCTGTGTGAAAAGGGCTAAAGGCACACAACTGAGGGCCGGGGGTTTGAGACTCGGCCCTGACAATGTCTCCTTCGATTTCACCCTTTGACAAAGCGGTTTGGGTTCTTTCAGTCCAGTATCTGGCATTCCAGTGACTCTGGTAGCTTTATTTTGGTAATTTGGTTACTTCAGCTGGGCTGCTTAGCGCTATTATGTACCGCCCGCGTATGCCACAGTGCGGCGGCCATATTAACACAAGAGTGCTAAGGAATACTGCGGAAGGAACCAAAATACAAAAGCAAAGTTACTGAAGTAGCAGAAACAAAATGAGGGAATGTGTGAGTGTGCCTCAACCAGACAAGATTTAATCAGAGATTATTTTTTTCATTTGAACAGATATTTGAATAATCTTCATAATATTATTTTTTTTATGTATACTTCTGTCTCCACTTTTATTTAACATCTATATGCAACCTCTGGGTGAGGTCATGAGATGGTTTGGTGTGTGTGGCCACCAGTATGATGATGATATCCAGCTTTACCTCTCTTTTTCAACAAACCCAGGTCCTGCAGTCTTGGTGCTTTCCCAGTGCTTGCTAGCAGTGAGGACTGGATGAGGCTGAGCAGTAGGGATGTGCGAACAGAAGTTACAGAACGCCATTCAGAGGTTTGGACATTTGGTTTGAAACCCGAGTTCGGGTTTGGTTGTTCGGTTCGGCGGAGTTCGTTTCAGCCAAACTTGGCTGAACATTTGAAAATAACGCTATTGATACCGATACTGATTTTGAAGATTTTTTTTTGGTATCGGTAATCGGTATCATTTGACCCTGAAACCATCCCTGGTCTCCACCCCTAGTGCCAGGAAGTCTGCTCCTCAGCTGCCTCCCCCTTCCAGTCACGTTTTTCCCGCCTGAAGTCATGTTTTTCCTGCCCCCGAACTCATCCGAACTCACCTGAACATGGCTGAACTGTTCGGCCATTTTCGGGTTTGATTCAGACGTTCGGTTCGGACGTCTGAACAGACCCAGTTTGGTCCGAACTCTGAACATCCGAACCGCGTTCGCACATCCCTACTGAGCAGACTGAAGCTGAATCCTGGTAAGACAGAGGTGATGTTGGTGGCAGCAGAGGTGATGACTTCCCTCGTGGAAGGGATCCCACACACACTGGCCCCGCAGGTGCGGAGTTTGGGGGTTCTGTTGGACCCTGGCCTCCACCTAGATTTTCAGGTGGAGGTGGTGACAAAGGGAGCCTTTCACCAATTACATCTTACGCAGAGGATCCAGCCATATGTTTCAAGCTATGACCTGGCCACCCTCATCCATGCATTCATCACCTCAAGGCTAGATTACTGCAACGCGCTCTACGTGGGGCTGTCCTTGGTGATTACTCGGAAACTACAGCTGGTGCAGAATGCGGCGGTCTGTCTCCTGACGGGGATGGGCTGTAGGGAGCATATTACACCAGTGCTCTGGGCTCTCCACTGGCTGCCTATAGCGTTCCAGGCCCGATTCAAGGTGCTGGCTTTGACCTTTTAAGCCCTACACGTCTGGGCCCCTCCTATCTGAGAGACCGCCTCACTCCCCGGGCCATGGAGCGACCTCTGCGATCTACCGGGTAAGCCTTCCTGGAGGTTCCCTGGGTGAACTGGGGGACCACGATGGAGGGGGCATTCTCGGTGGCTGCACCATGGCTGTGGAACTCCCTCCCAGAGGAAGCTCGCCTGACTCCCAGCCTGTTGACCTTTTGTTGGGCCTGTAAGACCTGGCTGTTCATCCAGGCTTTTGAGGGAGGGGGAGAATAATGGTGGTTTTTTTTACCAGTGATTTTACCTCTTTGTTGTTGTTTTTATTGTTTTAGTAACCCCTTTTATGTATTGTTTTTATATATCGTTTTAAATATATTGTGAGCCGCTCTGAGCTGCTGTAGGGCTGGAAGAAGTGGGATACAAATTATTGAATATATAAATAAATATGCCGCCCTTTCCCTCAAGGCGGGTGACAATACATAAAGACATCTACAGCAGTACATAAAATAAATCCAAATATTAAAATACCCAAATAAAACAAATAAGAACAGGATTAAATCCCCTAAGCCACAACACCCCAACCCTAACCTGCTCCTGCCAGTCACCGGGCCAAACAAGAAGGTCTTACATTGGGTATTTTCACACAAAGCACTCTCCACCCACCACCCACCCACTATACATGTTGCAGGGCTGCAGTGTTGCCCTATGGGTGCCCTGTAACATGTATAGTGGGTGGGGAGTGGGTGGAGAGTGTCTTGTGTGAAAATGTCCAGTGTGTCTGGGAGATGAACAGTCTCGGACTTAAATGAACCTCCAAGAAGAGGAAGTTCCATAATTGTGGGGCAGCCATCGAGAACGTCTCTCTCCGTGCCCTTGTTGTCTGACCTTGATGGGCAGATGATACTTGCAAGAGGGCGCTCCTAGCCAACCTCAGAGGCCACAATGGGAGGGGTGGTCTTTCAGATATTTGGGGCCCAAGCCCTTTATGGCTTTATAGGTCAAAACCAGCACCTGTCACAGCCTGGCACATTCAACTCTGCTCTAGGTTGAACACTGCTGTCCGTACAGTCTCCCGTGCTGACTATCTTGAAAGCTTGCTGGTGTGAGGCTACAGCAGTGCAGCGGGGACCCTCTTCCAAAATGGTGGCGATGCTGCTGGCACCATCTTGGAAGAGGGCTGCGCATGCACGGAACGGCTATGGTGGTCATGTTGAGCATGTGCATTACCGGGATGGACGTGGTACATGGTAAGTGGTACGAGGTAAGTCGTTATACGGCACACTGTACCGTGTACGGTACATGCAGTAAATGTTAAATGTTGCCAAGATTATCATCGAGATCACGAATTGTTACCGAGAACGTGTCGACTTCTCAGTAACAGTTCTCAATTGCTACGAGTTTCTTGCGAGAATGAAAACCCATTCTCACTTCAGCCCTACCCTGAATTCCTGCAATAGTTGCCTTCATGTCTAGCTACTAATGTTTGGTCTGAAGTGCAGTAATGATGCCTACGGAGGCTATTTTTGTGCCCGATGAGGGATTTTTTAATTGCTTTTTAAAAAAGCAACAGGCCAACACCACAGATTAAAAAAAAGAAATGCCTTTTCCTTGGCTCCTGTCCAGAATTCATTGGCATTTTGGTTTTGCAGGAACAGGCAGGGGCAGAAGAATTCCAGCAGGCCGGCGTCAACCCCGATGCGTCTGAGATTCTGCAAGTCAAACAGAGGAAAATGCAGCTGATTAAGAAATGAACAGAGACACCGACGCGCAGAAGTGAATGAATTTTATTTTTAGGTTTTTCAGCTTGCTCCCTAAATCCTGCCACTTTCCTAACTCTCGAAGGGACATAGCAGATGGCATCCAAGATCTGTATGAATTTAGGTTCCCCCCTTTTTTAAAAACAACAAAAACAAAACAACCCTCACTTTATAGTTTAATATAAATTATGAGTTCCTATATCAGAATTCTTCATAAAGAATATCTGGAATAATGTCTTCCTTTATTCTAGACATGCTTTAAGAGCCTTCCACATCTGTAATCCAGACAAAATACCTATCTCCCGAGGGGTCAGGATTTAGACGGTTCTTCTGTCCTGATCTTTATGTTTCTGTGTGGAAAACTGGAAGTGATTTGTAATTGTAGGCATTACAATTTGAGTATTTATTTATGGGTGCAAAGGAAAAATTAGTATAGATGACTGGCAGGCTCAGCTTTGTACTAAAGATGAATGAACCTTGATTTGTAGAATGTAAATGCATTTGTATTGAATAAATCTAATGAATTTGTTTCCATAAAATATGCTTTGGGATCACAGAGTTAGAGAGTAATCTAACCCAACCCCCTGCTTGGATGCAGGACATCTAGAGCTACAGCATCCCTGAGAGATGGCTGCCCACCTTCTTGTTTATTTTAGTGATAGGTTCTTCATGTATTTATTTATTTATTTCAATTTATATTCCATTCTATCCCAAAGGCCAAGGGGGAAACACCATACATAAAAACATAAAATAAATGGGGGTGGGAACCCCACTCAATGTAAAAAAAATCCCATTAAAAATCCCAGCCATCCCACGCCCTATCCCCGCCTTCCAAACCTCTGGCCAAGTGAAAAGGACTGAGAGCTGGGAGGTATATCAAGGGTCATCTAGTCTGCCCCCTTGTACCACTGCTACATCCCAACTATCTGCATGGAAAAAATAATTCAAGAAGGAACATAGACTATTAAAACAAAATCAGTCACAGAGATCGGGACCAGTCAAAGACATCTGATGCCTGAAATAACATGGAACAATTTTAGAAAAAGAAAGATTCAGATCTTCCAAACAGCTGAGCTCATGCTCAGGGGAAGGCAAAAAACCCCACCTCAGAGCTGATTGCTAATCTGCCCAGAGGGAAAATTCATTCTTGAACTCAAATATGGCGATCAGATGAACCCTGAGCCTGTGTGAAGGCCCGACTAGCCAGGCACAAGATATAGGGTACTTTCAGACATGACGCTAACCACCCTTTAACCACCCTTGGTGGTTATTTATGCATGTTTCAGGGCTGCATAGGGCACCAATACAGCCCTGCAACATGGGGTATTTTCAGACGTTACGAGATCACGGTGAACCACGGTGAATACCCACC
>QEPC01003796.1:3599587-3611505 GCA_003113815.1 Sphenodon punctatus | reverse complement strand
GGCCGAACCGAACTCTGCCGAACCGAACAACCGAACCCAAACTCGGTTCCCGAACCGAACGACCAAACCCAAACTTGGTTCCTGAACTGAACGACTGAACGGCTGAACATCCGAACCGCGTTCTGTTCGCACATCCCTAGTGCAGAAGATGGAATGGGCTCCCTGCTGGGGAACTCCACTCCAGTGTGTGTATGCACTATGTACAGGGGTGTAGCTCAGTGGGAATGTACCCGGGTGCAGAAGAAGGAATGGGCTCCCTACTGAGGCACTCCATCGTATGCACTCTACATGTGTGTGGGCCCCCTGGGCTCTTGGGGCACCTGCTGCACCTATTCTAGCTACCCCCCTGGAGCAGAGTGTATGTGTTTAGGGAGAGAGTTCCAGTCCCAGGGGCAGCATGAGAGAAGGGGAAGATGTTTTAGGGAGGAAGAGACCAGTGGGCAAGAGCAGAAGCAAAGCTCCCAGGTGGGAACGTAGTGGGAACATAGATAATAAATACACCAAACTATCAAATAGATCCAGTAAAGTTGTGCAATACTGAAATGGGTATGACTGAATATAGTGAATCTGCAGATATAAAAATGAGGTAGCCATGGGCAAAATCCTTCACCATTAAAGTCAATGGGTGCAAAGCCTCTAACTTCAGTGAATGGAGAATTGTGTCCTGTGGTTGCATTGAAATTCCAGATACTTTAAATGGTTCATAGATTCACTTTTACTTAGGAAATATTCTTGCCTAAAGTTTGCATTGACCTGCAAATCCTTAGTAATGGGTGTTAATAAACGTGCAGGTGCAGTGGCGGCAGGACCCAAGCTGGGGAGAGGGGCACCCCTGGCCGGGTCAGCTCGGGGAATAGAACCCATGTTCCTGTGGCCTGACCCAGTTGGGGAGTGGGGACAGGGAGCAACATGCAGCCAGGTGGCTCCACCCCTGTGCTGCGACCGGCGCCCCGCCCCCTGTCATTACTGCCAATAACAAGCAGCCATCGTTTGTTGCCATGGCAGCCCCCAACGCCAGGCCGGGTGGGCGTGAAAACAAATGTGCCTGCCTACTTCGGGCTGCTCTGGCCCACCTGGGTGGTTCTGGGGTCTGCACCGTNGCCCCGCCCCCTGTCATTACTGCCAATAACAAGCAGCCATCGTTTGTTGCCATGGCAGCCCCCAACGCCAGGCCGGGTGGGCATGAAAACAAATGTGCCTGCCTACTTCGGGCTGCTCTGGCCCACCTGGGTGGTTCTGGGGTCTGCACCGTGGGTTCAGTTCCTTCTAGGCCCACGTTTCCGGCCCAGCCACCTATCCTGCTGGGGTCTGAACCAGGACCATTTCTGGCAGGCCCAGAACAGACATGCGGGTTCGGTGCTGGCCCAGCCGGGACAGAGCGAGCTAAACCGGGCCAGCAGCACGTTTGAGAACACCCAGTGTCTTGGTTTGCTACTAGCTGCTCAGACTAGAAGACTTAAGGAGAAAACATTGTTCTTTATTCAGAACAAGAGCCTTCTTCATGACATTCTCGTTACTTGGAACCTTTTTCAAAACGAGCCCTAAATTTGAGCAGCAAACCTCTGTTTCAAATGTGCCTGCTTGATGCTTGTCAAGTTGCACTGGAGGGTGCAATTTGGCCCTACATTTGCTATAAGTTTGTATCAGTCATAAAGCATCAAGATAGTTGAAAGAACATGACTGACGTACTGCACATTAGCCAGAACATGAGAAAACACATTTCCCCCACCCCGAAAATTGTCATTATCTCATTTTAAGCATAAAAACCCCCCAAAGGATTTACTGATTGCAAGAGAGGTTTGAGGCAAAGCTGGTTCGACTTGAAACACAACGGCTGTTCAATTTGTATCCACATCCAACAATCCAGATGCTGCTTATCAAGAGCTTATCTGAACCAATAGGCTGGAAAACCTTGTGAGAATTCCAGTATTCCTTGGTTGTGGCTCAAAATCTGCATGTGCAGTCTAGCCTCCCTCACTGTATCTTGATTCTTGTGTTTCCAGGTCTTGCTGAGGCCAAGAAATTCAGTGGCATGTGACAAAGAAAAAGTTTAATGGATCCGTTTTGAATCTTGACAAAGATTTGGTTTGAATAGAGAATGAAGTCAATTATTATCTGACATAAACCAGGTTGAAACATCCTCTCTTTTAGGTTGAGTACCTCTGCATGATTTACCGAACTTTTGATTCTACAGCAAAGGTTCTGTAATTTCGTTCTGTAATTCCTCTGGCAATTTGCCGGGTTGGGATAGGGTTGGGTGGGATTGGGCAGAGGGGTTAGAGGGAATGCTGGTGGGTGGGGTTTAGGGTTATCTTTTTAAAAAGCGTTTATATGTTTTTTATGTATGTTTTATGTTTATATATCTTTTATATTCTTGCAAGCTACCCTGAGAATGAACGAATATAAATAAATTAATTAAATAAATTGCTCCCACATTGAATTGGTTCTGATGAAGCAGATACGAACTGAAATTTGGTTCCCATTTCATTTTTTGAAATTAATATCCATTTTAGAATCATAGGATCATAAGAATTTTAATGCTGGAAGGGACCTCAAGGGTCGTGTAGTCAACCCCCCTGCTCCAGGGTAGGATTATTGGTTATTTTGATTATTTGGTTCATTTGGTTTGGTTATTATGGTTATTTTGGTCATTTTCGTCACTGCAGTATTGCTAATAGCATCCAAATGAAGTATTCAAAATGACCAAAATAACTGAAATATTCAAATAAGCAGATATGTGAATATCATTTTGGTGGTTAATAGCAATTTGAATATTCAGTGGGGTATCCAAGAATGTGAATAGTATCCACAAATAGAAAAACATCTACCAAGATGTTGATATGGCTGAGAGTCACTAGTAGGTCTGAAACCAGAATTCTGCACAGTTACTGTTTTTGACAGATCTGGGCAGATCTGGATTTGGATCAGTCCAATCAGAATTCAGATCAGACAAAATTCTGATTGGAATTCCAATTGGACTGACCAAAATAATATTACGGCATTTTTTGTGCATGTGCAAAATTGCTGTAGCCTTTCTGTACGTGAGCAAAATGGCCACTGCCCAAGACTGAAATGGCAGCCTCCATTTTGGTGTAGGGTAGCGACCATTTGTGCATGCGCAGGGGCAAATAGGTTGACCAGAATTCCAGTCAAAAAGACATTTTGATCAGAATTCTGACCGAAATTTCAACAGCTGTTATGTTTTTATGGAACTGTTCCACAAAAATGAAACAGCTGTTTTGAACTAGTCTTAGTCTCAAGACACTAGGCATGGGACTTCGGAATGTTTTTGGGTTTCAGTTTTTTTCGGTTTCGGTTTTCTGAGAATTTTGTTTCTTGTTTCAGTTTTTTTGCATCAAATTTTTTCTGTGATTTTTTGCATTGAAAATAGAAAAATGCGGGCAGGGGGTGGTGGAGGGATCAATGCAAACAAAACAAAACAAAACAAAAACCACCCCTGAAACCGAAACGAGAACGGAAATTTTGGACAGAATTGAAATGGCCATTTTTGGATTGTTTTGGTTCTATCCGAAACCGAAATTCACATCCCTACAAGACACACACACACACACACACACACAAACACACACACACACACACACACCTCTTGCTTAATTATTGGCTAGTGGAGCTGGTGCTTTTGCAGTCCTGAGATTTAGGTGAAATAAAACAGGGCCTTATGGCAGCATAGGACCC
This sequence comes from Sphenodon punctatus, assembly GCA_003113815.1. Taxonomy (NCBI): domain Eukaryota; kingdom Metazoa; phylum Chordata; class Lepidosauria; order Sphenodontia; family Sphenodontidae; genus Sphenodon; species Sphenodon punctatus. The sequence goes on along the minus strand of QEPC01003796.1, from coordinate 3,607,809 downwards.
CAAACCATCCATGGGCAAGAACCGCACTTGAACTGCCCAAAAACCACATGTGGCTCCCGAGCCACAGTTTGGTCACCACTGGTATATTAAAAGAACTGAAAAGCGACTCCATTGATTTGAGTTATCCCAGACTGACAGTGAACCTCACCTGTTTCAGTAGCTCCCCAACCCGAGATGTAGCATTCAGTCCCATCTGGAAATGCCGAATCAGGCAAACACTCCGTTTTCACATACTTTGTTTCCACTGCACAATGGCCATCGATTGGCTTCAACTTAAGCAGTGCTTCATGCATGACAAAAACAAATATTGCATTCTTGGTTTTAGTCCATGCTCACCTTTGTCTCCATCATAAAGTACAGGCACTCATAGATCAAATACCCTGCTTGTACTGTTAATACCCGTTTATTGGCTGTTGGGGTAAAGCCACACAAGACAGGGCAGGTCTGATCCCATGCCCACCCTGGGGAGGGTGAATGCAGCTGTTAAACTTTCAGCTGGCAAGGAGAGCAGCCCAAACAAGCAGCTCCATTGTGGGGCAACTGGGCGGGCGGGCTGTTGTCACAAGTCCCACCATGGCTTAGGGTGGACCGAGGAGCCATCTACATGAGGCAAGACTCTTGGACTCCTGCTGCACAGCAGAATCAGATCCTCAGGAGGAGGATGGGGGGCTGGGAGGAGCATGCTCACCTCAGCCACCAAACAGCTGATGGAGGGGGGAGGGGACAGGCATGTTTGGTCAGATCTTCTTCAGCTCTCCCATGCACAGTGACATTGCCAGTGTTCTCTTTGGTGGCTTCACCCACTACCTGGGAGCAAGATACCCTTTGTGACAAGTCAGCCCCCTCTGGGACACCAAAACCTTTCCCCATTAGCACCACTTCTAGGTGCGCGCTTTCCCTACTGGAAGCAGCTCTGCTCCAAGTGCCTTCCTCTGGGGATCTCAAACGTCATTGTCAGGGATGGCAGAGGTGTTGGCAGCTAGGGGAGGGAGGGTTCCTTACCCCCCTCATCAGTTGTTTGGTGGCTGGGGGAAGCGTGCGCCTCTGGTTCCTCCCCATCAGCTGGGGGCAGCTGGGATGAGTGCACTCCTTGCTCCCCACCTCCTCCATCAGCTGTTTGGCGGTGAGGGTGAGCACACTCCTCCAGAGGGGATTGGGCAGAGATCCAATCCTCATACCTTGCTGTGGGCAATGCTAACTTTGGACAATGCTAACACGTGATGCGCCTCTGGCTTTTTCCTGCTGACATATCACTTGTCAGTCAGCTGCCCACCTCAGGGTGGGGCTGGGTGAACATCTGGCAGCCCACTAGCCATATGATCTGCTGCATCACATGTTAACGTTGCCCAAAGTGGGATAACGCTGCCGAAAGTAATTTACTTGTCATGTGGTCTCAACCATTCTTTCTTCTTTTCCTAAGTGTCTAATTTTATTTGTCCATTATTTTAACCATCTTGCAGATTAGGGGCAGGGAACTCATATTCTTGTATGATTGGACTTCATCTTTGTTGGACCATACTTGGGCATCATTGAAGTTATTTCGAATTTTTGATATTCAATATGAGCACAAATAGTTTTCACCAGCGTAGGCCATGTCATAATTTTAATCAGAAAAATGGAGTGATTTCAGACGTACCGGGCCCGGAGGCCCACCACGCTGAACCACGGACGGGGATCCATTTCGGATTCCAGTCAGGAATCAGGCTGGTATCCTTTAGACATGCCGGCCTGATTCTCACCGGGGATTGGGGAAGGGGCGGGGCTGCGTGGCGTGATGTGCGGCCGCACAGCCCCGCCTCCCCAATGCTCCCCTGGCCAGCCACCCTCCAGGAGATGGGTGAGCACAGTGGCCAATCTGGTGGCTGCGCCTGATACCGTCCTGTGGTCGGGACCACGATCTGGCCGGGCTGAAGGTAACAGACATTACCTTCGGCCGTCCTGGATCATGGCCAATCCAACCACAGTTGGGACCCGATCCCACCATGATTCTGGACTTCCAGGAGGCAGGAGGTCCAGAATCATGGTCATTTTGATTCATGCCAGTGATTCACTGGGGTGAACATCTGGCGATAATCCTTTAGACGTAATGGTACAAATGACCAACACGGGATTCACTGTGGTTGACCGTGGTATTGTTACATCTGAAATTACCCATGGTCTAGCTAATATTATCACACAATAGTAGATTGTAGGGCTGAAAGGGATGTTAAGAATCAACTTCTCCTCCATCCTGCACTGATTAATTCACCCAAACCAAAGATAGGGAACCTTCTCCATTCCATGGATAGAAATTAGTACAAGTTCTGTGGGATGAATAGTAATTGGAGACAGGTTTGCCTAACTCTGTTCTCAAATTGTGTAGGAAGGTCCCTAGGGAACCCACAGAAGGCATTCTGTGGGGGCATGAGAAGAACTGCACTGAACAAACACCTAGGTCCATGCTCTAGGGATGGGCGAACAGAAGGTGGTTCAGATGTTCGAACGCTTGGTCGTCCGGTTCAAATCCCAAGTTCGGGTTCGATGGTTCGGTTCAGCTGAATTCGGTTTGGCCGAACTTGGTCGAACATTCAAAAATAGTGCTATCGATACCGAAACAGAATTTTTGGCCCTGAAAAGACATTTTTCCTGCCCCTGAACTCATCCGAACTCATCCAAACATGACCAAACTGTTCCATCGTTTGAGAGTTGGGTTCGGACATTCGGTTCGGACGTCCGAACAGACCGAGTTCGGTCCGAACATCCGAACCATGTTCGCCCATCCCTACCATGCTCTCATGAGCTAGGGGGAGACAGAGTCTAGGGCTGAAATAGTAAGCCACTGCGGTAGCTTTTTCTGACAGAACTGCTGCTATCTTTTTCTGACAGAACGGTGCGATAGTGACATTCATTCCACTACTTTCATTCCGCTACTTCCGCTGTTCTGCTATCTTCATTCCGTGACTTCCACCAGCTGCGAAAATAGTGGAACAATGTTCGTTCTGACAGTTTCTATCTTACGCAATATCCATCAGCACTGCGAAGTAGCGGAACAACATTTGTTCTGACAGTTTCTGAGATTGCTCTGACAGAATTAGCGGAATGCCGGCAGAAAAGCTGCGGAAAGTCACAGGCAATTCTGAAATGGCGGAATGAAATAGCAGAGCGGAAAAAGGAGTTGCCACTTCAGGCCTAAGAGGGTCAAAGAACAAGGGGCAGAAAGGAGGGAGCAATAGGCGGCTGGGAAGAGAGCAAGCAAGTTCTCTCTCTCTCCCTCTCTCTGTGGTCAGGGAGGGTCCATGGAGTGTTCCAAAACCTTTGAGAATCACTGGCTTAAGAGTGTATGTTCATGATGGGAAAAGGAAAGGGACTAGGGGTGTACAATTCGGTTTTGTTTTTTTAATTACAAAAAACAAACGACGAGCCATTCATTTTAGTAATTAAAATATGAAAACAAAAAGCCAGGGTGATGCAAACGGTCAAAAATAAAGAAATAAGCATATTTTTTTGTTACAAAAGTGTATAAAAATAACCCCCCCCCCTCCCCTCCCCCTGTGTAAAATGGCTGCTGGGGCCGTTCTGGGTATGCGCAGCCCTTTCCCAAAATGGCACTGGCAGCGTCAGCGCCATTTTGGAAAAGGGCAGCTGGTCTGCGCATGTGTGGTGGCCATTTTGCCCATGCGCAGACTGGCTGCCCCTTTTCCAAATTGGCCCTGATGCTAAATGTGCTCCGCGCGGGCAGAATGGTCCAGTGGCCATTATGCACAGCCACAGTGATTTTTCATTTTTTATATTTTATTTTTAATAAAAATAAACAGGGATGAATGTTTCCCTTTACAAAACCCCCCAAAAATGAAGGGGGTGGGTGGGTTTGTAAACAAATTCAAAACCGGACATGAATGATGTGCAGCACTGCTGCACAGCCCTAAAAAGGAGTCTCCAGACCATGGATCGGTGTTGTGGATCCATCCCCTACAATTGAGTGTAGGCCCTCTTCTCTGCTCTCTTTCCCGTAGATCACTCTTTCAGTGCTTGAGTGCAGGGACTGGATCCAGAAGCCAGATCCAGGGATTTGAAAAGGGCCAAATAAAAATCAGCCAACAGCGAGCTTTCACTTATGGGCTGAAGGTTCCCCACCATGGCGTAAACAATCTATTTTTAAAAACTTCCAGTGATGTGGATTCTGCAACCTGCCCCAGTAGTTTGTTCTGCTGCCCACCCTGTCTTAATGTTAAAGTTCTTTCTAATATTTAACCTACTAAATCCTCCTTCCTGTAGTTTAAACCAATTGCTTCTTGTTCTGCCCTCAGCAGCCAAAGGGAAGAATCACGTGAAAGAACTTGCAATGCGTGATATCAAGTAACCAATTTGTCAACTTGCCAATATCATTGTACGGGATCTCATGCCTTTCTTCATAACGTCCATGTACAATTATCTTCTCCACATCAAATCTTTGCTCGTGGGATTCTCTCCTACCGAGGTGTTGCTTCCCAAGAAACACTTCCATTTGGGGTGCTGCTATTCTATAAGGAGGAAACAAGTAAATCAAACATCGACACTTTCTTGAGGGCTGGGTAGCCTGCCGTTTGTTACTTGGGACACAGGCAGCGTGGATGCTTGATGCTGCAGACGTTTCAATGACTCCTCAACTTAGAAACCTCCTAAAGTAGGTTTCCTGCTGAAGTGTTTCTGATACTTGGTAGCAGGCTGAAATGAATGTCCACATAAATGGGAAAATTTCCCATCAAAATTTGGTACCCAATACTAGGGGTGGGAATATCGGTATCGGATAAATCCGATACACCCGATAATCAGGTATATCGGATTAATCCAATAATCCGATAATCCCCAGTATCGGCATATCGGATTTTTAACATTGGCCGCTTTACTGATTTTTTTACATCGCGGCCATTGAAGTGAATGGCCGCAATGTAAAAAACTGGTAAAGCGGCCAATGTTAAAAATCCGGTATGCTGATACTGGTAAATCCAATACCGGGGAGATCCGATACTGAAAATTCCGGTATCTGGTATTCTCCCCAGTGTCCCATCCCTACCCAATACTGTCTTGGTGAAATTAAGAAAGGATTGGTACCCATCAAATTCCTGATTGATTTCCCATTTTCCAATTTACCAGTGATGATCCCAATTTAACAATAATGTTTCCTGGTTTCCCAGCTTACTGCTTTTCCCATCAATTTTAATTCCTAATCCTGAGGCGTAATACTGATGTAATAATACCGTATTTCTGTCTGAATTTTCTGCATTCCATTCTGAATTGTCTTCATTCTCTGTGGGCTACACTGGGTTTTATAGTTCAGCCTATCATGAACTCTTTTACTCTAGCTTATGTATTTCACTGCCATTCATTGGCTGGCCTTGATGGGAACCTGGAAGTAAAACAGAAACTAAGTCATGTAGTAAATTGGTAACTGGGAAAGACAGTATTGGTAATGGTAAACAATAACAGTAAATGGAAATCTTACAGTATTTAGTAGTAGGTAACTCTGGGTATTTTTTGGAAGTTAAGTTCTTGTATCAGTAATTGGGAAATGGCTGGGAATCCGATCCCATTTCCCGAAACTGCAGAATTACTTGTATCAGTTTAGTTACTTGTGTTCAGCCCTACCCGTTAGGCATAAGCTTGCCAGAAGATAAGATCCAGTACCCTGGACAGGGGCTTAATGGAGATCCAGACATAGGGCATTTTCGGATGGGAGGTAACTCTTTACTCAGACGTGAGGCCTGCTTTACTCCACTTTGACCCAGTTTAACCTGCAGGCCAACAACACGGTAGTTCACATCTACCAGATGCTACCATGTTATTGAGTAAGAATTTAACTTGGGAAAGTCTCCAACTCACAGCCTAGGCTAGCTGCCAACACAGCCCGTATCTGACTGCCGGACTGGGAATAAAGCAGGCTATTATGTTGGCCACCATGGCTGCCTGTCGGGGGAGGGTGGGCTGCTGGACACAGCGCGGGCGGTGGGGTGGACACACATCCGTGCATCTCCCTGCCCTCCATGGTGGCCTGGCTCCTGTCACGTTAGTTCGGTGGCCAAGTCGAGTCCTGGCCAAAGTGGTGGCCCATCTCCAGACTAGATAAGTCCATGGCAGCACCCAAGTGCCATCATGTATGAAAACTCCTCTGGTGATGTACACCTACAGATGCATACTGTATTGAAATTGATTACATCATCCTGGGTGCACAGCTACATGAACAGATGTCTGGAGCTAATTGACAGTCTCCTCTCACCACCTCATTCCCTGGGGATATCTCTTGGTGCAATGCACCTGGTTGTGTGTGTGTGTGAGAGAGAAGCTGGATCCAGATTGGCAAAGGGCTGGAATCACCACAACGGAAACTGCGGAAACATTAGGAGGAAGTAGGGGCCCCCACGCCATGACCTGTCAAAACCAGGTAGGCAAAATTGCAAGGCCTGGGGCGGTTGCCCTGCAGTAAGGCCAGACCTGGGAGTTGTTTTTATTGGGAATTTTATATTTTTACACAGTTTATTTGTATGGTTTGTATCTGATATATATTTAATTTTATTTATATATATTATAATTTTTATGTTGGGGAAGGGCAGGTGAGTAATCAAAATAAATAAATAATTAAATAAATATTCTTTTTCTGCATAAACAAAGTAACCGTCCGCAGACACAATCTTACCCAAGGCAGTGTGCGGCCGTGAGAACCCAGCACGGCTCGATGAGGACCCCTCCACAAAAATGGCCCCTGGGCATGAAGAGATTAAACCAGACCTTGTTCTGAAGAGATGCTTGCCAAGGATGTTTTCCAGCAGCGGCCTTGCTGCCACCATAGATCCTCTGGACTGTTCTTACCCTTTCTGGTTGTCCACATGTACCAGGCATCTTACTTACTGCAGGCGGTTCAGTGGGGACGGCGGTGGTCGTGGGGGACTGTGCTTCAGGAGAGAAGAGAGAGGAGGCCGATGTAACCAGCCTAAATTTGTCACAAAAATAGTATGGCTCTCAAACTGGAACAATGTGTGTTGAGCGTCTGGTGCAGTGAGGCCTGTAACTATTGACACAGGGAAGGCAGACTGAATGATATGTAGGACAACCTAAACTAGAGCTGAAACAGGACACTCGTTTCCTACTCATCAGTATTACCCACAATTCTGAATACTGTGTTGGATGACTGACAGGCTCCCTGACGGGGTGGTTTCTCTTTAAGGACATGGCGGGCATTGACCTGCCAGAGCCCTCGAAGAGGCAAGAGCACTGAACAGCTGAATGGTGGTGGAGAGAGGCTCGAAGTGCCGACTGCACTTATGTGCTGGGCGGGAAGCTCCTACACCCTCAGCACAGCTGTGTAGGAGAGAGGAGAGGAGGGGCTAAGAAATTGGTGATAGGACTTCTGTGGAGACCAGCCACTGTGATTGGCCTCTGGGCGGTGACTCTGGTCACCCAGAGGCCAATAGGGAAGAAGAGGGGGTGGGATCAGGGACAGCCTAGTGCTGTCCCTAAACCCACCCCTCAGCTTCTGGAGAGGAGTGGGCAGGGAAGGGAGCAGCTGCAGTGGCATGGAGCACAGGTCATGGACACAGGTGAGAGGGTGTGCTTGGTTCCATGGGGCTGAGGGGAGCATGTGGGGTCTGGGGAAGAAGGGGGGCAGAGAACCAATGGAGGTAGGCTGGCAGGCAGGCAGGGAAGGAGGGAGCCAGCCAGCCTGGTTGGTTGGTTGTCTAGCTGGCTGGCTTGTTTTTTAACCCTCTACGAGTGCCGGAATAAGTGAGCTGAACTGGTTGAATTTGGCTCCCTCTCTCCTCACTCTGGCATGTGTAGGGTTAAAGAATCTGACTCGGTTCTCCCCTGGTGCATGTGGAAATGGAATCTTCCACTCTCCTTGCATGGAGAAAGGGACCAGAGTTCCTTAACCCTGAGCATCCTAGAATGAGGAAGGAGTGAGAGGTTCCTTCTACCATGACCACTCCCTCCCCTAGTTTCTTCCACCCCTCACCATGTGCGGAGAGAGAGATGGATCCCTCTGGGGTTCTGGATGGAGTGTGTGTGTGTGTGAGAGAGTTATTATTATTATTAACAAACATTTATATAGCGCCAGCAGTGTACCTGGCACTTTACAAAGTAATAAAATAGACATGGTCCCTGCCCCTAGGGCTTACAATCTGAGAGACAGGAGCTGGGGGAGAGACTTAGGAAGGGGAACAGAGGGAGAGACAAGGGGTCTAACATTCATGAAGATGCGAGGTCTCAAGTGC